>OZ005658.1:262359130-262959130 GCA_963930645.1 Salticus scenicus
GTTTTTTAACTCATTTTCAGTAAAAGGTCTATTGTACTCTGGTGAAGAACGGGAGTGAAAATTAATTGTTGAACGTTCAGAATTATGTTTATATGACAAAAAAGGTTCAGAGTAGGAATTAGAGCTGGATATGTCAGATAATGTTCTACCTATGGTGTTTGCTATATTTTTAGTAGAAGTTATAGTTTGGCCATTATAATTTAAAAAGGAAATACTTTGATTAGAATAAATTCCCATTGCTTTCTTGACACGATGCCAAAGTTGTTTGCTGCTTATATTGGAGGTAATGCTGGAAACATATTTAACCCAGGACTCTTTTTGTGATTTTCTGCGGATTCTTCGAGCATTTGCTCTTTCTTTCTTGAATGCAATGTAGTTGGCAGTGGTAGGGTACCGCCTAAAAATCCCCCACGCTTTTTGTTGCTTTCTTTTTGCAGCATTACATTCTTCATTCCACCAGGGCTTTGAGTGTTTATTGTGGCAGCCAGAAGATTTTGGAATAGAAATGTTAGCAGAGTTTATGATACAATTAGTCACATCAGTAACAGCCTTGTTAATATCACCTCCAATCATGTCATGTGTAATTACAGCATTAGTAGTGAAGGCAGCCCAATCGGCCTTGTCATAAATATAATGCGGGTTTCCAGGTGGATGTTCATTAAACTTATAAAATGATAAAAATAGAGGAAAATGATCACTATTATGTAGATCGTTACTTACGAAGAAATTAAAATATGGATACAGAGTGGGTGAGCAAATGGCTAGGTCTATTGCATGGAATGTTCTGGAAGGTTCATGAAAGTATGTGTTGTCACCATTATTTAGAATACATAAATTATTATCTGTGACAAAATCCTCAATAACCTGACCACGCTGATTAGTGTCAGGACTACCCCAAAGTGGATTGTGCCCATTAAAGTCACCAAGGAAGACAAAAGGAGTTGGCAACTGCAAAACAAGGTTATTGAGATCATGAGGGCTGAGAGTCATATTTGGAGGTACATAGATATTGCAAACAGTGACAAGCATGTGAATATGGACCTGGACTGCTACAGCTTGGATATTAGTATTTAAAGAAATATTACTGTGAGGTACATTATTAGAAATAAGAAGAGCTACACCACCTGTAGCCCTGTCAGAATGAATAAAGTCTTTTCTAAAACAGTTATAGCCACGAATTTTTACATTATCATTTTGTTTTAAGTAGGTCTCTTGAAAGGCAAAGAAAATGGGTCGATGATCAGAAATGATCTCTCTGATTTCATCTCGTTTATTTGTAAAACCTCGGCAATTCCATGAAATGAAATTAGTCATTATGATTTTTTTATTTTAGATTAAAACATCCACGTCATTATCCTCTGATGCGGTAGACATACCTTCCCCATCAGAAGGATGAAGGCTTATTGAGTCCTGTTGTTTAGTAAGATTTATTTTTTTTGTTTTGTTTGAATTTGGAGTGGGCAATTTTGCAATTCTCTTTTTCTTAATGGTATGGGGATGCAAGGGTGAATTAGATTTTTTTAGGGAGACTGAGGAATGTCCCCTGTCAGACAAAATACTTTTTGGTATTAATGGAGATTTTTTAGAAGTTGTTGGTTTAGGTAAAGAAGACTGTGTGGAGGTAGCTGTCTGACTTGGTTTGGTTTGTATATTTGAGGGATTGATTTGTACGTTTTCCATAGGAGTACCATTGGAAGACTGTGTGGAATTTGAGGCCTGATTAGGCTTAGGTTGCAATTTTTGAGGAATAATTAAAGCAGTTTCAACTGGAGAGCTGGTATTGTTTAGAGAGCCGGTTTGTGTAGCTATTGTTCTAGAAGTTTTTTTGATGGAAGTAGCAGAAGCATATGATTTTCCAATGATGGGTGTTCTTGATTCAACTATTTTCCTAGCCTCAGGGTACGATATATTTTCCTTAGTTTTAATGGTCTGAATCTCTTTTTCTATTTTCCACTTTTCACAAGACTTGGAGTAGGATGGGTGATCATTTTTACAGTTAATGCAACAGACTGGGGCTTCACAATTTTGACTGTCATGGCCGATGGCACTGCAACGGGCACACGTCAGTTTTCCTCTACATGAAGTTTTAGAGTGTCCAAAGCGTTGGCAGTTGAAGCAGCGCAGTGGATTCGGAATATATGGCCTAATGGGGCATTCAAGATAACCGGCTTTTATAGAGCGTGGAAGTTTAGGAGAGTCTATCGTTAAAATAATATGCTTGGTAGGTATTTGTTTGTCATCTCGGAAAACGGAAATGCGTTTAACTGCTATAACTTTTTGTTCTTTAAGGTTCTCAAGGATTTCTGATTCTGGTATGAACTGCAAGTCAGATTCGGAGATAACACCACGACAAATATTCAAAGTTCTATGAGGAGTAACAGTGATAGGTATGTCTGCAAAAAAGGAACATCTTTTTAAACTCTGAGCTTGCTTGTTATTTTCAACTTCTATTAATAATTCCCCTGATCTAAGTTTTTTGACTGATTTTGGATCACCCATTATAGATTGCAGTGCCTTTTGTATTAAGAAAGGAGATGTTTTTGAGAAATCTCCTTCTTTCCTCTTTACAACAAAAAATCTAACTTCACAATTAACAAATACATTAGTCTCATTAAGGGTGGAAGAAAACTCTTCCACTCTATCTCCCCAAGATTTCTCATTTGAGTTTTTAATAGCTTGGCCCGAGCCAGACGCATTATTCGTATTTCCTTTGTTTGTCACCATATTGAGATAAGAGAAAAGGGTCGAGGGTTTCCTTAGTCCCACAAGTCAGCCCGTTTCTTGAACAGACGGAAAAGCAAAGGGTTTTCAGAATCGCTCCCTGGGACACCCATAACCACTCACCAGCTACCAGATTAGTGACCCAGCTCAGGAATCACATGTGGTAGTCGTGTTAGTCCGGTGTTTCTCGTTCGAGTAGTCACCGTTGTCTCACCTTCACCAAGGGCACCAGTCTCCCAGTGTGCTCCCAAGGCTAGACTACCGTGAGACCCTCACCAAAACACCAACCCAATAGCCAGCGCCACACCTACACCGGACTTAGCTTAATTAAGATATTAGTAGTTTTATGGTTTTAGTTTAACAAATGAGAACAAGAACAACAAAAGGTAAGTAAAAACAAGGTGAGTAAACAAGGTGAGTAGTTTCAATTTTTTTGGATTTTTTAAATTTTATAATTTTTTTTTTTTTTTTTTAATATTTTTATTTTTATCAAAACACAAAACAACAGGAACAAGCAAGTACCAAAAACTTATTGGCAACAAAAGCAAAATAAACCGAACCAAAAGTGAAAGAAATAAAAGGGAAGGGGAATAAAACAAAAGAAGGAGAGGAAAAAAAAAAGATCACTCGGGCCCGGGGTGCGTGACTCCCCCTGAATACCTGAAGAAGGTACCCCCCTGGGGGGTCTGAGGCAAGGGCAGTCAGTGAAAATATGGCAAATGGTAAGTGAACCGTAATGACATTTGGGACAAGAAGGTTCACTTTCCCCCAGGAGTAAATGCCAGTGTGTAAATCTTGTATGCCCAATGCTAAGTCTAGTAATAATAACATATTTTCGTGGAATTAATGTAGGCCATATTTCAATGTTTGATTTAATCTCCTGTAATTTATTATTATTTTCCAGGGTTGCTACACACCGGGAGAACCGGGAAAACACAGGGAATTTCAAAATTCACCTGAAATACAGGGAAAACACAGGGAATTTCGAAATTTTCCTTAAAAACCGGGAAAATACAGGGAATTTTTAATTTCTTAGCTTTTCTCACCCAAAAAATTCTGATCTTTAATCTTCGCAAGAAAAAAAAATTGTATTTTTACCGCTAAAACAATAACGCTATTGCGTAGCGAAAGTGCATCCGTTTCTAGGTGCACCCCCTTTCCTCTGTTTAGACCGTTCCACAGTGGAGAATCGTTTCTTGTTCTTTCGATCCGACAACTCCCGCGCTGCTGCTACTGAGCGTGCGTGAAGAACTATGTGAAGCAAGTTCGATCATTGTGGGAGGAGCGTTCTGGGTTTGCGTTCGTACGTAATTCTGAGGGAGGTGTAAAAACTTCGACTTACACAAAGACAATTTCTCTCGGAATAATGGCAACGTTTCAAAGCGATGTTTATTCAGTGGATCTTAAAAAACGTGTTTTGCTCTAAAGATTTCGTCATTTATTGTATGTTTTTATGCCATATGTTTCTTGTAATTCGCGTTTGAGTTGAAGATAATATTTAACAATGAGTCTTTCAAAGTCGATATACAATTCAAATTGGTCTGATAAAAATATTAATCCGGACTTTGCTGTTTGAGTTAGAGAAATTCCGAATGATCCCTACTCAGTGTATTGCTCATTTTGCAAGAAAAAATTTAGCTTAAGTAATATGGGAAAGCAAGCTCTTACGAGTCATGCAAAAAATAGCAAAAGACACAAAACATTAATTGACAATTTCGTGAAATCGTCATCACTAAACGACTTCATTGTACATAGTGCTGGAAATTCGGAAGGAAATGAAATGCGGGTATCCCCAAAGGGCTATATGGGCACTGAAGCTTGTAGAATCTCATTCGTCATTTAATGCATTCGATAACGTAGCAGAAATACTTTCTCATATGTTTACCGATAGTGCTATAGCAAGTAAGTGCACATTAGGACGTTCTAAAATGGCCTATCTTATTTGCTATGGATTAGCTCCATTTTTTCAAAAATCCCTGCTTAAGTCTTTAGAAAACCAAAAGTATGTAGTGTGCTTTGATGAAGCCCTAAATCGAATTGCACAAAAAAGTCAAATGGATGTAATTATTAGATACTGGTGTGATGCAACAAAAAGGGTGTCATCAAGATATTTAAAATCTGTATTTTTGAGACGCACGACCGCCATAGAACTTTTTGAGAACTTTAAAGTTGTAATTTCAGATTTGGATGTGCAATTATAATTGCAAATTAGCATGGATGGTCCAAATGTTAATTTGAAATTTTTAAGACATGTAAAAGAGGAATTACTCTCTGAAAATGGTTCCAAAATTCTTGATTTAGGAACTTGTGGACTTCACATAATACATGGAGCTTTCCAGTTTGGACATAAGTCTACAGATTGGAAAGTAGATGTCACACTTCAATCTCTATATGGCCTATTTCAAGACAGCCCAGCTAGGCGTGCTAATTTTGTAGAAACTTCAGAATTTCCTTTGAAGTTTTGTAGTGTTCGCTGGGTTGAGAATGTGGATGTTTGCGAGCGTGCTATAAAAGTTTTTCCCAATATAAAAAAATATATAGCATAAAATGAAAATGCTTTACCAGCATCTGTCACTTGTGACAATGTTATCAGTGCTTGTCATGATAAATTGGCTGTTGCTAAAATAAGTTTCTTTTCATATATTGCCAACATTATTCATCCATTTCTTAAAAAATTCCAGTCACCTAAACCCATGGTCCCTTTTCTGTATGAAAATATCTTCATTCTTCTTAAGCAGCTTATGCAAAATATTGTTAAAGATACCAAAATAGAAGAAGCAAAAACATTAGAAGCATTATTTTCCATTGATTTTGAGGATCCTAATAACCTGAAATTGAGAAAAAACACAGACATTGGAATTGTGACAGCAAGCTACTTGAATATTAGTAAAGCGTCTGAATCTGAACGAAGAAATTTTTTAGCAGATTGCTTTTTGTTTGTGAAGAATACCACAAAAAAAATATTTGAACGTATGTCCAAGAGCTTTGCTGTTTTGAAAGCTGCATCATGTCTAAATCCAAGTTTGTTGAAAAACAATCCAGTATTATGCAAAAAGCGAATGGTTGATTTGCTTCAGCTCCTTTATTCTAATGAGAAAATTTCGCCTACATGTTCAGAACGTGCAAAGATTCAATTTGATACTTTTTTGGAAAAACTGAAATGTGATTATAAAGAACCACTTGATTCATTTAATGAAGAAATTCGTTTAGATGATTTTTATTGCAGTATTTTAAAGTCAGAAGAATGTCCTGATTTATGGGAAGTAATAAAAATAGTTTTGATATTGTCACATGGCAATGCAGCTGTAGAAAGTGGATTTAGTGTGAACAAGGATATGATAGTTGAAAATCTTAAAGAAGATTCTTTAATTGGTCTTAGAACTGTCTATGATGCCATACACTTTTACGGAGGTGTCGTCCCATTATCAAAGGAGCTAATTCAGCATGCAAGACTTGCATGTATGAGGTATCATGAAGCTTTAGAGAAGCAGAAAGATGAAGAAAAAAAAGAAAAAGAAAAAGAAGTAGAGACAAACAAGCGCAAAGTATTTCAGCAAATTAAGTTGTTACAGAAAAAAAATGAAACTGATAAACGAAAAGTCTGCAGAAGTTGCACAAATTGATGCAGAGATATGTGAACTTGCAAAAAAAAAAAAGATTAAACATTTTTTCCAATTCATACAATTTATTGAATTTATATAAATAAAATTCTATCATTCATCAAAATATGTGAACTTATTTTTCTTTCTACTTGTTCATTTTAAATTTCATTAATTTAAGAATGACTGTTTTATCATTAATACTATCAAGAAATGAAATTTTTTAGTGTGTGTGTAGATTTAAATTTTAATACAACAGGTAAGTGATTAAAAACAGTTTTCTTTATTTATGCATTTTCTATTTTAATGAGATCTAAGTAACTGAATAAGAAAGAATTTTTGTATTTTATACCGTATATTTCTTAAATATTATGCCTATATATTAAGTAATATTATTGCAATGTTGATTGCTTCCCCCCCCCCCATATTTATTCCAGTGATAAGAATGAGGGAATATTTAATGTACGTATATGTGTATGTTGTACTTGTACCTTACCTGAGAACGACAAGTATAGCCATAAACTTGGCATGCATAATCTAACTTGGAGCGTATAAGAGCACGGTAAACTTTCAGGAGAGAAGTACTATGATCAGCACCCCAGGAAGTGTTTGAAAGAACTTTTAAAATATTTAATGATTTATCACATTTTGTCCGTAAATATAAAATATGTGGAATAAAAGTAAGTTTTTTATCAAAAAGAACACCCAAAAAACGAGCTGTGTCAACAACAGAAATTTTGTTACCATTCATAAAAATCTCTGGGTCAGGATGAAGACCACGTTTACGACAAAAATGCACACACTGTGTTTTGTCATTAGAAATCGTAAAGCCATTTTCTTTTGTCCATTTTGCAATGCGATTTATAGCAAGTTTTAATTGACGTTCGATAAAATGCATGTCATTTCCCTTGCAAGAAATTTGTAGGTCGTCAACATAAAGACTGCCATGTACATTAGGTGGCAATTGTTTTAGAATATCATTAATTTTTAATGAGAAAAGTGTGACACTCAAGACACTGCCTTGAGGTACACCTTCTTCCTGAAAATAAAAATCTGAGTAAGTTGAACCAATGTGCACACGGAAACGTCTGACATTTAGAAAGTTTTGAATAAAAATAGGAAGGTTTCCTCTAAAATCTAAATTAAAAAGATCTCGTAAAATACCGTAACGCCAGGTTTTGTCATATGCTTTTTCGCTGTAAAGAAAACTGACACCAGATGGCTACGTCTAACAATAGAATTACGAATATTCGTCTCTAATAAAAGAATATTGTCGATTGTCGAACGACCTTTACAAAATCCACTTTGAAATGGTGAAATTAAATTATTCTTCTCTAACTAAAAACAAGCTGGTTGTTGATCATTTTCTCTAAAAGTTTACACAGGCAGCTAGTTAAGGCGATTGGTCGATAGTTCTTTGGATCAGATGCATGTTTACCACGTTTCGGAAATGGTATAACGATAGCATCACGCCAGGCAATGGGAAAAACATGCTCCGACCAGATTTTATTATAAAGTTTAAGCAGGTTTTTAAGGGAATATCTGGATAAGTGTTTTGCCGTCAGGCCCAGGAGCAGAGGAGTGAGTATTCTTCAGTCTATTGGTCATTCATTTTCAGTAAAAGGCTTATTGTAATCTTCAAAAGAGTTAGAATTAAAGTTGATAATAGAGCGTTCAGTTCTATTTTTATATGAAAGAAATGGTTCAGAATAGGAATTTGAGTTTGATGTACTAGAGAAACAACTGCCAATGGTATCTGCAATATTTTTCATAGAGGTAATAGTCTGACCGTTAAATTTAAGGAAGGAAATACTGTGATTAGTTTGAATTCCCATTGTTTTTCTGACACGCTGCCATAGTTGTTTACTGCTAATGTTTGATATTATACTGGATACATAGCTGATCCAAGACTCTCTTTGGGATTTTCTCTGGACTTTACGTGCATTTGCCCTTGCACGCTTATATGCTATGTAATTGGAAGTGGTAGGATATCTGCGAAAAATGCCCCATGCTTTTTTTTAAAAGTTTTTTAGCTAATTTGCAGTCCTCGTTCCACCATGGTTTTGAGTGCTTAATGAGATGGCCAGTAGACTTAGGAATAGATGTATTTTAAAATTAATTATAGTATTGTTAACCTCAGTAACTGCCTTATTTATGTCTCCCTGAATCATGTCATTTGTAATAGTTGCATTTAAAGAAAAAGCAGCCCGATCAGCTTTGTCATAAATAAAATGAGGATTATGAGTAAGAGAGTGATTAAAATCATAAAAAGTTAAGAATAATGGGAAGTGGTCACTATGGTGTAAGTCATTGCTGATAAAGAAATTAAGATACTGGTAAAGAATAGGTGAGCAGATGGCAAGGTCAATTGCATGGAATGTTCTGGAAGGTTTATGGAAATAAGTATTGTCACCATTGTTTAAAATACATAAATTACTGTCAGTAACAAAGTCTTCAATAATTTGGCCACGTGAATTTATGTCAGGACTACCCCAAAGTGGATTATGACCATTAAAATCTCCAAGAATGATAAACGGGGTTGGCAGTTGCAGAATAAGGCTATTGAGTTCATGGTGTTGAAGAGGCATGTTTGGTAGTAAATAGATTGTGCAAAAAGTTACTAAGAAGTGAATATGAATTTGGACGCCAACGGCTTGGATATTAGTGTTTAATGGAATATTGGAGTGTGGAACACTATTAGAGATAAGAAAAGCAACACCACCAGTAGCCCTGTTATTCTGGTGGAAATCCTTCCTGAAGCAGTTGTACCTGCGAATCTTCACAATATCACTTTGTTTTAAGTATGTCTCTTGAAAAGCGATGCAGATAAGTGAATGATCAAAGACAATATCTTTTATTTCATCCCGTTTGTTATTAAAACCTCTACAGTTCCAAGAAATGAAATTAATCATTTTAATTCTTTTTAGATAAAAGTATCTACGTTTATTATCTTCAGAAGCAGTCGACATATTATCCTCATCTGAAGGGTAGATTTTAAGAGTGTCATCTTGTTTTGCAGAATCAGATTTCTTTGGTTTTTTTAAATTTGGTTTTTTTTTTTAATAAGTTTTTTCTTTTTCAGTAAATTAGCAGTGGTAAGCTTTTTAGAGATAGGGTGTAGTTTCTTATCAGGCTGTTAAGAAGCTGTATTTTGAAAAGAGTTCTTAATAGTAGTGTTAGTGGAAGATGATTGTGAAGAGGAAGAAGCCTGATTAGAGTTAACTGGAGCTTTTTGAGAGTTATCTTTAACAGTTTTATCAGATAAGTAACCGGTAGGATTTTCAGTTTGGGTGCCTATTGTTTGATATGATTTCTGAATTTTGCTTGCAGTGGCAGCGGCATAAAATTTACCTATAGTTGGGGTTCTAGAATCGACCATTTTTTTTGCTTCAGGATAAGGAATATTTTCTTTTGTACGGATCGTTTGAATTTCTTTTTCATATTTAAACTTTTCACAGGCTTTAGAATAGGCAGGGTGATCTTTTTTGCAGTTTATACAAGAGACAGGTGCTTCACAGTTTTTATCATCATGGCCCATGGCACTGCAACATGCACAAGTAAGGTTCCCTCTGCAAGATTGTTTTGAATGGCCAAATCGTTGACAGTTATAGCAACGCAGTGGATTTGGGATGTAAGGTCTTATAGGGCAGTCAAGGTAGCCAGCTTTGATTGAGCGTGGGAGTTTAGGTGAGTCTATTGTAAGAATTATATGTTTAGTAGGTACTTGTCTATTGTCTCTGTACATATTAATGTGATTAACAGCAATGACATTTTGTGACTTTAAATTTTCTAGTATTTCACATTCAGGGATATATTGGAGATCTGATTCTGAAATGACTCCGCAGCTAGTATTTAGGCTTCTATGAGCAGTAACAGGCATATTTCCAAATAAAGTACATTTTTTTAGATTTTTTGCTTGCTTGTTGTTCTCAAGCTCGATCAGTAATTCCCCTGTTTTAATTTTTTTTACAGATTTAGGTTCGCCTACGATGGACTGTACAGCCTTTTGAATAAAAAATGGAGAAGTTTTTGAAAAATCTCCTTCATTTCGCTTTACTACAAAGAATCTGGCTTCACAATTTACAAAAACATTATTTTCATTCAGCGTTGAAGACAATTCATCACATCTATCGCCCCAAGATTTCGCTTGTGTATTATTAGCTTGGCCCGAGCCAGTCGCATAATCTGGGATTCCTAAGTTTGTCGCCATGATCAAAATAAAAGAGAAAAGGTCGAGGGTTTCCTTAGTCCCACAAGTCAGCCCGTTTCTTGAACAGACGGAAAAGCAAAGGGTTTTCAGAATCGCTCCCTGGGACACCCATAACCACTCACCAGCTACCAGATTAGTGACTCAGCTCAGTAATCACATGTGGCAGCTGTGTTAGTCCGGTGTTTCTCGTCGAGTAGTCACCGTTGTCTCACCTTCACCAAGGGCACCAGTCTCCCAGTGTGATCCCAAGGCTAGACTACCGTGAGACCCTCACCAAATCGCCAACCCAATAACCAGCGCCACATCTACACTGAACTCCGCTTGGTTAATGTTTTAGAAATTAAGTATTTTTAGTATAACCAACAAGAACAAGACCAAAAAATAAAGGTGAGTAAAACAAGGTAAGTTGTTTTATTTTTTTTGTCAAATTCTTTTTTTTTTTTTTTTTTTTTTTTTACAACAATAAACAAGAACAAGTACCTAGAGCTTATTAGCAGTAAAAACCCCAAAAAAATTAACAAGGACTAAAAAACAAGAAAAAATGCAGAAACCTAATTAGCAAAAAAAAAAAAAAAAAAAGGGGGGAAGAGAAAAAAAGATCACTCGGGCCCGGGGTGCGTGACTCCCCCTGAATACCTGAAGAAGGTACCCCCCTGGGGGAAAAGTACGGTATAAAAGTATGGTGGATATGTGATGCCATTAACTTTTATCCACTCTCTGGTCAATTGTATACTGGAAAATCCGGAGGACAACGGGAAGTGAATCAAGGCGAACGGGTCGTAAAAGACCTCGCTGCTGCATACAATTGCTCAGGCAGAAACATCACTATGGATAATTTTTTCACTTCGTTATCTTTAGCTCAACTTTTGTTGTCATGGCGTCTGACAATCGTTGGAACGCTAAAAAGAAATAAGAAATATATTCCATCTGAAATGTTACCGTGCGAAAAACGAGATTCTCAAAGTTCCTTATTCGGATTCAATGGCAATGTAACTATATGTTCATATGTTCCTAAGAAGAAAAAACCGTTATATTACTTTCTACTTTACATCATGATAGAAGCACCTCTGGGGCCCGCCAAAAGCCAAAACTCATTACATTTTACAACAAAACAAAATCTGGTATTGACACGATGGATCAGATGCTTCGAAAGTATACATCTCAGAGACAAACGAAAAGATGGCCACTTGCACTTTTTTTGTCAACATTTTGGACATATCTTCTCTAGCTGCTTATATTATAGCTGACCACCATTTATTTTTGCGTCAGTTAGGTGAAAGCTTATGTCTTCCAACAATTCAGAAACGGTCAACAAATATTTAGAGCATGCGACATTTTCTAACCAGATCAGGAATAGAAAGCATTTTGAAAACCTCAAACCGAGTAGAGATCCCGTCCAGCTCCAGTACTACTACTGATTCTCAGGCACGTGATTCAACAGGTAGAAAGCCAGTTGTGCGAGTTTGCCAAGCATGTCTTTTTGCTCCGAAAAAACTTCGCAGAAAAACGAGAAAATCGTGTGAAACGTGCGGAAATCCAGTATGTGATGAACATTCTATTACAATATGCCAATGTAAATCACGTGTTGACACTTAATTTTTATCAGTAATTATATTTTTCCAGATAATAATAGTAATAAACAATAATAATGTGTTGAAAACTATTTTTTTTCTGTAATTATATTTGTCAAGATACTACTACTACTAATAATAATAATTATTATGCTTTATCAGTTTTTACATGTAGATGAGAAACAATAATGGGTACTTGGGTACATGGACATTGAGTAATCGTATAAGAAAGTTTAATGCAAAAAAACTCAATAATAAAATTTCCCAAAAAAGGTTACAATTGTATGTTTCAGTTCAGATTCATGTAAATAACGAGGATTAAAAGCGATTTTGCCGAGTCTTAACCTTTTACAGGCCAATGTTCCCAAATTGGGAACATCAAATTAAAACTTATTTAAAAAATTAAATTGCACTAATATTGACTTAAAAAAATTAGCGGACACACTTAAAAGATGACTTGATTTTTTTTAAACAGAAGCAACATTCCTATCATTAGTTGGTAACTGTACAAAAAATCCCCAAAATGATCATTTTCATATTTTTTCCCACAGAGTACAAATAAAAAAAATGCATAAAAATTTGAAAGTATCCCATGACTCTGAATATCAGTTGGTTTATTTTAAACAGCTCTTATTGTCAAAAAGGACACCAAACCTGATAATATTAATCAGATTATATTAATAATCTATAATATTAATCTTAATAATTTAAGAATATTAATAATTATTATTTATGTATGTATTTTTTTCCATTTAAATGATTAATATCCCTTAACTAAAGTATTATAAAGTAAAATATGCAAATAACTAATGAAAAATATACCTGGATCTAAATTCAGCCTGTAAAAGGTTAATTAGAAATGACTAAAATTACGATGATTCGCGCAAAAAGGTACCTGGGTACCTGGTCATTGATGCTAGGGTTAATTATCCTAGCTCTATGCTTAGGATCATTGTCCTGTTGAAAAATGAAATCATCTTTAACTCCCAGTTTTTGGCACTTGCTTTTAAATTTTTCTTTAATATGTCCAAGTAAACAAATCTATCCATTATTCTATCTATTATATCTAACTTTCCGACTCCATTAGAGGACATACACCCCCAAACCATGACACCACCTCCTCCACGCTTAACAGTCGGACGCAAATTTTTTACATCTAATTCTGTATTCGACTTTCTCCAAACTGCACAGCGACTATTTAACTCAAAAATGGTGAATTTGCTTTCATCTGACGAGATTACTTTATTCCAGAATTCAAGAGATTTATGTAAATGACTTTTTGCAAAAGCAATTCTCTTTTTCCGATTAATCTTCAAAATATACGGTTTTGCTCTGGCTATTCTCCCATGATAACCAGCATGTCTAAGCACATTTTGCACAGTTTCTGGGGAAACTGTTTTATTGCACGTCACATTCAGATCTTCTCAATATTAGAAGCAGAGAGTATAGGATTAACTTTGATTTTTCGAATTATTTTTCTTTCTTCTTTGAATGATAATTTTTTAAGCCGTCCACATCTCGGTCTTACACCGAGACTTCCTGTGTCTAGAAAGTCTTGTATGAATGTCTTCGTTGAATGCTGGAATGAGGCTTGTCAACACTTTTACTGATTTGACGAAAAGATTTTCCTTCATCTCTTAACTTTATTAACAACCGTCTTAAAATTAAAGGTATTTCTTTTCTTTTTTCCATGATATGAAGTGAATAACGCTTAATCACTTAACATTTATTAAAATACAGGACTACTTTATTATAGACAAGCAATTGTCTTCACGTCGAACTTAGCTATAACTCATTCAACTGGAAATACGACTGATAATATGCAAATTTTTCCGATGATTATCCTCTGCGTGCGCAGACTTTTTTGATAGTAGTTTAAAAACTTATCGGAAATGAAATTTTTTATTAAATTTAGTAATAATTTATTGATTTATTTTGCACTGCTAATTTGGTTAATATAACCATAACTTTAAAGAAAAAATTAAATACTGTAATTTTCTAAAAAAAACAAACGGCTTCACAGTAGATTTATGCATCACTTAGTTACTGTACACAAATTTTTTTGACTGACTGTATGATAAGATGCGAGAAGCTCGTCGACAGAAACGAAAGTTTAGCAGAAATTCTCCAAATGTCCGTAGGAAGTCAAGGGGAGAAATCAACTGGGCACCTTTGCCTCTGATGGTGAGGATACAATTAGCATTGCTGCTAATAAGGAATGGTTGAGGAATGAAGCAAAAAAAGATATTTCAGCCCAAAATAAACAAGCTATACAGGAAAAAATGGAACTTTGTTTTTCTAACAGAAGGAGCATATTGAATGGTAATGTGATAAGAATTGAAGAGATCAAGGAACCTTATCCATTTTTATTTTCGTTTAATGGTTTTGTAAAGGAATTTTCCCTTTTAATGGCATTTGACATCGACAGTTCTATTTCGTCAGAACTGAATAATCTTGCACCAAAACTCTTAAAAGTTAGCTGATCAAAAAAGGGAAAAAATGCCACTTGAAATATTGAGCCTTCTGAATGAATTTACACAAGTTAATGCAAATGAGTGTCATATAAACAATACTCTTATAATTGGTGTTCTTTTATTGCCATTTTTTCTTGCAGAGGATGCAGATCTACTTTATAAAATGTATCCAGCAGAAACGTCTGTGGAAGAAGTAGGATGTGGACCCACTACTCCACATGTTGTGGTAATTGGTTCACCATTTACAAGTTCACTTATATTTGTTGAGTTTTTGCAGGACATTATATCTTTGGTAGCACTGTATTATTGTTGCAATGTAGAATATCCGGGCAAAGGGGAAAAAAATGTTTACTTTTATTGAGATAGAACTTTTGAAATTGAAAGGCAATAGCATTCCCCCAAGGAGAGTGTTAACACACTAATTGACAAATTGAAATATATGTAATGTAATCATGTGCATATATTGACATAAATATTTTTGCAATTCACTATTTTTTTTTCAACATAAAATTATATTTAAAAAAAAAAAAAAAAAAAAAAAATTCAATTTGATTCAATTTGCAACACAAGGGGAGATTCTCATCCTCCAACAATCAAACTCCAGTATGATTTTCATGTAACTGATATCGTTTTCATAGCCAAGGACTGAAATGTTGAACCACCATTGCTATCATATCTGATAGCCAGTGTCCCAATGGAAACATCACTGGCTATCACATATGATTGCCATGGCAGTCAAAATGTTAAAGCACAATCTAATTTCCTATGTTCAAGCTGTGTATTAAGAACTATCAGATTCAGATTTTGAACCTTATATTTGGAAAATTTAATCTTGGAGAAAATTTTAATTCCTCTAATATACCACAGCAGTTTTTGTAACAATATTAAGATAAATATAAATAAAAAACTTTGCAGAAACACCATAAATTGCAAAAAACTCACAACAATTATTTTGTGTCGAAAAAAATCACGATCCTTCATCAGGCGAACAAAGCAGGCGTGTGTGCAGCAATTAAAAAATGCAACAGAGGACTGGGTTGAATAGATATAAAGTAAAAAACTTTGCACAAACCCCATAAATTGCTGCACTCGCACTTACTTTGTTTGCCTGACAATGTTTGTGGTTTTTTCGACCTGAAACAATTGTTGAGAGTTTTTTTTGCAATGTATGGTGTTTCTGCAAAGTTATTTATTTATATCTATTCAACACCAGCCTTCGGTGCATTTTTTAGTAATATTAAAATAAATCTAATTTATAGAAATAATTTTAACAATCAACTGAACTGAACATAGAAGAAATATCATGATTATTCATTCCTCAACACTATAAAAACAAGATATTAATAAAATGTTTGAACAATAACACACTTTATTTGGATGTTTATTTTGAATTATATTGACTTTTAAAAAGTGCAATTGTTCCAAAACTTAGTGAGAGTTTTGAGCTGAGTTACAGCTAGGATTTCTTAGTAACATTTGTTTTTGAGCTTTGCTGATAACACACAGATTAGCCACTAAAAACCTTATTAATATTCAGGGAACCACAAAACATGTAAATATAACAAAAACTTAATTTTGAATATTTCAACTAAGAAAAAAAAAACTTTCTCTGCTAGAAGTAAAAAAAAAAAAATGATGAACTAATCGAGCATTTGAAAATTTTTATGTAAGTGGTTACATTATATTCTAAAGTTGGATAAAGTAGATGTAATTAGTAATTAATTAACTTTACATACATAGTGACCCACTGTTTTTGTTATTTTTCATAGTATATCTGTATATTATGTACTTATTTTAACTTTATAAATATGTCCCATCCTTCCCTCATATAAGGGAGGGATGGGACATTTTTTTTTCACTATGTTAATTGGCTTATAAAATTAATATTTTAATAATTATGATCAAATTTATATTTTATAAGGTGTTGAAATGTTTCAGTTTGTTTCTTTGAAACTTACAGTATTGTACCAGTAAAAGTAAATTTGTAAAAAGTATTTTTGTCAAACTGTCCCATCCCTCCCTACATTGAAATTCGAGATGCGACAAACATTGATTTGGGGAGTTCTGACTTCCTTACACTAGAACAGATCTGAGATGTCTGAAGAAAAAAGCCAAATTTTAGAAAAAACAGCCAAATTATAGTGCTAAATACTTTCATTGTTTCGCTGATAAAATGATATAAATATTTTGAATTCGAAAGTTCATTATTAAAAGTTATAGCCAATTATTTCGCCAATGAAATAAATCACTCAAATTAAAATCCGTTTCATCTTACGATTGGACTATAATTGCAATTTAGAGACTAAATCGTTTCTTAATGATTTAACTGACAGGGATTTCTAAATTTAGCTATAATGAAATAAACTTGTGCTGATATAATATTTGATGCAGAGTTTTCCAAAAGAGTAAATTATTTAATATATAATACTCTGAACTGTCAGTTAGATGATTCTGATGAGCAATCAAGTTATTTATTAACTAAAAAGATTTAAATTGCATAACAAACCAAGTAATAAATATTACACTTAATTATTTGAGTTTAACGGAAAATACAAATTGTTCTCTTTCAATCAGTCTTTCTTATGATATTAAAAGAAAATTTGAATTATTCATTTAAATGAATTGAAAGAACAGATATAAATAAAAGTGAGCTTCTCAAATAATTTTGAATACTTTAAGTAACGAAATTGCGAATTAGATTTAAATTAAATTTAAATTAAATTTATTTATTTAATTATATTTAATTGTATTTAATTATATTTAATTTGATACTTAATAAATTTAGAAAAAAATTAGTCTTATTTGAATAATATGTGAGTAACTTCCTAACAGGTAGTCTATGTGTTTAAAACATTAAGTAAGGTGTTTTGGCAAACAAGCGTATTTTCGATCACAAAACAGTCATCAGTTTGCTGACACTGTTACGATTCCGGACCGAGTTCATTTTAACGAATAGATCTACGTGCCGTAATTGCACTTAAGGTAAATTCTTCCTTTCCTTTTTTTTTTACTATGTGATTTCTTATAAATACTTTTGAAATTATAACACCATAAAAGTAAATAATTATTTATTGTAAACTGAAAAAAATACTAGTAAATTTACAGAAGTGTATCAGCCAGAGAGGCTGTAAAAAAACTTTTCATTTTACAAAAGAAAAAAAAAAAACTTATTTGATAATGTATTTTCAGTTTTTAAACATTGGCAACTTTCATAGTATTATAAAATAACTTTGTTAATAGATATTATTTAAAAGGCATTAGAAAATATTGAGTCATTATGCGATTTCTATAATAAAAATCACTGAACTAATTGCAATTTTTTTAGGGCATATGGGAGGAATCAGTAAAGCTCCTTATCTTACTATTCCACATACTCAAACAACATGTTCCAATTTAGATGTTAACCATATTATTAGGTGTTAATTAACTGATAAAGTTTTTCTTTAGTACTATTAACTGGTAATAATAATAATTATACTTTTGTATCTTATATTTACACATTAATTTTAAATAAATTGCTTCTTATTCTTTTCTCCCTTTTTTTTTTTTTTTTTTTTTTTTTTATTTATTAAGTTGAAAAAAGTGTATTTGATAAAATCTATAACAAATTTTAAAAGACAATCTATTTTCTTTCAGAAAAAAAAAACCTTTTTTAAGTTAATGAAAAAAGCATTTCCAGTTGTTTGCCTTTAAAAAATGATATATTCCTTGTGCATGATTTTGTCATTTCGATGATGAAGTGGGATCAGAAAGATTGCTCATCTGTAAAAGAGATACAACGGTCACAGATTCCTGTCAAGCTCACAAAATCAACACACAAAAATTTTTTAAATTATCACAAATCCTTTCCTTAAAGGTTGGGTTGGTACTGAAAATACCGATGAAATATCAATCGGAATCGGTCATCATCCAGTGACTGCGTGTATTGATCAAAAGACTCTAAAGAATAAGAACCATCATGATGAGAATACGATGAAAATGCAGGAAAAGTGTGAAGGATGGATGGCTTTTTATGGCACAAAGTCCACAATGGGACATGCTGCGCCAAACAAAAAAGGGTTAAACAAAATTTAGCCTCTGGATGGGTTTACCCATCCAGTTTGTCATTAACACAAATTAAAAACGAATAGGTAAAAGGTAAAATCAAAGTCATAAAAAACATTGTGGATAATAAAAACAGATTTAAAATGTAATGAACAGTGTAGATAATAAAAACTGATTTAAAATGTAATGAACAGTGTAGATAATAAAAACTGATGTAAAATGTAATGAACAGTGTAGATAATAAAAACTGATGTAGAATGAGATGAAGAGTGTAAATAATAAAATCAAATGTCATAGTAAAAACCAGCGTCTTTTAAAAAATTTGTCAAATGATAATGAGGTGAACTACCTAAAAGGTTCGTCAGGTTTGGTGAGGATGAATTAAAATATTGCCGATACATATGACGAAGGCAAGGACAGTCAGTGAGAATATGGCGAATGGTAAGTGTATGGTAGTGACATTTGGGACAGGTCGGCTCCGCCTGTCGAAGTAATAAGTACTTATGAGTAAGCCTAGTGTGCCCAATTCGTAGACGGGTAATAAGTACATCATATTTCCTAGGAGTAAACGTTGGCCAGATTGCAATTTGAGGTTTAATATCATGTAATTTGTTATTAATTTGACTGTTCCACTCCCTTTGCCAAATATCTCTGAAATAGCTCCTGAGGCTATGCTTAACATCGTCATAAGGAATAGGACAGTTTAAAAAAATGGAAGCTTGCTTTGCGGCCTTGTCTGCTATTTCATTGCCTTTAATACCAACATGTCCAGGAACCCAACAAAATAAAATACTGAATCCCCTTTTTAGAAGGTCGTTATATGTTTTTAAAACAGACATAAAAGAAAGAGTGCAAGAGATAGAAGAAAGAGAGTCAAGAACACTCTTTGAGTCCGTATAGATAATGAATTTTTTGCTGCAGTGAGACGAAATAATGTTTAAAGCTACCTCAACTGCAAAAAACTCTGCAGAAAAAATGGAAAAAGAGCTTGGGAGTTCATAGCTATACGTGGTGTTGCCAGTGACGACACCACAGCCAACTTTATTACTTGTCTTGGAGCCGTCAGTAAAAATCTCGACATAGTCCTTATATTCAGAGCGATGAGATGAGAAAAGTGCTTGAAACATGGAAGCATCTGTGTTAGATTTGTCAAACCCCTTAAATGGATGAAGACAGGAAATTGGCTGGAAATTCCAAGGTGTCATGTTTAAAAGAGACCGAGGACGAACTTTGGTATGAATGTGAGAGGTGCCAGCAAGAAAGTTCTTAATTCTAAGAGCGAAATGTGGGATGCAAGACGGGCGATTCACATAAAGATTATGATCGTTGGTATTTAAAAGTGAATGAAGAGGATGATTAGGATGTGAGAGGATGCGAAAGTACAATTCACATGAAAGTCTTTGTCTGATGTCAGTGAGAGAAGGCTCCACACAGTCAGCATACAAACTAAGCACAGGAGAGGTGCGAAAGGCCCCTGAGCATATCCTAAGAGCACTGTGATGGGTTGTGTTTTTTAAGATAAGAACTAGGAGCAGACCCATATACTTCACAGGCATAGTCTAATTTTGAACGGATAACAGAGTGGTAGATTCTCAATAAAGAAATGCGATCTGCACCCCAAGAAGTGTTTGATAGTACTTTTAAAAGATTTAATGTTTTTTCGCATTTTGTCCTTAAATATGATATATGAGATTTAAAATTGAGTTTTCTGTCAAAAATTACACCCAAGAATCGAGCAGAGTCAACAACAGAAATAGGATTGTCATTCATAAAAATCTCTGGATCAGGATGTAGACCTCGTTTACGACAAAAATGCACACATTGTATTTTGTCAGTAGAAAAGTTAAAACCATTT
Organism: Salticus scenicus; assembly: GCA_963930645.1. NCBI lineage: Eukaryota > Metazoa > Arthropoda > Arachnida > Araneae > Salticidae > Salticus > Salticus scenicus. The sequence goes on from OZ005658.1 coordinate 262,379,605, forward strand.
TTATTAGTCCATTTAATGATATTCTTGATGGCAAGTTGTAATTGGCGTTCAATGAAGCGCATGTCATTTCCCTGGCAAGATATCTGCAGGTCGTCAACATATAGACTGCCGTGGACACTCTGTGGAATTTCTTTGAGGATGTCATTAATTTTTAAAGAGAAGAGTGTAACACTCAAGACACTGCCTTGAGGTACACCTTCTTCCTGAAAATAAAAATCTGAAAGAACTGATCCAATACGAACTTGGAAGCGTCTGACCCTTAAGAAATTTTCAATAAAAATAGGAAGATTCCCCCTGAAGTCCAAATTAAAAAGATCTTTTAAAATACCATAGCGCCATGTCTTGTCATAAGCTTTTTCTATATCGAAAAAAATTGACACCAAATGGTTACGTCTCACATTAGCTTTGCGGATATATGTCTCTACAGGAAAAGTGTGAAAATGTACCCAAGAAAACCAAAGAAAATAAAGTGAAGGTAACGAACCCTTTCTTTCTTGGAAGGTTGGATTGATTCAACATGTGAAATGATTTTAGATTATTTGCCAGAAAACGAAAATCTCGCGGAAATCATCTTAATTAGCAATAAGGATTATCTTGAAAATATGGAAATGACTGAAAAAGATAAAGTTATGCCTGTCATTGAAAGAATAAGTGTTGAACGGCCACAAAAGAAGAGAAATGGGTCTCGCAAAATAAAGAACTGGTTACATGTTGGAATAAGACTTTCAAGAAAAATCATAAAAATGTTTTTTTTTTTTCAGGATTCATCACACAAAAGATTTCGAAGACTGAGAAAATTATTGAAAAACATGCGCAGAATCTTTTGATAGTACTTAAAAAAAAAAAAAAAAAATTATACATTTTTAAAGAACAATGAACTGTTAATATGCATCAGTCATTGCAAATATTATCAATAATGAACTGTTAATATGGATCAGTCATTATTTTATAAATTAAAAAACTAAATTAATTTTTTTTTTTATCATTATTATTATGTTTGGAAGCAAGTATGCATTTAACAAATTTACGCAGTATATTTTTCTTTTTATTTAATTTCCATTTTTCTAAAAATCTTTAAAAAAAAATTATTATTATTACTCTTATTTATTTATATTATCCTTATTATTCACATTCTTTATTATTATTATTATTATTGTAGATTTTTTGTTTTTATTTGTATCTGCTTTTTATGCGGTTTTTAACCAAAGGACAATTAAAAACCGATCCCATCCGACGTGGCACTACCTTGTTGTGGTGGATGGGCTTAAAAACTAAAAGTGCCACAATGCAAAATTACTTGCAAGTTATTTTTATTTGGTCATCATTATTAATCTTTTTAAGAACAATGAGTAACATAAGTTCAATGAAATGAAAAATAATGTATCTTCCATAATTTTTCTAGAACAATGTGATAAAACATATACAACATTTAAAATCAAATGCATATAATTATATTTTTCTAGGAAGTTTCCAACATTAAACAGCTTACTTGAAGTTAATTTGTATTGGATTTATTTCAGATTGATTGTAAATATTTTTATTGTAAATAAACTAAATATTTTGTATTATTTGCTACAATTTAATTTAATACATTGTTTGTTCATGTAGATTCATGGTTTTATTATGTATTGTTCATTCTACCATTAACAAAAAAAAAAAAAAGAGAGAGAAGAGCCACTGCTCATACCGGGGGGGGGGGGGGGGGGGGGGAAGGGGGGGAGAAGTGAAAACTTTTTAGCATGTTGCTTTTTTTTCCCCCATACCTTTTGTTATTTTTATGACGAACGTCAAAAGAAACAAAAAGATCACACAATTGGATTTCTCGATGTAATGTAGGATAACTTGCTAACCTCATTTCAGCAAATTATAGAAGAATGCATATTTATCACTATCTCATCACCAATGAAGTAACTTCATTAGCTCTTTCTATATTTATATATTGCTAGTTACTCAGCATTTTAAAAAGTAGAATAATTGCTAAATTAATTACGTTCTAATACTCTCTTTTGAGTATGTATGAAATAAGACACCAAAAGCAGGTCAGTGTCCCCTTTCCCTACTGTTTCTTTTCTCCATCCGCAATGTAAATATCAAAGTACTTTTTCATCTTACATTATTAGCTTCTAGAATTTTAATAAAGTCAAATTTTTCAATATTTTTCAAAAAGTGACAAAGCAAAATACAATGTTATTTCTTTTTGAAAACCGAAAGAACTTTCTTGCCAGCCCAATATGTCTGAAAGAATAACAATTTGAGAAACGATTTTCAAGAAAGCAAATGGCCTTTATTAACCTGATGTTTTTAATAACTTCATTAAGATAAGAATTCTTAAGTGAAATGTCTTCCTTGAAGTGTTTGGCATACATTGATATCTCTCATGACACAGAGGATATTAACCTCTGCAAGAAGATGAGATCGCGGACAAAATAAATTTGACACCACTGACAGTAACATCTGTTTAATATATAAATTAAACAAAATAGATTTTTAAAGTTGCCCTAGCCAAACCCGGGCCTTCTATAATTCATTAAATACGTGTTTCGCCATTTTTCAAAATTTTGACTCATTTTCGAGTTAGGAATGGGGTGTGGGACTTTTAGAGCACCCTGTATATGTGTGTGTGTCACATAAAAATATTTAGAATAAATAATCCAATACTAGAAAATAGCTGGAAATGCATTCAAAGTTGTGTTCAGCATTTTTTTATTGTGCTAAATTTAAATGTATGCGTATAATTTATAGATCCTATATAGACTGTTAAGTACAAAATTTAGAATAAACACCATAAAATGCAATAAACTCGCAATTTTTTTCTAGTCAAAAGGACAAACGACCCTTCGTCAGGCGAACAAAGTTGGCACGAGTGCTGCAAGCAAAGTGACAATGCACAAACTGTAAGTGAAGAGCAAAAATATATAAAGATTTTTTGTTCTTCACTTAAAACGATTTGTATGTTGCCGATTTGCTTGCAGCACTTGTGCCTATTTTTGTTTGCCTGATGAAGAGTTGTGTGTTGATTCGAAACAATTGTTACAAGTTTATTGCATTTTGTGCTGTTTATTCAAAGTTTTGTACACTTTAAAATGCAAGTTCTGCAGTGCTTTCTTATTACCTATATACACTGTAAAAAATATGTCCTATTTGCTGTCAGAAATTGTCTGTAATTTGAGAAAATACATTTTGACAACATAATTTTTACAAAAGATGCTCCCAGCTACGATGAGATGAATTTAAATTCGTTTTTTGAAGCCTCAAGTCAAGAACTCAAGAAAACCACTTACAATGAAGAACTGAATCCATTCAGCGAATTTTACCACCAAAATGATGAAACAGAAAATCATGAAAGACAAAGTACAGAACAGGGAGTACCTACAACACGGAAGAGTGCTTAAAGACAGGTCCAGTTAAGAAAAATTCCCATAAAAAATACAGAGCCCCAGAACCACCAAGCTGCCAAAGGAACGAAAATGACGTCATAGAAAAGTCTTCGCCTCAAACTCCTGTTAATCACCTGACATTGAAGATAAATAAACGTCGTAAAAAGCGTCCTGCCCCACCACTTCCCGTTCAGCAGCCAACAGTAGAAATCGGAAATCATGAAAATAGACAAAGCACATTTAGGGGTGAAAACAGAAGAAGATATAAAATTCACAGATCTCTGCCTGTTCCTCCTGTGCCAACTACAGAGGAAAATAAAAGTGATGGTTCCAATTTCTTTTTATGTTTTTAATTTTTTAATAATGTGTATTTTTAAAGGAGAAAGAAAATTCAAAAGATGCCACCAGCTACGACGAGAACTTGAATCCGTTTTTTGAAGTTTCTAGTAAGTAACTCAATATGATTCAGAAATAAATGAAACCACTAACAAAGAAGAATTGAGCCCATTCAGTGAACTTTACAATCAAAATGATCAAACTGAAGAAAGACAGAATGTACAGATCACAGCGTTCTACAACACGGAAGAGTCTTTAAAGACAGATCCTGTTAAGAAAAAGTCCCGTAAAAAATACAGAACCCCAGCACCACCAAGCTGCCAAAGGAACAAAAAAAATTGTCCTAGAAAAGTCTTCACCTCAAACTCCTGTTAATAAAGACCAGCCATTAAAGATAAATAAACGTCGTAAAAAGTGTCCTGCCCCGCCACCTCCAGTTCAGCATCTACCAGTAGAAATCGGAAATCATGAAAATAGACAAAAAACCTTCAGGGATAAAAACAGAAGAAGATATAATATTCACAGAGCTGTGCCTGCTCTCCTGTGCCAATTACAGCGGAAAACGTAAGTGATGGTTCCAATTTCTTTTTATATATTTTTTATTTTTTAATAATATTAATATTTATTTTTTTTTTACTAATGTGTATTTTAAAAATTTCATCAAGACCCCCAGCTACGATGAGAATTTAAATCCGTTTTTTGAAGCCTCAATCCAAGATACTCAAGATGATTCAGAAACAAAGGAAAACACTTACAATGAAGAATTGAATCCATTCAGCGAATTTTACCACCAAAATAATGAAACAGAAAATACTGAAAGACAGAATGTACAGAATAGGGAGTCCTTAAAGAGGAGTGCTTAAAGACAGATCCAGTTAAGAAAAAGTACCATAAATAATACAGCGCCCCAGCATCACAAAGCTGCCAAAGGAACGAAAATGGCGTCATAGAAAAGTCTACACCTCAATTACGTTAATAACGACCATCCATTAAAGATAAATAAAAGTCGTAGAGGTCTGCATGGTCCGGAATTTTGAGGCCCGGACGAAAGCTTTGCTTACTCAGCCCGTTTAACTTTTGACAGTGTACGGCCTGGCCCAGCCCGGACAAAAAACGATAAAATCAGGCCACTGCTCATGGAAAGTCAGGGAATCATGGAAAAGTCGGGGAATTTAAGTGAGTCTGGAAAAGTCAGGGAAGTCTGCCAAATTTTGTAAAAGCTCGTTATTGTAAATTGCTAAAATGTGCGTTAATTTTGCGAATTTTTGCGGGAAATAAACACCCTATGTCAGGTAAAAGTCAAGGAAAATGATGAAAAATAGTCATCGAAAAGTAAGGGAATTTGGAAAAGTTCTAATATTAACCACCCTCATCTAAGCCATCTGTTGTAATGCCACATCGTGATATTTTCTGCACCCACATTAACACTAAATCTGCCTATTTTGGTTTCCTCTATTTGCCTCACAATTGTACCTCGTGTTTTTGCAACGCCCTGTATAAGATTTTTTCTCTTTCTGCAAGATGCACTTTTTATTTGTTTCTTTTTAAATTTTATTTTATTTGATACATTTCTCTTTTCATTAGCCATTCAATAAACTTATTAATATTAAGATTCGAGATTCAACTGACATGTTAAATAATAACTTTTTATAAAAGTTTTTTTTTTTTTTTTTTTTTTTTTTTTCTTTTTAAGGTAATATAGGGCGCCATCTTAAACTGTGCAAACAAGCGCCTGTCAATGCTGGCACGCCCCTGATGTAAAGAGTATGTTAAGAAAATTAAAAATATCTTTATAACAGAATAGCCAGTTTAAAAGGTATGCTGTGAGGTGTTAGAACAGAGAACAGCCCGCTGTTTCTGTTGCACCCACATGGATTGAAATGAGTAAGGCATTGGCTTAAGATTTTTAAAAAAATTGTCACAATTAATAATAGCACAAACAGCAGCAAGTTATAAAACAAAATTTAAAGTGACCAAGATATTTTTTCAGGAAACTGTTAAAAATTTGAAAAACATCAAATTCTCCCTTAATATTGATGAAGCTATTAGTAGCAACAGATTCAGAATGTTGTGTATTTTAGTAAGTTATTTTTCCACACTCAAAAAAAAAAAAAAAAAAAAAATGGTTATCTTTAACCAATCAATGTCACACAAGTTATTGCAGATCAGCCATTTTGAGAGATTGTATATCTTTAAAAAAAAAAAAAAAAAAAAAAAGTAAATAAATAAAATTCCATTTGAAAATTTGGTTTCTTTCCTAATGGATGGATTCCTGTAATGATATGTGGGGATCTACATAAGGATTAGAAACCAAAATTTGAAATGAAAAGACACCACATTTGTTGGAAAATAATAGAGACTTATGTCATCATAATGCTTTAAAAGTATTTTCTTAACAATTTGGTGACTTTGTTAAAAATTACTGAAAAAATGTATATAATGACTTTCACTGCTCTGCAGACTCAAGGAAAAAATTTCATGAAATTTGTGAAATCTTAAATATCACATATGTAGTCATTGAAAATATGATATATTGAAACATCTTTGATGTTGAGCCATTTACACAAGCTCAATAGCTTAACGATATTTTACAGGGTGTCTACTGACTTGACAGAAAAAAAATTCATGACCTCAAAAAATTTTCATGACCTTTTATCGACATATCCAACCTTTCTTTTTAAATTAACATATTCATTTTATTTTTTTTACTGATATATCACCTTGCTTTATTTTTTAAATTATATTTTGATAACAGTATTTAGCTGTTAAAAAAGAAAAAAAAAACTGAAAACATTTTTTTAAATTAACAATCTAAATAAATAGTAATGGAAATCAATCTGAAACAGACACATAACTACATACATATCTACACTATTTGTGCAATGTTATAATTTTGTAACTATGGGTTTTTTTTTTTTTGGGGGGGGGGGGGATTTGAAAATTGTCATTTATTTTCCTCGCATTAAGGAGAGGAATATATGTATTAATTTTTTTTTTCAAATCTACTACCATTTCCTCCCCCCCCCCCCCACACACAAAAAGACAGACAATAGAATAGAATTATTAAACTAAAGTCAGAGATGAGAGTGGGAAATAGACAAAAAGTCTGAAAGTATCAGCAAAACTCAAAGATAATTTAATTTTAGTAATAAAAGAAGAAACAGATACACAAAATCATACTTTCTATAAGCAAAAAATGGAGAATATATGAAAATAAGTTGTTTAGAAACAGTCAAAAGAAAGAAAATTGAACAAAAATAAAAATATTTAGAACAAAAAACCCGAAAATTAATTTAAAAAAATTAAGAAAAGTCTGAAATTTCTCATCCCTGTGAGATATATAACTATACATCTCAAACTTAACATTTCAATGTCTTTCCTATACTTCAAAATAGAATAAATTCTGAATAAGAAAAAAGTAATTCATTCAACAAAAGTTAGAATGCCTGTAGATTTTCATAGAAGACAATATTGTTTTTTAAAGCTATAAATGACTATACTAGGTTTATAATCATGCTTAAATATTTACGCTGCTAAATAGTAGTAAGTTGAAAATCGACCTGAACTCACAGAGAATTTTAATGACCCAACACCTGACTCAAAACATAAAATGAAAATTAATAATTCAGCTAAAAAACTTGAAATTTAAGTTGTGTGTTGTGTACTTCAACTGTACAAAATGTGCTTCAAGTTTAGTAGTAAGTACAAAACTTTGAATAAACACCATGTAATAAACTCGCAACAATTATTTCGGATTGAAAAAAACCCGATCATTCATCAGGAGAACAAAGTGAACACGAGTGCTACAAGCAAAGCGAGAACGCACCAAAAGCAGTGGTTGCCAACTGGTGGTCTGTGAGAAAATTTTAGTGGTTCTCAGAAACATCTTGACTTAATTTGTATTTTTTAATATAGTTTTAGGAATTATACTGGCGGTAATTTTAACTTGATTTTCTGAATCTCTCTTCCTCACTACAGAATTTTGTGAATGAGAGCGAGGGTGAATAGAATTATTTTTTATCACAAAAATTTGAATATCTATTAACAAGCATATTTATCGGTTTGAATTTCTTATCTGTATTTGATACTTAACTATGAAATGACTCGAATTTGTCAAAAGTTTAAAATGTACATCAAAAATATAATTTCCCATTGGATTTTTAAAATTTAACAGTATCAGAGATGCCAACTTCTAATGACAAAAAAGCAGGAGGTTTTTTAACAGAAATCAGGAGACTTATTTCCAACAAGAAAGTTTGTAAGAAAAAATGAGTAAAATAATGCAAATTTAATTTTAAGTAAAGCTTTATAAGCTTAGGAGGTATTTACAAAGCATCAGTATTAAAATTAAATAAATAATATATGTTTCACAGTAAAACAAACTATCAAAAAAAAAAAAAAAAAAAAAAATCCTCAGACATACAGTTGTTTAAAATTTAAGTTAAAATAGACAGATTTGACAATTCTGAGGCTCCTAATATAAAACAATAAGAATCTTAATTATCTTTGTAAACGAAAAGATAATATCAGCTATATTCTAACGAAATTTGAATTCTTTAAGTTTTCAATAGTTATGGCATTAAAAAAAAAAAAAAAAATCTTTTAATAATAAGACATTTTTCATTATGCAAAAATGAAAGTTAAAAATTTATTCTTAGCAAAAATTAGTTTCAAAGCCTTGTATAGTAATTCACATTCAAACTTGATAAATTGCAGGGCAAAATAAATTTCAATTTTCTTTCAAAATTTTTTACCCAATCCCACAAATTTTAAGCATAAATTATGCTAAGAGGGATAGATAAAAATTACATCAGTAAAGCAGGAGAAATGAGTGGAAAATCAGGAGCATGAAAAAACAAGCAAAAATCAGGAGACTCCTGCCAAAAGCAGGAGACTTGGCATGTCTGCAGTATAATATACATATTATTTAACTAGCAGGCTTTGCCCGCTTCGCTGGACGTTAAACTTAAATGATTTGTCAAAATGCCATATCTTTATTAATAACTTAAGTTCTCGCTGTGATTGGTAGAGGTTTTCTCGCTCCCAATGTTAGGAGTCTGGGTCCCCACTGTCTTCAGCACAACTTACCCACTTCTTACTTCCCCACCCTCAGCGGGTGAGTTCGAAGTTTTGCAAAATCCCACTAATGTACATAATGCGTACACTTATTCAATATCCACACACCAAAATTCGCCATTCTAAGATAATTCAAAGCAAATTCAAATGGAAAAACATGTTTTTACACATGTTTATTGCCCTCCGACTCCGAGAAGGGGGGGGGTTGGGATTTCGAATTTCGAATTTCGTGAAATGCAGTTACAATAAGTGCTGGATGCATACAAACAATTTACACACCAAATTTCGTGACCACAGAAATCTTTAATAGACAGTATTATAAATAAATAAATACAAAAAGCACAGCTTAAGTATCGGAACCCTTTGGTGACTTGAAATATTTTAAGCCGTTTTTGCAATGAACTGAATTGGCTATCTCAATTGTGCAATTAAAGATCTTGGCGAGAAACGTCCGAGCTACTTCGGTGCCGAATTTCAAATTTTACCAAAGGGATCCAATACTAAAGCTGTTCCATATCGAATCTGGGTTGAAAACGGAAAAAGGGTAAAATAAATTAGAAATATCAGACCTATATTTATAAATTTGATACCGAATGAAAGGGGCGATTTTGCTGAATCCAGGGGTTTAAACAGTTTTTCGATGCGACAATTAGATTTTTAAAAAATAACTAAAGTATGAAATTTAAGTGGAAACGGAAAAATGAATAAAGGGAAAAATAAATTAGAAATATCAGACCTATAATTACAAATTCAGTACCAAATGAAAGAGGTGATTTTTCTGAATCCTGGGGTGTAAACAGTTTTTCGATACGACAATTAGATTTTTTAAAATTAACTAAAGTATGAAACTTAGATGGCAACACTTCATTTCAATCTTTTCATAATTTGTAGTGCGAATCACGCGAATACAAAAATCTTTAACTTAAAAAATTATTTTTATATTTTATTTTTCCATTCAAAGCATTTTATTGAAAAAATATTTATGGCGCATGCGCAGACGTATTATACCCACAATTTAAACACTAATCATAATTTTGAAAATTTCTATAGATATAATTTCAAGTTGGGTGAAGACCTAAGTTTCTGCCAAGCGCTGTTGAATTCTGTCCAGCCGTTCTCGAGTGATGCCCGGACAAACGTGTTTTAGTCTTTTACCCCCTAGGGGGGGAACGGGGGGGGGGGGGAATTTCTGAAAAGTTGATAGATATAATTTTAAGTTGGGTGAAGACCTAAATTCCTGCCAAGCACCATTGAATTCCGTCCAGCCGTTCTCAAGTGATGCCCGAACAAAAAAAGCGACATTCGGACACGATGACACACACAGGCAAAATTTTCTGAAGTCATTTTCGGCTTTCATGGGCTGTAAAACGTGAAGATATCGCAAAGTTTTTTTATTCCGACAAATTTACAGACAAAAGTCTGATTTTATTAATATAGATAGCAGGAGACTTGGCGTTGGAATATTAAAACAGGAATAAACTACTACGTCAGAAACGCCAAAGAAAAATTATTGGCTGCACCTCAATAATTTTTCTTTGGCGTTTCTGACGTAGTAGTTTATTCCTGTTTTAATACATATTATTTGGTTTAGTAAATACAGTTATAAACATTGAAATAACAATGCATCACTATTAATTTGAGTTTTTATAATATGGAAGCTATAAAAAGATGTTTATGTTCTTCTCCTATAATTTTTTTATTTAAATCGAACAACCTTTATGCTTCCGTTGTTGACACATTTTACTGTTTTTTTTCTACCAGAAAATTTTAATAGAAATTTTTATTTAATTTTATCACGGAAATCTGTTACAGAAATATATAAAAATTCCTATTTTCCCACACCAAAAAGCATAAAAATTGAAAGCTATACACCAATCTTATGATTAAATAAGTGTGCATTTAAGATTTTATAATAATAAAATAAGGATTTGTAATGTTTTATATTTAAAAAAGTATACTACACATTTATAAAAAGGGCATGTTTACGCATAGTATATGTCCATTAATGGTTAGAGTATATTTACATTTCTAAAAATTATACACCACTTTTCCATTGCTTGAAAAGCATTCTGGCTCAAGTATGTAAAAATGAGGCTTCATTAGAAATCTGTATTAATTTGTCAAGATTAGCACATATATTCGTGGTGATATAAAGGTTTCTTAAAATAATAGGGAATTTGCACACATGGGGACATTAATCAAATTTACTTTTTTCTGATAGATCTAGACCCACAGTTTCCAAAAATGTTCTTAAAAAAAAATATATATATAAGGTATCAATCGTCTGTAAATTAACTTTAAAATTCAGCGTAAACCGCCCCATTCCAAAAAGTGGTGTGTTTCGATGTGACGTCACACTTTATGATTCTCCACTCTTACAATCTCTCAAAGCGAAAGAATGTAGCATTGCAACCGGAGATACTATTGTATTGTACACTGTACATGGCATGTCAGTGTTATTTTGTTAGCAGCGACGATTTGTCTATTACGTGATATATTTTTTAAAAAAGTCTTTTCTTAATTTTTAACTTCGATCTTTATAATTCTATATTCTGTGACTTTGTTTATCTTTCGAAAAGAAATAATACTTCAGCTGTTTCTTTTAATACCTAATCTGTTTCAATTACTAAAATGTTACTTTTTTTTTCCCCAAAAAAAGTAATAAAAATGTTTATTAAAGGGAAGTGACAAAACAGTTATAGATAATTGTTTTTCTAATAAAACTAAGTTTTTTTTTTTCAAAATTTTTTAAGTATTAATCTGCTAATTACCTCTTAAGCAGAAATTAAACTACCCCCCCCCCTTTTTTTTTTACTATATTCTGGATACTGGAATTATTTTGACTTTTATCAAGGTCATTTATTTAAATCAGTCCTGAAGTGGAGAAAGGAATTTTTTTTTTAATTATTCATGTTTGAGTGATGGTAAGTAAACTGTTCTATTGCACTATTTATAGATAAGTACATACGCTACCATTAAAAAAAAAAAAAAAAAAAAAAAAAAAAAACAGAGTGCAAACTATGCATTTAGCTTAGTACAAAGCCCTTAGTAAAAGGCTTCAAAATCATAAAAATAATAATTTTACACGAGTATTTTAAATAGATTCATTCTATCATACAAAATCTCTTATTAAGAAAAAATATGTATGTATTCTTTTAAAATAACTGTTTCTTAAAAAACTAGAGAGCTCTGCCCCCGGCTCTCTTCGCTCACCAACCCAAAAGGGAGGCTTTGCTTCCCCCCCGACTCACTTTACTCAAGGATTAACCCAATCGAGGCAAAGCTAGCAGTTCGAGGAATGCGGCCAGTGACTGGCAACGGAGTGTTGATCTCTGTAAACAGTGCTGCAGACCTTGCCAAACTAGAGGCTAAGATGGGTGAAACTGGGCTGACGGCGGAGAACGAGCTCATGAAACCTGGCCCTCGTACACCAGAGATAGAGATCATCATCTTTGGCAGCGAAGACTATATCTTCAGAGGACATCACAGAAGCACTTAAGCTTCAGAATGCAGTTATGGGTTCAAACTGCGATATCAGGGTTAAAAACATCTTCCCTGGCAAAAATGGGCAAAATGTGATAGTCTCTCTGGACAATGAGACGATGACGAAGCTGGCCGGAGAGAAGTGGCTCAATGTTGGCTGGAGACGTTTGGGATTCAAGCGAAACGTACGGCCGCTGATGCTAATTTCGGAATTGATAAATTCATTCATTCATTCTAAATTTAAGTTGGTTTAAAATCTCTAGTTCTGAACTGCGTAGATATGATCTATTGAATATATGAGTAAATGCAATCTGTTCTGACATCCATCTTTAAAATATTATTATGTAGTACCAAATTCAGATTAAAAAATAAGCAACCTCACTTCTTAAAATAAATTTGACAAGTAATAAAATATTTTCTTAAGTCGAAATTAATACTAGGTGTTTTCTCACCAAATCTGAATTATCGTCAAATGCTGTAAAATTTTTGTAGATTAATTCTAAAATTGATTTAAATTCCTATCAAATTCTAAATGTAGTAGTGGGAATCTAAATAAATCTAAAAACTACTTTTATTTGTTGAATTTTTGTAGCAATTTGTAAAAAAGTTAGAAAAAATAGATTGAAAATGTCTATTATATCCTCAATATTGAATAATCCATAAGATAAAAAAGAAATTAATTTATATTTTAAGTACCTTCAACAAAAAACATTTTTAAACACATGAAGAGCTGAGGGGTAAATCTGGATTTTCTTTGTCTATCTCTCTTTTGTAAATGCTGCTTCCGACTCAATTCACTGAAACACCTTAAGGATACATCCACCTGTTTTCCCAAAACCATGCGATGCGGCAATTGTCAGGCGAAGCCTATCTTTGCATATTTATAATGTAGAAAATATATAAGGTATTTGTTCACTTTAGCCTCGCCCAATGACACCTGGTGAAAGCTCTAGGGGGTGAAATACTTCGGCAATTGTTTAATCATCTTATCTGGGAGCCTGAATTGTTTTTAAAACCCTACATAATGCAATATTAAAAAAAGGCCTTAGCTGACTGCGCTAATTTCAAATATAATTGAAAAAGGATTTTAGCTAAAAACTATATTGTTTTATTCACTCATTAAATTTTAGTTTAACACGATAAAAGTTAGGAGCAAAAAAACTTTAAGAATTTATTTTAAATCCTTAAATACAATTAAGTAATTCGAAAAAAAAAAAAAAACTATTTTTGTTGAATAACTGGAAATTGTTTAAATTCATTAATTAGAATTGCCTAAAATACCACATTAAAAATATTACCTAAGGTAGGATGGAAAATATACAATTGGGTTGAAATGAAAAAACTTTACTGGAGAACAATTTTTTTAAATGCATATTTATCAATTAAGTAATTATACTTAATTTTCACTAATGACACTTGCATTTCCTATTCTGATTCGCAAATCTTTTGCATGAAACTACTTAATTAATATATATATTTTTTAATTATTATTCTATAATTAATATCATTTTCAAACGATAGCATACCTATCTAAAATAGATTCATCGGATCATATTTCTTTACTTCAAGTAAGTGTTGGGTTTGAATACCACTCATCCTTTGTTTCTACGCTTTCTTTCATTCTTTCTGCTTAATTTTTACTCTCATTGTCATTTTTCATAAAACATTTGCAACCTTTTAGAAGAAAATTCATAATTAATAGCTTTGCACTTACACTGTTTTAATTACTAACAATAAAAAGTCATTCCACAATTATTGAAATAGATAATAGGTTTGGCAGACTATTTCATCTATTTTGTGAGGGGGGGAAGGTATCGTAGGCTGTTACATTTCAGTGTAAGGGGTGATGGGTTTTGTTAAAATAACTCAAGGTAAATGTCAGGTTCGAATACCACATATACATTTAAGATTTTAATCATCTTTTAACTTAATTTTCACGTACATTGTCTTTTTTCATAAAATATTTAGTGAATTTTACAAGATCTTAAATTATTATTATTTTAATTATAATTCTGTAATTAATATCATTTTTATGGTTGATTAATTTTCAGACAATAGCGTTCATAGGTTTAAAAAGAACTGTGCAGACATATAATAGAAAAATCACACATGCATGCGCACACACAATGTAATTATTTTTACTGCAAGGTGTCGGGTTCGAATCCTACCCGATCATCTTTATTTCTACACTTTCTTTCATTCTTTCTACTTAATTTTTACTCACATTGTCATTTTTCATAAAACATTTGGTGAATTTTTACAAGATCTTCAATTATTATTTTATTTTAATTATTATTCTCAAATTAATACCATTGAAATGATTGAATTCTTTTCGAACAATAGCATTCATAGGTTAAAAAGATTTGTACAGGTATATAATAGAAAAATCACTCACACATACGCAAAAACTACTGAAATATTTTTACTGCAAGGTACCAGGTTCGAATCTCAGTCAAAATCTATGTTTCTAAACTTTCTTTCATTCTTTCTACTTAATTTTTATTCGAATGAACTGTGCAGACATATAATAGAAAAATCACACATGCATGTGCACACACAATGTAATTATTTTTACTGCAAGGTGTCAGGTTCGAATCCTACCCGATCATCTTTATTTCTACACTTTCTTTCTACTTAATTTTTACTCACATTGTCATTTTTCATAAAACATTTGGTGAACAAGATCTTCAATTATTATTTTATTTTAATTATTATTCTCAAATTAATACCATTGAAACGATTGAATTCTTTTCGAATAATTGCATTCATAAGTTAAAAAGATTTGTTCAGGTATATAATAGAAAAATCACTCACACATACGCAAAAAATTCTGAAATATTTTTTACTGCAGGGTGCTGGGTTCGAATCCCAGTCATAATCTATCTTTCTAAGATTTCTTTTTACTTAATTTTTACTCTCATTGTCTTTTTTCGGAAAACATTAGGTGAATTTTTACAAGGAAATCCTTAATTAATATTTTTCTTTATTATTCTGTATATAATATCATTTAAACAATTGAATTTTTTTCAATCAATAACATTCTTAGGTTTAAAAAGAACTGTGCAGGTATATAATAGAAAAATCACTCACACATACGCGAAAACTGCAGTCTTATGGAAATATTTTTACTGTAAGGTGCCGGGTTCGAATCCCAGTCAGACTTCTCTATTTCTTTCATAATATATTCACATCAACATCCTTCATAATTTCTTAATTTCCTAATGACTCACAAACAATATCATGCTTTTTTCATTCTACCGCAAACACCTCTTTAAAACCATCGTCACCTTTTACAAAAATCACTAATTAATTTTTTTAATTAAATTTCCTCATTAACACCCTCGTCACGTTTCACGATTAAGTCGGAGGGAGTGCTCCGGGCTCCTCCGCAAAGGCCGTGAACATGATTGACACGCTCCGCATGACACCCGCACGGCTTGCCGGTGCATCCGTGCACCCCCCTGCTGAGCCAGAACTCTCCTTTTCTACCTACTCACAAGCAATATGAAGGTTTAAGTTATTAAATCAGTATCATAAACAAAACATCCTTTTCTGTGGCATTACATTTTAATTTATTCACATTTAAAACCCATTTAATAAATTCCTAATTTATTAACTTATATTCATGCAGAATAGCACATTTCTGAAATATCTACATTTAAAATAATCCATTTTTAAAATTCTTTCACTGTATTAAGATACGTTTACAATGTATAATGGAAATGTAAGTAGGAGTTTTTGGTTAAATGTGAAACTTATCCATAAAAAATAATATTCTACTGACAACTTAAAAAAAAAAAAAAAAATGCTCTACAAGAATTTTTATGATGAATTCTTTACATAGCTTATATTTTTATTACTTGATGAAGAAAGACAAAAAAGGGAGAAGAAATGCCTTCAAGACAAATAGTATGTTTAATTACAGTTTAAAATGTACTAGTATCGCCCAGTGGTCGAAACTCGACCATTTTTTTTGCAAAGCGAGGCAAAGCAAAGTTATTGCCTTGTCCTAAACAGAATGCAATTGCAACACAGCTGCGGCACATGTTTGCCGATATTCACGCTAACTGAATCAGCAGAGTTTTACTTAATAGAACTATTGCTCTCTGTAGATGTGAGCCTTTCCTGAAATGAGAGAAAATCGCAACGTGAAAATGCCCCTTGTTGTGTGATACAGCCCAGAAGCTAATAGGTACCATGTCAAACCAAGGCCCAACCAAGTATCAAATTCTGTTAAATTAATTCGATTGGTTCATAAAATACAGTGTTTGAACAAAAAACAAAAAAAAAAAAGATATTTTTCAAATATGGTTGAATTGAGTTCGGGAAATTTCAAAATGTGTAACTTGATCGAAAACCGAAAATCTAAAACTTTTCTGAATCTTATATTTTCCACTTATATATGCAGAGGAAAGAATAATAAATCCACTTTTTTAAAAATAAAAATAAGTAGTCAATTTCACTTAATTAAAATGCAAGGAAATCTCAAAACGTGTAAATTCGTCAAAAACCGGAAATCAAAAGTTTTTATGTATCTTCTACCCACAAAAGCTAGCAATAAAGACACTTTTTTTAAAAATAAGTAGCCAATTTCAGTTAATTGAAACGTAAAGAAAGCTCAAAACATGTAAATTCAGCAAAAAACAGAAATCGGAATTTTTTTCGTATCGTCTACTCATACATGCAGAAGTTAGTAACAAATCCATTTTCCTTTTATTTAGTATATTAGTTGAATATTTATTGTTTAAATACCACCCTTTGAAATGAAATGTTTATGTTTACATTCGAAACTGGAAGTTTGCCATTTTTTTTTTTTCTGGAGTTTTGTGATTTTAAATTAAAATTTTATCAATTTTACAGAAAAAATAACTCGATCAAACACATGTAGACAGTAACTCATATATAAATATACCAAATATCGGAATTAAAATCGGCAGATAATTTCCGTTATTTTTTAATAATATTTTTAAAAAAATCCAATGGATGATTGACATAGAAAATATTTTTCATGGCTCCATGGACAGACAGTGACGTCATCACTTCGCTTGCGTATAGTGATGCTACATTATACAAATTACTGATCTATGGTTTTATTTGAACTTTATGAAATTGCCAGATTTAACAACTTTCTACTTTTAGGTATTTTTTAATGTAAAGGAATACGTGTATAAAAGGGAAAAATGCATAAAAAATAAATGTATTTTTAAATACCTTCTTGACATCGTAAGAAAATAATATTTGTATTTGCACCTTCCAGCTAACAATACCTTTCGAATGATACCATTTTCAACCCTCTACTCCGATAATTAATATGTTAAAGGGACTACAAATTTTATGCTTGCCTATTAATATATAGATGTATTAAAAAATATATATTAGTGAAATAATTTAACAATCAAGTTACAATTAAATATGCTTTTATTTTTTACATTCCATACATTACACAATAATTTTCCTTTTAATCTGAGAATCAAAGTAACAAAGTTCACAATGACAGAAAAAATATATTAATAAATCAAAACTAAACATCAATTGTGTCAATAGTTTCATCAAAAATTTCATTAATAAAAAATAAAATGAAAGAATGTTTATATTATAGTAGTTCAAAAATATACTTTAAGTCGTATATTCTGATTTGATGAACCAGCATGTACATAAAATGATTATAGAACAGCAACATTTTAATCAGTTAAATAGAAAGTATACTTTAAAAGTATTTTTTAAAACCTAACCTTTTATATGTTTCAGATTTTTGAAAAACACTTTGATGAAAGTGATATTGAAAGAGAGTAAAAAATGTTTGACTCATACACTGGAAAATTGGTTTCTGCAAAACTGAAGATTCCACGACTAAGGAAGGGGGCTGTGCCAAGTAAAATTCCTGTTGCTCCTTCCTATTTATCTAAACAAAAAATTCACAGAATGAGTCCTGAAAAGAAAAAATCTGTCTTTGAAAATCGCCAGCTGTCTAGAGCTATAGCTGACAGTATAAAACTGAAAAAATTAGAAGATAAAAAAGACTCATTTACTTCACTTGATGAGCTCTCTGAAAAAATCCAAAATATTGTGAATGAAAAATGGTGGTTTCATAAAGATGATAATTCAATAACATTAGCAAGGATGTCAAAGAATCCTGCACCTACTGTATCCCATTCTTTAGTAATTGAAAATGCCTATAAAGTAAGAGCATTCATTGCCTCTTCTGAACTTAAAAAAAATAGGAAGCCATGTTTTGCCATTAACATGCGACAGTATGAAAGTTCTTGCTGACATTATTGATAATTTGGCAAAACTGCATGAAAATCTCTCTGATTCAAAAGACACTTTGTTTTTCCACGTTATAGCATGTTTACATGAACTTAAGGCAATTGCCAGTGATGAGAATAAAAACATCTATGCTTTTATAATTCATCAGCTACAAAATGTGCCACTTCCTGTTTCAAGACGACAATATGAGATTGATTTTATGATATTTTATAGCTTACTGCATTCTATTTGTCCTCATGCATATCGTTTTATAAGATCATATTCATTCCTTATACTTCCTCATCCATCAACTGTAAATAATGTAACTAGCAAACTTAACACAAACCCTGCTAAGGAGCTGTATGGTACCTATTTTTTAAGGTATATTAGAGAAAAATCTGTGTCTTTAGTGGAAGACGACAAAATAGTTTCTTTAATTTTTGATGAAATTCATCAGAAAAGTTATTTTGATTATAAGGGTGGCAATGTAGTTGGTAATGCATATAACTCTTCCAATGCAGCTACATCAGCACAAGTTTTTATGATCAACAGTTTGTTTTCTCCTTACAAGGATGTTGTTCATGTATTACCTGTTTCCAATTTTGATGCAAGAGCACTACATGCCATTTTGAGAAAATCGATATTAGCTATAAGCTCCCTTGGTTTTAATGTTCTGTGTGTTGTTTCTGATAACAACAGCATAAACAGCAAAGCTATGAGTTATTTTTGCTCACCAGAAAAATTAAGCATTGTTTATCCTAATCCATTTCAAAATACCACTGAAATTGAGCCACTGTTTTATGTAATTGATTGTGTACATATATTGAAGTGCATACGTAACAATTGGCTAGCTCAAAAATGCAATGATTGTAGTTTTTTTTTTCCCCGCTTTTCAGTTTTCAACTGAGCCATGTAAAATGTGGAGTGCTTCTTTTGGAGCATTAAGGATACTGAGAGAATTAGAAGGAGAAAATCTACTCAAATATTGCAAAGGATTATCATTAAAAGCTTCGTACCCAACAAGTTTGGAAAAACAAAATGTAAAATTGGCGCTCCAGATATTCCCTACTATTGCTACAGCTCTTCGGGTACTTGGAGAAAGGCATAACATCCTTAATTATGATTGGTTGGTTGGTTAGCTTTTTTTGGCGCAAGGTCCAAAGTAGGACATGCTGCGCCAAACAGAAGGGTAAAAGAGAAAGTAGCTTCTGGATGGGTTTACCCATCCAGAAAGTCATTAAAACATCACAGTAAAAAATCTAAGTAAAACATACAAGATAAAATCAAAAATAATAAAAACAGTGTATATAATAAAACAGATGTAAAACAGGATGAACAATGTCAAGAATAAAATCAGATGTCGAAGTAAAAACCAGCCTCCTTCAAGAAGTTTGTCAGATGATAATGAGGATTTACACCTAAAAGGCTCGTCAGAGTGGGTGAAGATGAATTAAAATTTTGTCGATAAAGATGACGAAGGCAAGGGCACTCGGTGAGGACATGGCGAATGGTTAAAGCACTATTATGACATTTTGGACACTCAGGTTCCTGTTGTCCAAGTAGTAAGTATTTATGGGTAAATCTTGAATGCCCGTTTCGTAGTCGTGTAATAATAACATCGTATTTTCTAGGGGTGATTGTAGGCCAGACTGAAATTTGAGGTTTTATTTCATGCAATTTATTATTATTTTGGTTATTCCACTCCCTTTGCCACATATTTTTGAGATAGCTTTTAAGTGAGTGATTAATGTCCTCATAAGGAACGGGACAGTTTAAAAGTATGGAAGCCTGCCTTGCGGATTTGTCTGCTGCCTCATTGCCTTAAATGCCTACGTGACCAGGAACCCAACAAAACAAAATGTCAAATCCCTTTTTCAAAAGGTCGTTGTAACTTTTTAAAATAGAAATGAAAGTCAGGTTACAAGAGCTAGAAGAGAGAGAATCAAGAACACTCTTTGAGTCTGTATATATAATGAATTTTCTACTGTGCTGAGATGAAATAATGTTAAGGGCAACCTCAACAGCAAAAAACTCTGCAGAGAATATGGAAAATGAATTAGGCAGTTGATAGCTAAAACTGGTGTTACCAATGACAACACCACAACCGACTTTATTGCTTGTCTTAGAGCCGTCTGTAAAAATCTCGACGTAGTCCTTGTAATGAGAGCGATGAGATGAGTAAAGGGCCTGAAAAATAGAAGCATCTGTGTTAGGTTTGTCAAATCCTTTAAACGGATGAAGACAAGAAATAACCTGGAAGTTCCAAGGTGTCATGTTTAAGAGAGAACGAGAACGGACTTTGGTATGAATATGAGAGGAGCCAGCAAGAAAGTTTTTAATTCTAAGAGCAAAATGTGGGATGCAAGATGGGCGATTCACATAAAGATTATGATCATTACAATTTAAAAGTGAATGAAGTGGATGATTACGATGTGAAAGGATGCGAAAGTACAATTCACAAGAAAGTCTTTGTCTGATGTCAGTGAGAGAAGGCTCCACACAGTCAGCATATAAACTAAGGACTGGAGTCGTGCGGAAAGCACCTGAGCAAATTCTGAGTGCACTGTGATGTGTTGTGTCAAGTTTTTTAATATAGGAGTGAGGGGCTGAACCATAAACCTGACATGCATAATCAAGTTTGGAGCGAATAGTAGCACGATAAATTTTAAGTAAAGATGGGCGGTCCGCTCCCCAAAAGATTAGAAAGCACTTTTAAAATATTAAGTGCTCTGTCACACTTAGTTCTCAAGTGTAAAATATGTGGCAAAAAGTTCAGTTTTCTGTCAAAAATAACACCCAGAAAGCGAGCAGTGTCAACAACTGAAATTGGCCTGTTATTTATTAAAATCTCTGGATTAGGATGAAGACCTCGTTTACGACAAAAATGAACACATTGTGTTTTGTCAGTAGAAAAATTAAAACCATTTTTATTTGTCCATTTAATTATGTTTTTTATAGCAAGTTGTAACTGACGTTCAATGAAACGCATGTCATTTCCCTGGCAAGAAATTTGCAGGTCGTCAACATATAAACTCCCATGGACAGTTGGAGGCAATTGTTTAAGAATATTGTTTATTTTTAAAGAAAAAAGCGTGACGCTCAAAACACTGCCTAGAGGCACACCTTCCTCTTGAAAATAAAAATCTGAATAAACTGATCCTATACGAACTTGAAAGCGTCTGACTCTTAAAAAGTTTTGAATGAAAATGGGGAGATTTCCTCTAAAGTCCAAATTAAAAAGATCTTTTAAAATACCATAGCGCCATGTCTTGTCATAAGCTTTTTCTATATCGAAAAAAATTGAAACCAAATGGTTACGTCTCACATTAGCTTTGCGGATATTTGTCTCTAATAATAAAATATTGTCAACCGTTGAACGGCCTCGTCGGAAACCACTTTGCCATAGGGAAATCAAATAATTTTTTTCTAAAATGTAAACAAGCCTAGTATTTACCATCTTTTCTAGCAGCTTACATAGACAGCTTGTAAGAGCAATGGGTCTGTAATTATTGGGGTCAGTAGCATCTTTGCCTGGCTTAGGAAAAGGAATAACAATAGCATCGTGCCAAGCAACAGGGAAAGTATTTTCAGTCCAGATCCTATTGTAAAGATGGAGATTTTTAAGAGACTGTTTTGATAAATGTTTAATCATAATGTAGGGGTCCATCAGGTCCGGGAGCAGAGTTATGGCAATGTTTCAAACTATTTTTTAATTCTTTTTCTTTAAAAGGTCTATTGTAGTCTGGTGAAGAGCGGGAGTGAAAGTTGATTGAAGAACGTTCAGAATTACGTTTATGAGACAAAAAAGGTTCGGAATATGAATTAGAATTGGAGATGTGAGATAAAGTTTTACCAATGGTGTTTGCAATATTTTTAGTAGAAGTTATAGTTTGTCCATTATCTTTTAAAAACGAAATACTTTGATTAGAATATATTCCCATTGCTTTCTTGACACGATGCCAAAGCTGTTTACTGCTTACATTGGAGGTAATGCTGGACACATATTTAATCCAGGAATTTTTTTGGGAGATTCTGCGGATTCTTCGTGCGGCTGCCCTTGCTTTTTTGAATGCGATATAATTAGCAGTAGTCGGGTACCTCCTAAAAATTCCCCAAGCTTTTTGTTGCTGTCTTTTTGCATTATTGCATTCATCATTCCACCATGGCTTTGAATGTTTACTTAGACGTCCAGAGGATTTTGGAATAGCAATATCAGCTGCATTTATAATACTGTTTGTGACATCAGTGATTGCTCTGTTGATATCACCCTCAGTCATTTCGTATGTGATAGTTGCATTTATAGTGAAAGTAGTCCAGTTGGCCTTGTCATAAATATAATGTGGATTTGTAGGATGATGATCATTAAAATTATAAAAAGATAAAAATAGAGGAAAATGGTCACTATTATGAAGGTCGTTACTAACAAAGAAATTAAAATATGGATAAAGAATAGGAGAGCAAATGGCCAGGTCTATTGCATGAAAAGTTCTAGAAGGTTCATGAAAATATGTATTGTCACCGTTATTTAAAATACATAAATTATTATCAGTGATTAGGTCTTCAATAATTTGTCCTCGAGGATTAATATCAGGACTACCCCAAAGTTGGTTGTGTCCATTAAAATCACCAAGAATTAAAAAGGGAGTCGGTAACTGCAAAATAAGCCTATTGAGGTCACATTGTCGAACAATCATATTTGGCGGTAAGTAGACAGTGCAGATGGTGATAAGTATGTGTATATGGATCTGAACAGCAATAGCCTGGATGTCTGTATTTAAAATGATATTAGAGTGTGGAACATTATTAGAAATTAAAAGAGCTACACCACCTGTAGCTCTGTCAGAATGTGTAAAATCTTTTCTGAAACACTGGTAGCCATGGATTTTAACATTGTCGTGTTGTCTTAAGTATGTTTCTTGGAAGGCAAAGCAGATAGGTCGATGATCAGAGATAATATTTCTGATTTCATCTCGTTTATTAATAAAACTTGGCAATTCCATGAAATGAAATTGGTCATACTTTTTTTTTTTAGATTATAACATCCACGTCATTGTCCTCTGATGCAGTGGACATACCGTCCTCCCCATCAGAAGGATGGAGGCTGATTGTATCATCTTGTTTTGGAAGATTTCCTTTATTATTTTTATTTGTAGTAGGAGTGGGCAATTTTGTTAGTTTCTTTTTCTTGATGATATTGAGACGGGAGGGTGAATTAGAATGCTTTAGAGAGGTAGATATAAGATTTTTTCCAGACAATAAGGTTTTAGAATTTTGTGGCGTTTTTTTTTAAGTTTCTTGATTTGGATGAAGATGGCTGTGAAGAGTTACAAGCCTGATTTTGAATGGATTGTAAGGTTGGGGTTTTGTTTAATGCAGTTACAACTGGAGAGTTGGTGTTGGGAACAGTGTCAGTTTGGATTGCTATAGACATATGTTTTTTTGTTAACTATGGCAGCAGCGTATGATTTTCCAACAATGGGTGTTCTTGATTCTACAATTTTCCTTGCTTCGGGATATGATATGTTTTGTTTTGTTTTAATGGTTTGTATCTCCTTTTCAGTTTTCCATTTTTCACATGATTTTGAGTAAGATGGGTGATCCTTTTTGCAATTAACACAACAGGCAGGGGCTTCACAATTTTCACTGTCATGGCCAATTGCACTGCAACGGGCACATGTTAGCTTACCATGGCAAGAGGTCTTTGAGTAGCCAAAACGTTGGCAATTAAAACATCTTAGAGGGTTAGGGATATATGGCCTTATAGGGCATTCAAGGTAACCAGCTTTGATTGATTGGGGAAGTTTAGGTGAGTCTATTGTCAAAATAATGTGTTTGGTGGAAACAGGCTTATTATCACGGAAGATTGAAATTCGTTTAACTGCAATAACTTTTTGGTCTTTCAAATTATCGAGTATTTCACTTTCTGGAATATATTGTAGATCTGGTTCAGAAATCACACCACGGCAGATATTTAATGTTCTATGTATACTTACAGTGACTGGTATATTGGCAAAGTGGGTACATTTTTTTAAGTTATTAGCTTGCTTGTTATTTTCGACCTCTATTAGTAGTTCACCAGATCTAAGTTTTTTAACAGACTTCGGATCACCCATTATCGATTGCAATGATTTCTGAATCAGAAATGGAGAGGTCTTAAAGAAATCTCCTTCATTTCTCTTTACCACAAAAAATCTTGCCTCGCAATTAAGAAATACGTTATTTTCATTAAGAGTGGAAGAAAACTCTTCCATTCTTTCCGCCCAAGATTTCTCATTTGAATTTTTGATAGCTTGGCCCGAGCCAGACGCATTATTCGTATTTCCTTTCTTTGTCGCCATATTGAGATAATAAAAAAGGGTCGAGGGTTTCCTTAGTCCCACAAGTCAGCCCGTTTCTTGAACAGACGGAAAAGCAAAGGGTTTTCAGAATCGCTCCCTGGGACACCCATAACCACTCACCAGCTACCAGATTAGTGACCCAGATCAGGAATCACATGTGGTAGTCGTGTTAGTCCGGTGTTTCTCGTTCGAGTAGTCACCGTTGTCTCACCTTCACCAAGGGCACCAGTCTCCCAGTGTGATCCCAAGGCTAGACTACCGTGAGACCCTCACCAAATCGCCAACCCAATAACCAGCGCCACATCTACACCGTTTTCAGCTTGGTTAATATTTTAGAAATTAAGTAAGATTTGTATAAACAACAAGAACAAGACCAAAAAATAAAGGTGAGTGAAAATAAACAAGGTAAGTAGAACCCAAAAAGGTGAGTAGAACAAGGTAAGTAGTTTCATTTTTTTTGTATGTTTTTCAAATTTTTAATTTTTTTTTTTTTTCATGAACAAAAAACAAGAACAAGTACCAAACCCTTATTGGCCGTAAAACCAAAAATACAAGCAAGAAAAAATGCCAAAAACATATAAGCAAAAATAAATAAATAAAAATAACAAAAACAAAATTGAAGGAAATAAAAGAAAGGAAGGTAGAAGGACAAAAAAAAAAAAAAAAAAAAGAGAGAGAAAGAAAGATCACTCGGGCCCGGGGTGCGTGACTCCCCCTGAATACCTGAAGAAGGTACCCCCTGGGGGTCCTTAATTATGAAGGAACTGCAAAATTTATAGAAATTATATCGTAGTGGTGGAAATATAATCAATGTCAATACCCCGTACAAAGGGAAAAGCTTTAATGATGAAACAAAAGAGCCACTGACATACAAAGATTATGATAAAAATGTTGATTTTCTGTATGACTTTATTAATTGGCTTGATCGGTGGGAAAAATTTTCTTTAGACAATGGTAAACTGTCCAGAGAAACCCACCTTGCGTTAACCCATTCAACACATGCTCTAGTAGAATTAGGATCACACTGTATCAACAGTTTTCAAAAGTCCTATTTTCTTCCAGGTTCTGTACAAAGTGATCCTTTAGAAGCACGATTCGGGAAATATAGACAAAGTGGTTCTCAATATCACGTATCAATAAGACAGATATATGAATCTGAAGCCAAATTACGTATGCAAAATACAATTAAATTGTGTTATAAATCCGATGCTTATGGCAGTGTAACTGTTGAAAATTTTTATGTTGATTTTGAAAATGATTATATAACTAATACATCACATTTAATTGATAATATTTTACCCCAAGTTTATGTGAATACTGATGACATCGAAAAATGCAAGGATGCACTACCTATAATAATTTACTTAGCTGGTTATTGTGTATTTTCTACATTAAAATTTATAAAATGTGAAAATTGCTCTCAAAATTTAACTCTTGAAAGAGAGATGGATTTCAATATTTCTTACAATTACATCCAAAAATTAGATAGAGGTCGTCTCACATATCCCACCCCTGATGTTACAAATGCTGTTCTTTATAACTGCATAATAATTCAGAAATTGGTTTCTCATCCACTGGAAGAGGTCTTTCTCAAATGTTTAAATCAAAGAGATTTAGCGTGTGATTTAACTGTTACTATTAACAAAGTGTGATTTTGATTTTATTTCTTGTGCAGATGGCCATTCATGGCAAGATGTTTTCAAAATTATTGTGAGGAAATCAACAAATGCACTGATTAAGAATTACTGTCTGTTAAGAAATGATAAAATAAGGGCATGTTCTGAAAATAGAAAGCGCAAATTACAAACTTTAATGAAATAATTCTTATTTATAATTTTTACTTGTGTATATTCTTAGCTTTACTATGCTATATATATATATATATATATATATATATATGTCAGAAATTCAGTCTTAAATGTGGCACATTTGTGGAAGCAATGAAAATAAAACCTAAATGATTTTTAATTATATGCATATCTGTCTTGCATTGTATATTTACCAACAATATCAGTATAATTATTACTTCATCAATGCAAATAGCATTCCAAACATAGTAAATAATGATTCTTCATTATGTATCTCTTTGTCTTGCATAAGTATATTTTGTAAAAATATCAACATACAGAATTTTCATCAATGTAAATAGTACCAGAAAACCAAATGTATGATTTTCGATGTATAAACTTTTTCATAAATGTTAAATAGCATCCTTAACAGTGTAAATATTGATTATAGGCATACCTCTTTGTTTTATCTTCGTTATTTGTAAATTTTCTAAAAGTATCAGCAGAATAATTGTTTCTTTGGTGTAAATAATAGCATCTAAAATAAAAGATATTTGATCGTTTATATCTTTTTTTGTGACTCATTATTTCTAAAATAAGCTTCATCTTTAAACGATTATCGCAACAATGCATAAACAACAACGTACATAACACGCAACTAACCATCGAGATCAAATGTAAAAAAGCTAAAGTTAGTTGTTCCAGCATATTCCCGTTCCAGTCGGCCAATCTTCCGTGACGTCAATGCGCAGTCCCCGAAAGCATTTTATTTAGAATGGTGTTGGACCAACACACATTCCGCTGTTCTGAAAGTTGTTGATTCCTTTTGCAGGAATTATAGTACTGTAGGTCCACTTTCAATAAAAGATAATTTTTTTGATGAAAAGACCTCTAATATGTCATGGCAGGATCTTTTTGCTCATTGTCATGACATTTTTTTGAAAAAACTGTCAATTTCAAATGAAGATGCAGAAGTTATTCAACGCAGCACCAAAGGACAGTCAAAAAACAAACTATGGTTTTATCAAAGAGCTGGAAGAATAACAGCATTAATAATGAAAAGTGTTCAATTGGCTAACAACGAAAACCCATCTATAGCTTTAATAAAAGAAATATGCAATTCAGGTACCAAAAAACATATTACCAACAAAGCAATAATGTGGGGAAGGCACCATGAGTGGAAGGCAATTAGTGATTACAAAAAACAACAGCTGCCTCTTCACCAAGGTCTCAAAATTGAATCTTGTGGAATATTTGTTAATCCTAATTTTTCATTTATTGGTGCTACTCCTGATGCTATTATTTCCTGTAGTTGTTGTGGTATTGGTATTTGTGAAGTGACATGTCCTTACACTTTATGTGATACTAATTTATATGATCATCATAATCTGAATAGTACATATTTGGAATATGATGATGCATATAATCTCTATCTCAAAAGAGATCATGATTATTATCAGATACAAACTCAAATGTTTGTATGCAATGCCAATTATGCCGATTTTATAGTGTGGACAAGGAAAAGCTTGTTCGTGGAAAGAATTATTCCTGATTTTAGTTTTTGGGAAACTGTCCATGAAAAAGCTGCATCATTTTTTGTGCACTGCATCCTTCCAGAAGTATGCTGCAAATGGTATACGCGTCAGGATGAATTTAAGGATTCAGAAGTGGAAGCGACCCACTAAAAAATGTGTGCCAGGTGGAAGCGACCCACTTAACCCTTTCAGGGGCGGTGGCTAGAGGGTCTATCCACCTACTTTAGAAATTTTTCTCTAAGTGTGCAGTGGCTACTTTTTTTATCCACTTTTATGAAAAGTTAATATGTACTTCTAAAATTGAAATAGAGATGGCAAAACTACATTAACTTTAAGCAGAATGTGCCTGTGACCTTTTTAAATGGACAAGTTGTGTGAAAATCTTTTGAAGTTTCTTTTATATATTTTTATGAAAAATAATTTTTAATTCAAAAGTATTTGGTAGTGTAAATATACTGTAATGCACCTTTTAAATACAACAGATTTACATATTATCTTAGATCATTAATTTTAGTTTGATTTTTAGGAGCATCTTTTAGGTGGATAGACACAGTGGCTAGAACGCCTAGCCACCACCCACAAAAAAATCCCCACATGCTGAATTTTTTTCTTCATCAAATATGACTTGTAGGGGATGTGTACTTTATGATATATATATATTTAAAAGGAAATTCAATCATTTTTACTTAGTGCCCCTGAAAGGGTTAAAGCGTGCCAAGTGGAAGCGACCCACCATTAGTTTTATATAACCTTAACAAGTTTGACAAAATTTTGGTTAGCTATAAAATATTATGACTGAGATTTTATGTTTTTCTGCACATCTACATGAAAAATGTTTCCCTTAATTTTTTTTTTAAAGAACACAAAATGTTACTTCAGCACTACCTTCGTGCAGGGTTAAAATAGTATGAAACAGTGTCAATATTTTATGTTTATTTTTTCATCCAATAGGCAGAACAAGCTAGGTTTTTTTTTTTTTTTTTGACTTGCTAGTGCTACGCCGCTCAAATCTGATTCATACTGATATCAGAGCTAATGTTGAAATCACAGATCAGTACATCATGATACATGTGCAAATAGTAAAAAAAATCTTGACTTTTTATACTTCAAATGTTGGTGTTTTTATTTTGTGTCCTTACAATTCATAGCTTTAGAGGATCCTTCACCTAATGTGGATGACAACTTAAATTTATTGTATATGGAAATTTATTTTCAACATTATTCATTAAGTAATGAATTTTTTAAAATTCAGTTTGCACATTTAGAAAATTCTCAATCATTAATCATTTTAATGTTTAATATTTTATTTTTAAGCTCTTAAAGTGCAAAATAATCAATTTCCTGTTTTTGGTAAATTGTGAATGATCTGCATGTAATTTTGTGAATCAAAATTTCATATGAAAAAAAAGTTCTTCTAAACTTTTTGACTAGGTTCTTTTTTGTGTATGTGAAAAAACGTAATTTACAAACCTAAAATTACAATTAAAATAAAGTTTTGCTTTAGACAATATTAGAAATGAACTTGCATATATGCACAAAAATGTCCTTTTAAAGTGCTGATCTGCTTTTCAGGGGGCAAAAACAGCAAAGCATGTCCATCTATTCAGATTGCCTGTTCACATGAGTCTTATAAAAATCCATTTTTAACAGGGAAAGTTTTGTGAATCCCTTTTTTAAGATAAACAAAAATTTATAGACTTATGGCATGTATGTGTGA
Source organism: Salticus scenicus (assembly GCA_963930645.1). NCBI lineage: Eukaryota > Metazoa > Arthropoda > Arachnida > Araneae > Salticidae > Salticus > Salticus scenicus. The sequence goes on from OZ005658.1 coordinate 262,409,500, forward strand.
GAGAAATACAATAGTATTTTTATGGGGACAAAAAAAAAAACTTTATCACCTATAGGCTGAAATTATTAAAGTATGATGTCGTCTAAATGTCTTTCTCCAGTTTATCTGAAAATTTATATAAATGTTACATGTCACCATCACATGAACTGAATAGCTTTTTACTCGCACACGATGAAAAATTCTTCATCACTCAAATTATTTGAAGTGCAATAGCATTAAATGCCTTATTTGAATTTGCCGATTAATTTCAGATTTCTCTTACTTTATTTAAACAACTGTTAATTAATAAATCCTTTGTGCTCACGAGGTGACTCTGTGTCACCTCTTTTTGGGATTGCCTATTTTTATCTTTTTTATTATACTTATTCTAATAGGAATATTGTGTATATTTTTAAGAAATAAAATACCATATAAATTACAAAAGGAAAAACCCACTGATGGAGTTACAGAATTTTTAAAAATGAGAATCCATATCAGGGGTCGCAAAAGTGTTATGCATTTGATCCGCAAAGGGTTAATAATTTATAAATGTCTTTCCTTGAAGTATGAAGATATATAAGATATTCAAATATAAAAGTTTTAAATTTTAAATTGTGTGTAAAATCATTTTAAGTTAATAGTAAGAAAGTCACCTCATATGCAGAAAGTTGTCTCTAGTTACTGGTTCACCCGAACAAAAAAAGCCTCAGCTGAAAGTCAAATGTAGTTAGTCCATTTTGTTTTCTTGTTAAATTTTCTGTATAGTTGATATTCAGAAGTAATAAATATTTAAGTTCGAATATGAAACTTTGTCATTCTTTTATTCTAGGTTACACATGCATATTTTTCAACTTTGTTTACATTCTCCCCCCTTTTTTTTCTTTTTCCATACACAACTTAAATATAACACTAACTATTTAGATACCGTTGAATCATTAAATGATCAAACGCAGTGTACTCATACAAACATTTAAGAATTTTGAATATAGCCGCCTTCAGCAACCATCTGGTTCGCACTCTCTAAAAAATTTGACAACATTGTGGCAAAATTCTATCTAATTAACCCCAACACATCTCAATTTATTTTAAGTTTGAAGGTAAAAAAATGTTATTTTGTTTATTTTCATTTATATATATTAAACATAATTAACACAAAATTGCCAAAAGAAGTAATTTTGACTGCTTATTATTAGTTTTGTAATAAATGTTGTCAGACTTTTCTGTGGTTTTCTCTGAAACTCCCATACAGAATTTAACGGCTTATATAAGTTTAAAAGTCTGCAATATTTCAAATGATGTGTTATAAGAAATTTAATCATAATTAGAATTCCAGAGATTGAATTATTAAAATATCAAAGCCCCCCCCCTCTGGTGACAGATTTGCAATATATATTCTTCAGTTCCAATTCAAATAACTTTTATAATGATATATTACTTATGAAATTATGTTAATTGGAAGCTGAGATACAAAGGTAATATAAACATTTTAAAAAAAAGGTTGGTTGGTTGGTTGGTTTTTTGTGGCACAAGATCCAGAATTGGATATGCTGCGCCAAACTTTATAGTCTGGATGGGGGATCCCATCCATAGTCTAAAAAAAAAAAGAATAGAAAAGATGTATATAATAATAGATAAATATAATAAAAAATAAAGTAAACAGTGTATAAGATAAAACAATATGTAACGGTTATAAACAATGTATATAATAAAATGAGATGTAGAAAATGGCAGTGTAAATGATAAAATCAGCGATGAAGAATGATAAAGTAAATAATAAAATCATATATCGTAGCAAAAACCTGCCTCTTTTAAAAAGTTGGTCAGATGATAATGAGGATTAATACCCAACAGGTTAGTCAAATTTGGTGATGATGAATTAAAATAGTGCCTATACAGATGACGAAGGCAAGAGCAATCGGTGAGGATATGGCTAATGGTTAGTAAGCTGAAGTGGCATTTGGGGCAGGTAGGTTCCTGTTCTCCAAGAAGTAAATGTTTGTGTGTAAGTCTCGAATGCCCAATCCTGAGACGAGTGATTATCACATCATAACTCCTAGGAATATGTGTCGGCCAGACTGAAATGTGTTCTATATATTTAGAAATAGACTAAAAAAACTGAACGATAGTAATAACGCACAAAAACCAAAGCAAAAATACATCCCTCCAATCCCATATAACAAAGGTGTAAACAATAAAATAAAAAACGAAGCCGCGAAATTAAATATAAACGTATCGATAAAACCTAATAGTAATATTTTTTAAAGAATTAGAAACGATAAAGATCAAATCCATTTCTCAGAAACTGCAGGAATTTATAAAATTAATTACACTAAAGAAGATAAAACAACAGGATGCTATATCGGCATGACTAAATGAAAGATAAAAACACGGATTAAAGAACACGCAAACGATATAAAATACGGTAAAATAACTACAGCATTAACAAAAATAAACGAAAAAGAAAATATAAAAATAGATTTTAAAAACTTTAGCAAAATTGCTCAATACAATAACTATTATTATGCCACAAAGAGGGAAAACGTCGAAATTATAGCGAACCACGATACATGCAACACTGAGCCAATAGAAATCAACGCCGGGTGGCGCACTCTCCTAGAGATGAGAAGTGAAAGAACAAAGGATACGCCCGACGAACGTGGTTCACCGGAGCACATGCCTGAGGAAGACTGCTGAGCCCCAGTAGCAGAAAATTTTCTGTCAATCTGCGACAACTATTTAGGCATTAGAAAATAATCTGCAGCATTATAAATAATATCAAAAAAGATTGCGAGATTCAGTAAGCGCATTTCTGTCAGACGTTCGCATTTACTTAATACTAGCAAGATTTGCTGATCACTATAATTAAATGAATCTTCAAAAAATTTGAATCACTATTTTTTAATCATTAAAAAAAAAAAAATCCTTTAAAATCATTCTTAACCTTACATCAGGCACTTCAGTTTGGGTATTTATCAGAAGATAAAAGCTGCTATTATTCCAGAACTACGATTATAAAGATGGCTGTATATCAGCATTTCTTAAACATTTCAGTTTTGGCATAATGTATTCTATAGCTCTCTCTCTTTCTACTATATTACCATTAGATTCCAACTAATACAATAAATGGAAAAAATATATATATATATTTCTTTCAAATGAATTAATTATATAAGCGAAATAATAATCATAATAATGAATTTTAATTAAACTTAAATTTTAATCAGTTTAATCCTTTCTACTATATTACCAGTTTTTTCAATAAACACATTAAAAAAAAAAAAAAGATTTCCTTTTCAAATGAATTAATTAAATGAAAAATAATCTAGTGTGTGCCACTCGCAGGGTTGGCAGGTTTTTGACACATGACAGTTTTGACGGTTTAAACCACAGTTTAAGCTGTCATGTCAAAAACTGTCAAAAACCTCACATTTTACACTTCTTGGCATATTTTAACAATGAAGTAGTCATATTTAAAGAAATAAAAAATTGTAATTTTACAAAAGAGTGCTTAATTTATATGTCTCTAATGGTTAAAAATAATTCTTAGAAGTTTATTATCTGTTTCCTATGAATGCTAATGATTTCTATTTAAGTATAAAAAATCTATATTTATATCTTTAGAAAAACAAAAATTCAAACATCGGAATTTGTATATTCTAAGGTGAACTAAATTTTAATATGAATTACATAATGCAATTTTAAATTAATTATTTTTAATGAAAGGGATGGTGGACAGATCTCTTTTGTAAATTACTGCCTTAAAGGTATGAAAATCTGTATTTATATATATGCATTGAAATATAACATTAAATACATTAAAATTTGGAGCGAAGTCACTCCAAATTTTCTAGTGCTAACTCTAGGCTAATTTGGCTGGATGCTGCACCTGGCGGCTCTTTCAAACACATTTTAGCACCCAGTTTTCTCCCCATTTTTAGCACCTGGCGGCCCTTTTAAAAACGTATTAGTACCAAGTGTTTTTTCTAATATTTTAAATGTTAGAAGCCTTTAAATGCTTTTCTTCCTGATATGTAACCTTCTAGCAATAGTTTTAGAGCATTCCTGGAAGAACAAATGCATATAGCCTACATATATGCATGTAAAATTAATAATTTACTTTTGTCACATGCAAAAATCACAACATAGAAGACTGCAAATTATGCAAATAAAATACTCTTTTTGAAAATAATTTGTTCTTTTTATTGAATTCCCCCTGGAGGCTCTTTTATTCTACAGTCAGCATACTTTTTTGTTTTTTAAATATTATGTTTGAATGCTAAAAACTTTCATTGAAATTTCAGCACTTAACATAATTTTAAAAATTAACCTACCATTGAATTCACGAAGTAATAACCTAATAACACAATTAATATTTTTTAAACCATAATAATGCTAAAGCGAAGAGGAAAAATTAATAATAATAATTAGCAGGAAATTTTTTTTAATTTTAAACAATTTTTAATTTTTTTTTTCCTTTTTTATTCTTTTAGTTTTAAAGAATTTATATACTTAATTGTATTATTATAATTTACCACCTATATATGCAAATTTGTATAGCTTTAAGACAATTTAGGAAAAATTTATAACGTTTACTCTTTCCTTAAGATGATGCATTGATGTTTTCTAACATTTCCTTTTTTTTTTTTTCTAGAAAAATATTATATATATATACAAATAATGAATGTTAATTTATGTACTTAGTACATTGCTACTAAAAAATTTACATAAAATCATTTAACATTATACTTTAGATTTTTCACCTATGGTTTTCGACAGTTTTAACCAATTTTTGACACATGTCATGTCAAAAACCAACCTTGGCCACTCGCACGATTTTCTCTTACCCTGCATTTCAATAGTAAAAAGATAGATCGCAGATTAAGTCATGAGATCAATAAGGTAATAAAGATCAATCTATTTTTAAAATAATTTAAAATAGGTTTAGGAACAGTTTTATTTCACATATAATTCTGAATTCCCCAATCACTATTCAATTATAATGCTTACATGCATTCTTTTTTTTTTTTTTTTTTTTTTTTTTTTTTATCAAGGCCGTCATTAATTTGCATCCAAACTTGCCAATCTTAATCAAATTTTTCAAGTGGCAACATAGTACGAATATCCAAATACCAAATTTGAATTTCCTGTAATCATTTGTTTTTAAATTATGCTGATAATAGATATAAATACAGATCAATTGCTAAAAATTAGACTTTCACATTCAGGGCACCTCTAAATGTGATATTATACAAAAAACTAGAATTTAAAACAGAACTAAAAAAATACTTTGTTTACAGTTGGAATAAAAAATTATCTTTCCAGAGCAGTGTTCATCGACATAGTAAAATATAGCAAAGCACTTCCATCTATTATTATATTCAATAGAAAAGAATGTTTTGCTTAATTTTGGGTGTCCCTGTATATTGTCTATAAATTATATGCACATCACAGAGTGCACTTAAATTTACTTTTATATGAAAAACCTTTAACACAAAATGAAATACATTTCCAAATAAACTATCCTTTCCATTTTTTAAACGATTACCTGTATGATCCCTGATTGCTAGCTTGGAGAAGGGGGGGGGGGGAATCACAAATGAACATATGATTGAGAGATATGAAGCAATGCTACTTTAATATTGGTTCTAGAATCTAATATAGTAAATTGAAAAGGTTGTGGATGGAGAAAAATCAGAAATCTCAATGCTTCTGCAGAGCAATTGTTTGCTATTCATTAGTGGGAGAGGGAGAAGGGGGGAAAAGCAGAAAAAAAAAAAAAAGCTGAAAGATATTGGACAATTTTAAATCTTTATAAGCTCTGGAATCTAATTAAATAAGATTTAAAAAAATATATTGACATTTATTTTGTGGATGAATAAAGATTGGAAATCACAATGCTTCCGCGAGATGTCTAATCGCCGATCGTTAGCAAAGAAGGGGGGGGGAGGAAAACGAGGGATAAATAATTACGTAAGTGAAAAATATTGAATAATTCTACCTCTTTGTAGGTTCTAGAAACTAATAAAATGTGTTTACAATGAACATTGGCATTTTATGCTGTGGATGAAGAAAGATTGGAAATTGCAATATTTTCGACCAAAGTCGAGAGATTGAAATTTCTACGCAATGTTGTTGTGAAAAATAATCTGCAGATTGAAAAAAATATGGGGGCTGAAGCGGTCGAAAGCGCTCGCAAGGTAATTTAAAACGGTTTTAAATGCTTTTAATATTATTTCCACATATCGGATAAAGAAAAAGAATCCCAGAAAAATGACGATTCCTTCAGTTACTCCAAAAGTTAGAGCCTATGTTTTCTCATATGAAAACTAAATTCCAGATGCATTTAAATCCTTATAAACATTTATAGATGAGGCAATGATTAAATTTAAGGATGGCTTGGTATTGTCCAGTATATGCCCCTTAAACCTGCTAAGAGGGGCTTAAAAATGTGGATGTTATGCACATCTAACGAAGGATGTTTATAACTTTAATATATATGGAGGAAAGAGAGATAGCGTAGAACGATCGAATAAAGGACTGGGTTACGTGTAGTGATGCATCTCATCAAGCCCCTAAAAACCAAGGGCCATGAAATATTTTTTGACCGTTTTTTCACCAGCGTAAATTTAATGGAAGATCTCTTGAAACTAGGTATTTATTCTTGCGGTACTCTAATGAAAAACAGAAAGAATCTACCTAACGAAATGAAACGTTTAAAACTTTCAAAATCACATGAAAGTAAAGTATTTCAATGTGAAAAAATTCAAAATATGCTTTGCTCAGCATGGCTGGACAAAAAAACTATGTTGTCCACAAATTCAGTAAACGAAACAACAAGTGTGAAGGGAAAAAGCGGTTCTATGACAGAAAATGTACACTCTCCATTCTCATTTACAAGCTATAATAAGCACATGGGAGGTGTAGATTTAGCGGATCAACGGAGGAAATATTACACTGTTTCTCGTAAATCTAGCAAATGGTGGATATATTTATTTTATTTTCTCCTTGATACAGCAGTAAACAATGCTATTTGATGCAAAAAGTTTCAAATTACCCACCACCGAAAAAAGAAAAATCACTCTACGAATTTAAGTTGCAAATCATAGAAGAAATTGCTGACGAATTTCTTCAAAGAAAGCGCACACTTCCCCCTTTTTCTTCCACATCAAATCATAGTCATAAAAGAGTAAAAATCAAAGAGGAAAAGGACCTGTGCACGATGTTGAGAATTAAAACGAAAAACGCAATCAAATAATAGTATTCAAAGTACATAGGAATGTGAAATTTGTAAAATGTGCCTGTGTAAATCCTGTTTCGATTCTGATGATATTAGTCATGATTCATAATGCTTAATTTTTTTGTGTCTATATTATTATCCAATATAAATATAATTCAATATGTGCTAATTAAATATGTTGCTAAAAATCTTTTTCTTTTTCTTCTGTGTATGGTAGCATGACTTGCTTCTTTCAACTAATCAAAGTAATTTCTTCATAATTATGAACATATAATTACTATATATTAGGTTAAAATAAATGTTCTGGTTAAATGACCTTTTGGTTTTATGAACTGCTTTATTTACTGCTTCTGAAATTTATATAATTAATTATTGGCATTGTTTTTCAAAGAAATTATTGAAATAAACATGCATAGGTATCGCAACGTTAATAAATTATTTGGTTAATATTATTTTTATATAGTATTTTTAACATACTCTTATAGCATTAAAACTATGATAGTATTAAAACTTAATTTAATCGAAAATTAGTAGTAAAAAAAGATAATAAAACATAAGCATAAATATAAAAATTCTGAGACCCCTAAATGAACTTTTCTTTCCCAATTATTATAATTAACTTCAGTATTTCATATTAGTTAAAATAAGAAATCATGAGTGGAGCAGTTATCAATAGCCTGGGGGGATAAAGGGAACCAGAAAGAGCAAAACCAACAGCAAAAACCATCATCTTTTTATTTTTACTCTTATTATTTTTATTATTATTAAAGTGCCATATTTACATGTATAAAATACATTTGAAATAAATAAAAAAAATATTTTGATGAAATTCTGGCAAAAACAGAATTTAGTTTAGTATGGAGGAATTTTTTTTTTTCGAATTACAACATCCCTTTCAAGTTATTCAATTATATTTTCGATAAATGTCCAACTATCATAAAACTGGTATCGTAAAAATCCATAGACTGAGACTAAGTAATAATAATAATAATAAAAACTTTCTTCAGTTTCATATTATTTATTTATTTTGAGCTAATTATGAAATTTTAAAGTTTCGAATGGTACTTTAAAACAAATTAATAATGATAATAATAGTAAGAAAGGAAAGAAAGAATGAACATGAAACTCACGAAAGATTCCACATTTGTCTAAATGAAGTAACAATATGAGATTAAGATAAAATAATAGCTGTTAGGCAAGATTACTTATTGCAGATTTTTTTTTTCCCCAAAAGTTTTACGTTTCTAAAGTTATTAAAATATTATTTATTGAACGAAATGTCACCTGCTCTTTCATGAATGTTGTAAAAGGTTAGTGATAAGAAGAAAACAATTTTAATCTATCATCTGAAAATCAATATTTAATCTAATAGAGCTGTGCTTATTATTGTTTATATTTCATAACTATACAGTATGTATCTGAATTCATGGGCTAAAATTTTAGGTTTTATAAAACACATATAAAGAAGCAATTTTTGAACAGCAATATGTGGTCAGAAATGAAAAGTGTAGGCATAAAAACAAGAAATTCACCTCACTTTAGAATGAGGGGTAAAGTGAAAAAGCCATAGAAAACAGCATCAAAAAAGCAAATGTGTGGAAAGAAAAAGAAATATATATACAGTAGGGAACCAATTATTAAAATTAAACGTGAAGACAAGATGATAAAACATTACATTAATATGACAAATATACTTTTTAATTTGGAATATATTAAAGAAAGAAAACGGAGCAAGAGACAAATTAATAAAGCAGTAATCAATTATTAACATCAGGGACGAGTTTTGCAAAAAGACAAAAAAGCTGAAGCTGATCGCAAATGCAAAACATGAAATGAAACACTATGGGGTACATACAAATGAAACACTTCCAGTTTCAAAGCCGTTTGCAGGCGTTCCAAATGTATGACTGCAGTCGGCAGCAAAAGTATCCGAGCACTAGCAAAAATTCCTATATGAAAAAAGCACACTTAACACTGTTTTGTTAAATAAATCCTTGTCGAATCATGTTATTAGACTGACTAGGAACATGATTCGACAAGGATTTATTTAACAAATCTGCATTAAGTGTACTTTTTTTACATAGGACTTTTCACTAGTGCTCTGTTACTTTTGCTGCCGACTGTATTTGCAAAAAACATGCAAAATTTACGTCATCGAAATTGCAAGCGTTCCATTTGTATGTAACCCTATAATTTTAATGACAAAAATTATTATATTAGAGTATTAATTTTTTTTAATCTTTAATCTATAAAAAATGAACAAGTGATTAGGCTTTAGTACTTAAACATGCTTTATTTTACTATATGATGTAACAAATGCATATCAGAAACACAAAACAGCTGAGAAACTGAAAAATCTCATGCCTGTAATATAGAGGTGCACAACCTGCGGCCCAGTAGTCATCAATTTGCAGCCCACAGAACGACCAACATCATAGATTGCATGAATCATCAGCAGGAGCAAAAAATTAAAAAAGTGATAAAATATTTTATTTTTTGCACTCGCAAAACTGGCATTTATAAAAACTTTCCTTTTTTTTTTTTTTTTTTTGTGGGGGAGGAGGGGATGAAAATGTTGGATTTTATACATATGTTTCAGTAATAACCCACAATAGGTTTCTTAAATATTTAATGGAAAAATTGCGAAATAATCTACTAATGATTATTTATCTTTATCTATCTGAGAAGATTAAAAACTGAAAAATGTAACGATCAGTAAATAAAAGCTCTTTCTCCAATTTTTTCCTTCTTTTAAATCGGTCTCCTCCAAAACATAATTATATGTATTAAAATTAATGATGAAGCAATGATTTAATGTAAATTTATAGTAATAATTAATTTCCATTAAAAAATAAATTTAAAAAACTTCAAATGTGCAGTTAGTTGAATTTATTTCTGTCTGGTGACATAAAAAAGACTGACTGATGCTTATTTATTTTGTCACAGACCGCAATAATGATGGGATCATTTATGATTTATGGGGTCGCAAACAGAAATGAAGCAGCAGCTAAAAGGATGTATAGGACACAATTTTATAGCAGGCATAGCTGACAAAACATTTAAATGCTTTTATGTGGTGAGAATGGAGCATTTTGTGCTTCAAAATGACCACCAAGATTTTCAGTGGTTGCAAATGTTACTAGAGTTGCATTCACGAAAATATAAGACATACGAAGGGAGGCTGAAAAGTTCCTAGCTTTGCACACAGTGAGTTGAAATAGAAGAATAAATTTGGTGGCAAATAAAAGCTAATGGACTTAGTATTATACATGTACAAATCATTTTGATTTGTACGATTTTTTTTTTTTTTTTTAATCTGTGCACGAATGTTTGAATTTGGACAAAAAGAAAAAACAAATTGAAAACATTTTGAAGTTTTAAAGAACTTTCTGCCTAAGTTAGTGACACATTTATGTTCCTCAGACAAAGGAGCAATCAAAACTATAGTGCTACAGAGATTCCTGCAGCTAAAGAAGTTCCACACTCAGAAATCAGACAAAAAAGTCTTGATGTCCATTACAATGATAGTGTGCCTCTATCTATATTTATTACACAGTGAATATATCTGCATAGTTTAATTCTTTTATATTATCTTGCCTGTGGCCCTTCACATCCCAGTCAACAAGGTTGTGCACCCCTACTGTAATATAGATAAAAGTTTTATTTGATGGAAAAAATACATATCAGGTAAAAAACTAAATCTCAGAAAAGGTGGATCCAGCCGAAAAATCTCGCCCCTGTATTACGTAACGATGATTATTACGCCATAACATCTCATTCATACCACAGATAACCATTAACTGTGATCTACAACCGTTAGGCTCATCAGACGCCGAATGAAGATACTTACTAACACTTTTACCAAAGAATGATTTTTATTAAATCAATTTTGAATATTGCATCTTCCTATCATGTGTAAATGAAAGAGGTGTCATTAATCCGAGTTTAACAATAACATTAACACGATTCAAACCAAAGCGGAGCAGATTCTTAAATTTTAATAAAAACTCCCTATACAAGGTTACATAGCGATATAATTTAATATAAATAAAGTATATAAATGTAAACTATAATATGAATATAAATTTATATATGTACTGAATACTGAAGTTTTAGTTTTAAGCAGTACAATTCGAAGAGAAGAAAAAGCTTCATGTTTCTATTTCAATATTGCCAATTGCCACAAAAATTTCGGAAAAAATAGGAGTAGAGGATAGGCCATGGACGTATACACTAAGGACGGACCGCTGACGCTGTGTTATCAGAATGGCCCCATTTTGGTCGCTTTTAGAAGATGGCGCTCGCATCGACTACCTTTCCACTTAAGACTTGAAAGGGCGCTTTAACGCGAAAATTAAATGTAATATTTAGCGGTTTTAAAAGCACTGATACATATATATATTTTTTTTTTCTTATCATCCCCCACAAACACTAGAATACCACATGTTGTTAAAGCTAATAGAAATAAATGACTTTTATAGATAAATTATATATCATACTATCTAAATGAAATAGTTTTTTTTTTTTTTTTACATTCTCACACACCGTATAAAATAAAATACTTTAAATTTTCTTACTTTTTAACCATTAATAGCAAGCAACTAGATTCAAGAAACTAGAAAAATTCATCAATTTGATAGATAAATAAAGCAAATTTCCCTGTGGATAAGTTAAAATAATAATAATAATATCAATAAATAAATTAATCCAATATATGTGAAAAACCTATTCAGATATTTCACAGAAATAAAGAATATGTTATCTGTATCAGTTGAAATTTTTTAAAAAGTGTGGAATATATATATATATATCTGTATTTTTTTTTTTTTTTTTTGAAGTAAATACATACGATGATTTTCTTTTAGTCTATTATCAAAAGAAAAGACAAGGAATCATGTAAAAAATCTTTTATTATATAAGAAAATTAACATAAAAATGGAATGAAAAACAAGTTACATAGAGTTTTATTCAATAAAAAAAAAAAAAAAAAAGTTACATCAACAAAATAATGAATTATAAACACTATTTACAAAAATTTATAAACACTATAACTGCAAAATTTACAAAGTTTCAAATTCAATTATAAAGCTTAAAAATTATCTTTCTTAAAGTACAAAAAATATTCCTTTAACATCATAATAATACACATATTTGAGAGTAATAAAGAAAAAAGCCAATTTTTTTTTTCTAACAAGGGAACCTTTTAAAGTGTTCGTCATACTTGAAATTAACATTAAGCAAATTTTATACAGTTTTTAATGCTTACTCAAAATATGTAATAAGTTTTTTAAAAAACTCATTTTTAATGGAATTATGACCTTCTTAAATTTGATGAATTAGCGATTTCTCTCACCTTGGAAGAAAATTCCAGCACATAATATTTTCTAATTATTTAAATGCATTAATTAACTTTGGCTTACAGAACGAGGGAAAAGGGAAAAAAAAATATTTATTGTTAGTAAAAAATAATACATCTTATCGATAGATATTAAAAAAAAAAAAAAAAAAAAAAAAAAAAAAAACATGTATGAAATTTTCCTACATGTTTTTTTTTTTTTTTTTTTTTTTTTTGCCGAATATGTTACCTACACTGATACTCAAATATGTTATTAATATAAAACCATCCATATATTATCTTGTTGAAATTCTAAACTGCATCAAATTTTAAGTTTTAAATTCTAGCATTTATGATAATTTTCTCTTTAGTTATTCAAGCTGAAAAGTTTTGCATATGAGTATTTAGTCAAAATTATATTTTCTAAATATTTCTGTTACACTTTTTAATCTTCCATAATTATAATTAAAACATATAATTGATGTTAAACTATAACAAAAATTTCTTGAAATTTTTCTATAAAGAAAGCCGCAATAATAAAAACGTTTTCTCTTATGATGACACTTATTCGAAAAATCCCTGCATCAAGAGGCTTTGGTTTTCCCCTAAATTGTCAAATTTTAAGTTGTCACTGTTTCTCAAAAATTGCGTTTTGCAAAAAACTGATTACATATCCTGATTTGGCATTAGAAACTTTTTAAAATGCATATAGTTTCGATAAGTAAAATAATTGAGACCTTTTAATAAGATTTGTTTTTTGCATTCTATTTTTAAAGAGAAAATTCTTTTAACTATTCGTGAATTTTCATAACGATAATTTGTTTAATATCTGTCAAATTCAAAGCATTAAAATATTTCCGTGTAATTAAAAGTCGTTTTAATAATTATATGAAATTAAAATTGTTATATTTATTTTACGTCGCGATACTCTGCATGACCAACAAATTAAAAATGTATTTCTCTTTTTAAAATTTACTTTTAATTACTTTTTGCTAGAGAGTCAGAGAAAAAAAGAGAAGAAAAAAAAAGGCAATCGAGGAACAATACAACTTTTACCGATTTTTAATGCTTGTTTGTATAAAAATCAAAAATTTCGGAAACGGTAAAGAATATTATTGCTCTATTTTATCATTTCTGCCGCTCATGAATGTTTATATTTTATTATTATCTTCAAAAGTCATATTACAATTTTTCATTCAGCATTTTTTTTTACATAAAAGAATATTATCCCCTATGTGGAAGATCAAAATTGTGATGGCATGTTTCCGGGCCATCCTTAGGGATAGTGTGTGTCCCAGACTGTCGCCAATTGTCTATTTATTGTTATTTATGAACAATCATTATTTCTTGTTTATAGCATTAATGCATTTAAAATTTATCATCAACAGAAAGTAATCTGCATAAAATTGACTTTCTGTGTTTCGTGATTCATTTTCTAATGACTCATTGTTAATATCAGTGCTATCTTGAACTTTTCATATTAAAAATTTTACTGTCGGTTTGATAGTTACATTGGTTACAACATGCGGATTTCTGGAAGTCGTGCATTTGTTCATGAAATACTTAACATTATGCAGATTAAATAACGTAATTTTTTATATTGATGTTTTATTATTATGAGAAAATTATACCTTAAGTGCATATTTAAATCAGAATATTGTAAATAAAATTTGAACATTTAAGAGAAATGTAATATGTATCGACTTGGTTACAAATGAAATGTATACCATGTTAAGAAGGAAGTTTTATCTGACATTTGTTGGATGTCTTTGACTCTATTTATTTTTTCACAACTATGCTCATGCTCTAATATGCATGATTTACTTTTTTTTTAATATACATATTACATATATATTATTTTAGGAGGGTAGGGAATAGCTCGATACACCGACGAGATGACACGGCGATTAAGTGAAAAGCTAACTTTATAAAAAAAAACTTACCTTGAAGTTAATACTCTAATTTTTGCATAAAATCTCCAATTTTCTGCTGTAAGAACACTAGCTTATAAATTATGAAATGTGAATGTGGCACTGGTGATGAATTTAATTAAATATAATTTTTCTTCAAAAATCTCCAGTTTTCAACTGAATTTAGGAGTTTTTTACTGTGAAATCATAATCAGTATTTTTAATTTTTGACAAAACCAATTAAAAATTTCTTTTTTGTTAAAAACAATACATTTCTATAATATGGTGATAATAATGATAATAATATAACGTGATTTATCATCTAACATGAATTAGAAGTTAAAAGATTGGCAGTTTATAAAATTAATTTAAAATGTCAATGCAAAGTGGCCTGAAAAAAAAAAAAAAAATCACATTTTAAATTATTTTTAAAATATCTTAAAGCTCAGTAATTTTGAAATGAATTGAAAAAAATTTGACTGTGAACTCATATCATTTTAAACCAATTTTTAACTCTTGCCAAAATCGGTTTACAATTCAAAATTTTTATAAATACTTGTTTTTAAGCTCCAATTAAAAAATAATAAATACTTGATTTATAATTTAACATGATTTAAATTCGGAAGATTGCAAGCTCGCATGTCTTAGCCGAATAATATGAAAAAAGGAATACTGCTAGCACGCAAATTTTAAAATCTTAATGCAAAGTGACCTGAAAAATTACATTTTAATTAATTAAAAAAAAAAAATCTATCAAACAATATTATGGGTTCACGTTGTATCCCACATTTCGTAAGCGTTGGTAGCTAAGTTGTGATCAGTTAGAAATTAGATGACGAAGATCGTTGATTTTCTATTATTATTATTAAATCACAATTTACACTAATCGGATAAAATTATCCGATAAAAATCAAGTAGAGATTACATAAGAAGAGCAAAAATGCAATGCACAATCAGAAATCGCAGCAACATGCTGCATAACCGCGACATTACCGGAGAGCGGTTGTTATTGACTCTCAGAATCACAAAACTTGCGCATGCGCACGTAAGATGTGTAACCTTCTCAACTTAAAAATAAATTGTAATAAATACCGCTGGTGCTGCTATCTAACGGAATTATTTAAAACCATATATGAAGTCACCCAAAATTGAAAAAGTAAAATTTCTTGTGCTACACAATGCTGATTATTCATAATAATTATTATTTAAGATTATATTCTTTTTTTTTTTTTTTTTTTTTAATCCAAATTTTCTAATACAATAGAATAATTTTTGGAGAAACCATGCATAGTTAAAAAATTAAATTTCTTGTACTATACTGAATAAATTAAAAATATATTTAGTTTTTTAAATCCAAATATAGTACATTAAAATAATCGTTGGGAAAACAATGCAAAATAAAAAAATTTAATTTCTTGTACGAAATTTATTATTATTTTTAAAAAATATATTTAGTTTTTAAGGCGGAGCGTCAGTAACCAGATAATCTATCTTTTCCCAAGAGATGGCGTTGTATTTCACTTGAGCGATAGTTTTCTGTTTCTGGTAGACTAGTTCTGTTTAGAGCTCCTTCAATAGGAGTCCTTTATAGGAGTCTTAGTTCTGTTGAGTACGTCATTTCCCCTTTTCCTGTGACGTCAAGTGAAGTACGCGAAAGGAAAAAAAAAGGGGGGAAACAAGTGGTTCATCCTCATTTTCAAGATTTTTTATATTTGTTTTGTATTAGCAGTCACATAAGCAAGCAGTTTGTACTGAAATGCGCTGTAGCCTGTATAAGTGAAATAATTATAATAACTTTAATCACAAGTGAAATGTGTTAGAGGGCAATATAACACTTTAAATTACAAAAATTTTCATGGTAAAATAATAAAATTGCTGTATAGATTTTTTGCATTTCAAATTTAAATTTATATTCTCTCAAACGGGAATTAATATTTATAGTGTACTTATTAATGAAAAAACAGTGAGTGAAACATTTGTGAAACACTCAACTATATCGATACATACTACTCACTGATATCAGTCGAACCTCGCCAATTTAGAATTTTAAGAACAAATTTTTCAACATAATGCGATAATTTATTATGGCAAATTAATTTGTATTTTACCATGTTTTTATTTACTTCGATTCTTGTTTATTTGTGTGTCCAGTACAAATCTTGCAATCGATTTTTAACTGACTTCCCGACTAGCTAGATATTTGAAGCTTTCAAAATAGCTCAAAACACGGTGACAATACATTTTTTAAATATTTTTAATTTTTACCCAACTGTTTCGGGTCCCTGGTGCCCTCGACAGAGTTTATATGTTTCAACAGAAAATTTATTTAACTAACTTTCCGCCTAGCTAAGCTACACATTTGAAACTTTTAGAATAGCGCAAAACCCGATAACAATGCATTTTTTAAATACTTTTAGCCAATTGTTTCAGGTCTTTGCTGCCTTCGGTAGCATTTATATGATTCAACAATCGTATAACTTCCCGACTAGCTAGAAATTTGAAACTTTTAGAAAAATTCATAACACGATGACAATGCATTTTTTTTTTTTTTTTTTAGTCAATTGTTTCGGATCCCTGCTGCTTTCGGTAACGTTTATATGATTCAACAATCATAACTTCCCATTTGAAACTTTTTGAATAAATCAGAACACGATGACAATGCATTTTTTAAATTCTTTTAGCCGATTGTATCGGATCCCCGCTGCTTCGGTAGCGTTTATATGATTCAACAAAACTTCCCGATAGAGTCACCCGACCCGAACCCGACAGATAATTTTAAATCAACCCTAACCCGACAAAAACATTTTCATTAACCCGAAACCCGACAAAAAAATTTTCATCAACCCGAAAACCAACCCGAACCCGCAACAGAGAACTTTTTGCGACCCGAACCGACCCGAAACCCGAAAAATAAATCAACATTACTTATTCATTTAAAAACCATACAAAACAAGGTAAAATGATATAACATGACATAAAGTAAAGTAAATTTTCACTGTCAGACAGTTGGTAAATTAAAAAAATAAAAAAACTAGTATGTTGTGGCCACCACAAGACATTCTTCTATATTTTTCTGTGAAATTCACTAAGTGCGAATAATTTATTAAAACTATGATTAAAAATATTTAACATGATGAATGCAAATAATTTCATCTTAGGGAAATCTAACACTAAATATCTAAAGAGAGACAGTTTTATCGTCTATAAATAACATCTTAAAGTAGTATGTTGTGTCCACCACATGACTTTCTTCTATATTTTCCTATACAAATTCACTCAGTAGAAAACTTTATTAAAATTAATATTTAAAAAAGTTATATTTCATGATAATGCAGTCGATTTCCATATTAGAGAAGAAGTATAATACTAAATGTCCAAAAAAGTCAATTTTATCCTGAATATTATTATTATTATTGTTAAAAATGAAAAAATCAATAACTTTATTTCAAATTATCGCAGATCGATCGTTCAACCATTCGTTTTAAAGGTATTGACGAGCTCTTTTGAAAAATACCCATCATGAAAATTTACTCCCCTCGAGGGAGGGACTTGCCCCCAAGGGGTAAGACGAGGCTCCTACATACATTTTTTTTTTTTTTTTTTTTTTTTTTTTTTTTTTCCAGTTGAACACCTGTATTACAAATAATTCTTTTAAATTTCATAATGATTATTAAAAATATTTATACAAAATTCTTGCGCATTTATACAAAATTTTGTCCTCTACCACCGGGTTAAAAATTTAGAAAAAGCGGGATGGCAACGCAACCTGTTGGACAGTTTTTACCAAAAGTTGATAGGCACTAATTTATGTCAAGATGTAACTACATTACATACCAATTTGTATTAAATTCTCTGCAGTAATTCCTGAGATATAATTACTACAATATTTTGTCACACACACACAGAGACAGACAAACTGACGTTTTCTAAAAATGGTCAAATCGTGTTCTACAACTCTCAAAACGTGTAAATTCATCAAAAATCCGAGGTCGAAAATTTTTACGAATCCAATATTTTCTTCTATTGAATATAAAAGAAAGTAAAAATTAAAAATGCATTTTTATAATGGTTATCTCACATATCAAGTTTTGTACAGATATATGACATAGAAGTTGAGATATAGCCATCCCGTTATCGATGAAATTTGCAGAATAGCAGCGCCACCTATTGGCCGACAAGCATTCAAACTGAATCAGCATAATGTCTCATAATCGCCTTCTCACATATTAAGTTTTGTTTGATGATACGCAGTAGAACCTGAGATATAGCTTTCCTTGTAATTGTGGATATCGCTGTGTAGCAGCGCCTCCTGTTGAGCAATTTACACCAAAAGTTGGCAAGCGCTAATATATGTTAAAGTGCACCTACATACAAATTTATATGCAATTCTCTGCATAGCCTTTCTTTAAATTGCGGAAATCGCTGTATAGCAACGCCACTTGTTGGCTGATAGGCATTCAAATTGAATCAGCGAAATATCTCATATTGGTCTTCTCACATATCAAATTTTGTTGGATTATACCCAATGAAACCTGAGATATAGCCTCCCTGAATATGCAGAAATCGCTGTATAGCAGCGCCACCTCTCGAGCGGTTGACACCAAAAATTGATAGGCACTAATTTAGGTCAAGGTGCATCTACATATGAATTTAAATGCAAGTCTGAACAGTAGTTCCAAAGATACAGCTGCCACAAAATGTTTGTTACACCCACACAGACGGACAGACAGACATTTTCTAAAAATGGTCAAATCATGGTTTAGACTAGAGATGAGACGGGCTCACCGGAGCCCGAGCCCCGGCCCAAGTCCGATCGGGCTCAAATCTTACGCAAGTCTTCGGGCTCCGGGCAGGCTCGGATTCAAGCTAAAAGTTCCGTTTATTTTATTCTTCACTAACTGGAAAATGTAAAAAAAAATATTCATTTTGAGAGCACCTTTAGTAATGCCATAATAGTCATGATAGGTTATAAATCACAAAATAATCTTGCAAACCTTAGTAGCTTTGACTTTCCTTTTTCTAAATAGAACTTTTTTTTCAACGGGATGCATGTTATGTCATACTTTTATACAGTAATCCTTCCTCCTTCGTTATACTGGGCCTCATTACATCACTCATTCGGATAAATTTTTTGTCCCCCAATAGGCGCGTTATAAACAATGGGCTGCACTATAAATATATACATGTATACAGAGACACAGACATTATAAATTGTTATAATAACATTTATAGTTTTTAAATTGAGGATTGATAATAAGAAAATTAATTTGAAAATGAAAACGGTGTTTAATTTTACTATTGTGTATGCGTTGCATAGCGTATCACTTTCAATATCGGGCTCGGGCTCTGATCACACAAAATTTTTCGGGCTCGGGCGAGCTCAGTTCAAAAATGCTTCGGGCCCGGGTGGGCTCGGATTGCCAAAATAGATCCCGAATTCACCTCTAGTCTAGACCTCTCAAAACTTGTAAACCCGTCGAAAACCGGAAGTCGAAAATTTTTACGAATCCAATACTTTCTTCGATTGAATATAGAAGAAAGTGAAAAAAGAAAATTAAAATGTAATTACTGGTGTCGTGCCCTTAGCGACCGTGCCCTTAGCGACCGTGCCCTTAGCGGAACGTGCCCTTAGCGGAATGGTTTGAAAGGAAAGAAAGAGGAATAGAAGAAGCCGTGCCCATAGCAGAAATAAGAAGGTGTGCGTGTGGCAGTTTGAAATATGTTATTCAAATGCTCAAAAGAATGCTTTCTATAGAATGTAGTATGATTAGCATTAGATTTACAGAGTCAAACAAAAATATTCAGTTGACACTGAGGGTTATTATTGGAAATTTGCTAAATTGTATTTTCGTTTACATTAAGTGTTTATTTAGTCAGTTTTTGAAACGTGAATATGATTTGAATTAGAGTATTTGTCTACTCTACTGTCCGTTTGTCCGCCTCCAGCGTCCGTAAATATTTTATGAATTTCTTATTTTTACTTTCTTCTATATTCAATAGAAACTAGTATGTTGTGGCCACCACAAGACTTTCTTCTATATTTTCCTATACCCATTCAATCAGTAACAATATTAAAAAAAAAAAAAAAAAAAAAAAAAAAACGATTTTTTTTTTTTTTTTTTTTTTTTTTTTTTACGATTAAGTTTTTTTTTTTTTTTTTTTTTTAAAAGTAATACATATTCAATCAGTAACAATATTAAACTAGTATGTTGTGGCCACCACAAGACTTTCTTCTATATTTACCTATACATATTCAATCAGTAACAATATTAAAAAAAAAAAAAAAAAAAGTACGTTTTTTTTTTTTTTTTTTTTTTTTTTTGTTAAAAGTGAAAAAAATCGATAACTTTGTTTTAAATTATCACAGATTTATAGTTCAACCATTCGTTTTAAAGGTATTGACGAGACCTTTCGAAAGATACCCATCTTGAAAATTTATCCCCCCCGGGGGGGGTAATTCCCCCCCAGGGGGGGGAAGCGATGCCCCCCCATCCATAAAATTTTTTTCATAGCTACATACTACTATTATCAATAATTCATATTAATTTTACAATCACAAGTTTAAAACAACTCTAATTACGCACATTTATACGAATTTTTGTCCTATGCTGCCATGTTAAAAATTTAGATAAAATGCTATCACAGCGCCACCTGTTGAGCTATTGATCCCCAAACATAGTTAGCACCAGTTTATGTCGAGGACCAACTAAATACCAAGTTTGGTTAAATTTCGTTAAAAAAAAAAAAAAAAAAAAAAAATTGCGATATTTTTCTAAGTTTTTTTTTGTTAAAAGTTAAAAAAATCGATAACTTTGGTTTAAACTATCACAGATTTATCGTTCAACCATTCGTTTTAAAGGTATTGACGAGATCTTTCGAAAGATACCCATCTTGAAATTTTGCCCCCCTGGGTGGGAACTTCCCCCCCCGGTGGGGGGGCAACCGATGCCCCCACATGCACAAAAATTTTTTCCTAGTTAACTACTACTATTATCAACCTGATCTTTCGAAAGATACCCAATGTGAAAATTTACCCCCCCTGGGGGGGTATTTCCCCCCTAGGGGGGGGAAGCGATGCCCCCCCATGCAAAAAATTTTTTTCCTAGTTACATACTACTATTATCAATAATTCATATTAATTTTACAATCACAAGTTTAAAACAACTCTAATTATGCACATTTATACGAATTTTTGTCCTATGCTGCCATGTTAAAAATTTAGATAAAATGCTATCACAGCGCCACCTGTTGAGCTATTGATCCCCAAACATAATCAGCACCAGTTTATGTCAGGGACCAACTAAATACCAAGTTTGGTTAAATTTCGTTAAAAAAAAAAAAAAAAAAATTGCGATATTTTTCTAAGTTTTTTTTTGTTAAAAGTTAAAAAAATCGATAACTTTGGTTTAAATTATCACAGATTTATCGTTCAACCATTCGTTTTAAAGGTATTGACGAGATCTTTCGAAAGATACCCATCTTGAAATTTTGCCCCCCTGGGTGGGAACTTCCCCCCCCGGTGGGGGGGCAACCGATGCCCCCACATGCACAAAAATTTTTTCCAAGTTAACTATTACTATTATCAACGAGACCTTTCGAAAGATACCCATCTTGAAAATTTACTTCCCCGGGGGGGGATTTTCCCCCCCAGGGGGGGAACCGATGCCCCCCCATGCACAAAATTTTTTTCCTAGCTAACTACTACTATTATCAATAAATCCTATTAATTTTACAATCACAAGTGTAAAATAACTCTCTTTATGCCCATTTATACGGAATTTTGTCCTATGCTGCCATGTTAAAAATTTGCATAAAATGCGATCACAACGCCACCTATTGAGCGATTGATCCCAAAATCTAATCAGCACCAGTTTATGTCAGGGTGCAACTAAATACCAAGTTTGGTTAAGTTTCATTCATTGGTTCGTGAGATACAGCGTCCACAAAAAAATGAGACAGACAGACAGACAGACAGACAGACAGACATTTTTTAAAAACTATTAATTCGTGTTCTCCATATCCCAAAACATGTAAATCCATCAAAAAATGGACTTCGAAAATTTTCGCGAATCCAATACTTTCTCTATATTACATATAGAAGAAAGTAAAAAAAAAAATTACGAATTTTTTTCTAATTTTTGTTGTTGTTGTTAAAAGTAAAAAAAATCGATAACTTTGTTTTAAATTATCACAGATTTATAGTTCACCCATTCGTTTTAAAGGTATTGACGAGATCTTTCGAATGATACCCATCTTCAAAATTTACCCCCCCCCGGGGGGTACCTGCCCCCCCCCATGCACAAAAATTTTTTACTAGTTACGTACTAGTATTATCAATAATTCATATTAATTTTACAATCACAAGTTTAAAATAACTCTTATTATGCACATTTATACGGAATTTTGTCCTATGCTGCCATGTTAAAAATTTGCATAAAATGCGATTACAGCGCCACCTATAGAGCTATTGATCCCCAAATCTAATCAGCACCAGTTCATGTCATGGTGCAACTAAATACCAAGTTTGGTTAAATTTCATTCATTGGTTCGTGAGATACAGCGTCCACAAAAAAATGATACAGACAGACACAGACAGACAGACATTTTCTAAAAACTATCAATTCGTGTTCAGGACATCCCAAAACGTGTAGATTCGTCAAAAAACGGAGGTCAAAAATTTTCGCGAATCCAATACTTTCTCTATATTACATATAGAAGAAAGTAAAAAATGAGACATCATGCTGATTCAATTTGAATGCTTATGGACAGACAGGTGACGCTGCTATATAGCGATTTCTGCAATTTAATGGAAAGCTATATCTCAGAAACTACTGCACAGAATTGAATATAAATTTAGATGTTGATGCACCTTAACCTAAATGAGTGTCTGTCAACTTTTGGTGTCAACTGCTCCACAGATGGCGCTGCTATACAGTGATTTCTGCAATTTAAGAGGAGGCCATATCTCAGGTTCTATAGCGTTTAATCAAACAAAACGTGATTATATGTGAAGACCATTATGAGACATTATGCTGATTCAATTTGATGCTTACTGGCCAATAGGTGGCGCTGCTATACAGCAAATTTCCTCGATAACGGGAAAGCTGTATCTCAACTTCTATAGTACATAACTGTACGAAACTTGATATGTGAGATAACTATTATAAAAATGCAATTTTTAATATGTCATTTTTATCTAATAAAACTGTCTTTCTTTGGATATTTAGTGTTAGTTTTCTCTAAGATGAAAATTAATTATTTGCACTTAGTGAATTTGTATAGGAAAATAAAGTCTTGTGGTGGCCACAACATACTAGTTCTTATTTTGTTTTATTTTATTAATGATATGTGTTATTCAAATTTTTTATTGAATTTCCCTACTTAAAATGGCTGTAATAGAACCTATGCCACTGGTTTGTGTACATGATGGAGATGCAAAAAATGCCAATGCATTGCGCTTTAAGGGAGCCATTTTTATAAATCACATTTAACTAACTTCATCAAAAATCATAAAGAAATTCGCATTCATTGTTAACATGCTAAGAAAATGTTTTGTATAAACTATAGTATGCTTAGCCTCCAGATTTACAGGGTTAAGCAAAAAGTTTCGAAATATTAAGGGGTGCAAATAGGAAATTAAGAGCAGCATTTCTGTTTGTGTTAAGCCTTTTTAACACTTTCCAACAATGTTTCAGAGTGATTATGAATTCAATTAGTCTATATGTCTGTCCATTGTGTGATAATGTAGACAAAGAAGATAGAATGTTATACGATACAACTAGTACGTACAGTTGGAAAGTGTTGATAATCAATATGTACCTCCTGATTTTTCGTTTTCGTTTTCATTTTAAAATGTGTAATGCTTAATTATATTTCCAAAAACTTAAATAAAATCATAAAAGGGCAATAATGTACGTTTTTGTATGGAGTACTGTTATTCATCAAACATTATTAGATTACATAACACCGTTCCCTCAAATAACGGATATTCTACAGTACGCATACCTATTTTTGCGGCAGGTTTTACTTCTGAAGCAAAATATAGTTAGTGCTAAATGTGGATAAAGTGTGGAGGAAAATTGATTTTCTATTTATTAATTTATTTAAAAATTTATTATACATTTCCGCTAAAGGCACGTGTGCTAAAAGCACGCCACCGAGGGGGGATAACATTTCCGCTAAGGACACGGGTTTATAGATTTCCGCTAAGGGCACGGCCCCGTAATTACTGATTGTATTGAGTTAAAAATTAAAAAAATCTAAAAAAAATGTTTAATAATAATGTTTAAACATTTATGTGAGTTGTGAACTTCAAGATTGCAAAAATGTACTTCAAATTCAGCGTTACTTACTAGTTCGTTGTTTAATGCTTATATTCTGAAAAAAAAAAAAAAAATGTATATTTATTTATTGCTTTTGTTCGACGTGAATGTTTATAATTATTTGGGACATCTGCTTTCCCACAATCACTTTCAATTCACATGATCAGCAAATTATCTTTCTACAGTGGCAATTTTCGTGTTTTGTTTATTTGTTCAAGAGAAGAATATTATTATTATGCCTTGATGGAATCCGTTTCCTAAATGTGTTTATTTTACATTACTTTTTACTTTCTTCTGTATTCAATTGAAGAAAGTATTGGAATCGTAAAAATTTTCAGTTTCCGTTTTTTGATAGATTTACACGTTTTGCGGATTCCAGAACACAATTTGACTAGGTATTTTTGGAAAATATGTGTCTGTCTGTTTGTGTGTGTGCGTGAAAAAAAAATTCTTGTGGCGACTGTATCTCATTGCAGATAACTGCATATAAATTTATATGCTGATGTACATTGACCTAAATTAGTTCCTATCAACCTTTGGTGTCAATTTCTCAACAAATGGCGCTACTGGACCGCGGTTTTCACAATTTCAGGAAAGGCTATATCTCAGGAACTGCTACACGATTTTACGTATAAATCTATATGCAGATACACTTTGACATAAGTTAGTGCCTACCAACTTTTGTGTCAACTGCTCAACAGGTGGTGCTGTTATACGTCGACTTTCGCATTTTCAGGGAAGGCTATATCTCAGGTTCTGTTGTGCATAATCAAACAAAACTTGACACGTATCAGTGTAGCCATTACATGACATTATGCTGATTCAGTTTGGAAGCATATCAGCCTATAAGTGGCGCTGCTATACTGCAATTTTCCTTGAGAACGGAATGTGGCTACATCTCAACTTCTATGACATATAACGGTACGAAACCCGATGTATGAGGTAACCATTATGAAGACGCATTTTTTAAGACTTTATTTATAGAGAATTAAACTGTCTTTCTTTTCTTATATTTAGTGTTAGTTTTTTATAAAATGAAAATCATTCATTATGGTAGATAATTTTAATAAATAATATTTTTAAGAAAATATTTTTACTGAGCGAATTCCTATAGGGAAATATAGAAGAAAATTTGAGGTGCTCACAGTATACTAGCTTTAAATGAAATCACAGCAAGTATTTCTTCTATATTTCATGTACATACAAGTATAAATGGAGGAAAATTCAAAATTCCGTTCACATAAACCCCCAGGGGGGTACCTTCTTTAGGTATTCAGGGGGAGTCACGCACCCCGGGCCCGAGTGATCTTTCCTTCTCTCTCTGATCTTTCTTTCTCACCCCCCCCTTTTTTTTTTTTTTTTTTTTTTTTGTGTCCTTCTACCTTTCTTTTATTTCTTTTATTTCTGTTTTTATTTTTGTTTATTTATTTATTTATTTATTTATTTTATTTTATTTTATTTTATTTTATTTTATTTTATTTTTTTATTTTATTAAGTTTTTGGCTTTTTTTCTTGCTTTTTTTTGTCCTTGTATTTTTGGTTGTTACTGCCAATAAGCTCTTGATACTTGTTCTTGTTTTTTGTTCTTGTAAAAAAAAAAAAAAATTGGAAAAAAAAAAATAAAAAATTTGAAAAACTTACAAAAAAATGAAACAACTTACCTTGTTTTACTCACCTTTTTCGTTTCTACTTACCCTGTTTGTTTTAACTCACATTTATTTTCTGGTTTTGTTCTTGTTGGTTATACTAAAAATACTTAATTTCTAATACATTAACCAAGCTGAGATCGGTGTAGATGTGGCGCTGGTTATTGGGTTGGCGATTTGGTGAGGGTCTCACGGTGGTCTAGCCTTGGGAGCACACTGGGAGACTGGTGCCCTTGGTGAAGGTGAGACAACGGTGACTACTCGAACGAGAAACACCGGACTAACACGACTACCACTTGTGATTCCCAATCTGGGTCGACGGTCTGGTAGCTGGTGAGTGGTTATGGGTGTCCCAGGGAGCGATTCTGAAAACCCTTTGCTTTTCCGTCTGTTCAAGAAACGGGCTGACTTGTGGGACTAAGGAAACCCTCGACCCTTTTTATTTAATCTAATTATGGCGACAACTAAAGGTAATCCGAATAATGCGTCTGGCTCGAGCCAAGCTATTAAATGCTCAAATGCTAACTCATGGGCGGAAAGAATGGAAGAATTTTCTTCGACTATTAGTGAGAATAATATTTTTGTGGATGGTTCTGATGCACGTTTTTTTGTTATCAAAAGGACTGAGGGAGACTTTTCAAAGACTTCCCCGTTCTTAATCCAGAAAGCGATACAATCAATTGCAGGTGAACCGAAATCTATCAAGAAACTTCGCACTGGGGAGCTATTAATTGAAGTTTTAAATCATAAGCAAGGGAAAAATTTAAGACTCTGTACACAACTTTGCAATATTCCAGTTACTACAACCTTACACCGAACACTAAACACTAGCCGTGGAGTAATATCTGAAGCCGATTTGCAATATGTCCCCGATTCTGAAATTCTAGAAAATCTTAAAGAACAGAAAGTAATTGCAGTCCGTCGTATATCTATTTACCGTGACAATAAACAGATACCTACTAAGCACTTAATACTGACCTTTGATTCACCTACTCTCCCACGCTCAATTAAAGCAGGTTATCTAGAATGTAAAATCAGACCATACATCCCAAACCCTTTACGTTGTTTCAATTGTCAACGCTTTGGCCACTCCAAAACCGCCTGCCGTGGAAATCTCACATGTGCTCGCTGCAGTGCAGTGGGCCATGATAGTCAAAACTGTGAAGAACCAGTCTGCTGCATAAATTGTAAAAAAGACCATCCAGCATACTCTAAATCCTGTGAGAAGTGGAAAAGTGAAAAAGAGATTCAGACTATAAGAACAAAAGAAAACATTTCATATTATGAAGCTAAAAAAATTGTTGAATCGAGAACACCTACTATTGGAAAATCATATGCTGCTGCTACTTCCACCAAAAAAACTTCTAGAACAATAGCTACACAAACCGCCTCTCTAAACAATAACAGCTCTCCGGTTGAAACTGTTTTAAGTAATTCTCCAAAAATGCAACCTAAGCCTATTCAGGCTTCAAATTCCACACAGTCTTCTAATACTACTCCAATGGAAACAGTTCAAATCAATTCCTCAAATCTACAAACCAAACCAAGTCAGACATCTACCTCCACACAGTCTTCTTTATCTAAACCAACAAATTCTAAAAAATCTCCACCAGTACCAAAAACTGTTCTGTCTGACAGGGGACATTCCTCAGTCTCCCTAAAAAATGCTAATTCACCCTTGCGTCCCCATATCATTAAGAAAAAGAGAATTGCTAAATTGCCCACTCCAATTACAAACAAAACAAAAAAAATAAATCTTACTAAACAACAGGACTTAATAAGCCTTCATCCTTCTGATGGGGAAGGTATGTCTACCGCATCAGAGGATAATGACGTGGATGTTTTAATCTAAAACAAAAAAATTATAATGACTAATTTCATTTCATGGAATTGCCGAGGTTTTACAAATAAACGAGATGAAATCAGAGAGATAATTTCTGATCATCGACCCATTTGCTTTGCCTTTCAAGAGACCTACTTAAGACAAAATGATAATGTAAAAATTCGTGGCTATAATTGTTTTAGAAAAGACTTTATTCATTCTGACAGGGCTACAGGTGGTGTAGCTCTTCTTATTTCTAATAATGTACCTCACAGTAATATTTCTTTAAATACTAATATCCAAGCTGTAGCAGTCCAGGTCCATATTCACATGCTTGTCACTGTTTGCAATATCTATGTACCCCCAAATATGACTCTCAGCCCTCATGATCTCAATAACCTTGTTTTGCAGTTGCCAACTCCTTTTGTCTTTCTGGGTGACTTTAATGGGCACAATCCACTTTGGGGTAGTCCCGACACTAATCAGCGTGGTCAGGTTATTGAGGATTTTGTCACAGATAATAATTTATGTATTCTAAATAATGGTGACAACACATACTTTCATGAACCTTCCAGAACATTCCATGCAATAGACCTAGCCATTTGTTCACCCACTCTGTATCCATATTTTAATTTCTTCATAAGTAACAATCTACATAATAGTGATCATTTTCCTCTATTTTTATCATTTTATAATTTTAATGTACATCCACCTGGAAACCCGCATTATGTTTATGACAGGGCCGATTGGGCTGCCTTCACTACTAATGCTGTAATTACGCATAACATGATTGGAGGTGATATTAACAAGGCTGTTACTGATGTGACTAATTGTATCATAAACTCTGCTAACATTTCTATTCCAAAATCTTCTGGCTGCCACAATAAACACTCAAAGCCCTGGTGGAATGAAGAATGTAATGCTGCAAAAAGAAAGCAACAAAAAGCGTGGGGGATTTTTAGGCGGTACCCAACCACTGCCAACTACATTGCATTCAAGAAAGAAAGAGCAAAAGCTCGAAGAATCCGCAGAAAATCACAAAAAGAGTCCTGGGTTAAATATGTTTCCAGCATTACCTCCAATATAAGCAGCAAACAACTTTGGCATCGTGTCAAGAAAGCAATGGGAATTTATTCTAATCAAAGTATTTCCTTTTTAAATTATAATGGCCAAACTATAACTTCAACTAAAAATATAGCAAACACCATAGGTAGAACATTATCTGACATATCCAGTTCTAATTCCTACTCCGAACCTTTTTTGTCATATAAACATAATTCTGAACATTCAACAATTAATTTTCACTCCCGTTCTTCACCAGAGTACAATAGTCCTTTTACTGAAAATGAGTTAAAAAACAGTTTAAAAAATTGCCGTAACTCTGCTCCTGGACCCGATGGTGTTACTTATATTATGATTAAACATTTATCAAAACTGTCACTTGAAAATCTCCTCCATCTTTACAATAGGATCTGGACTGAAAATATTTTCCCTGTTGCTTGGCACGATGCTATTGTTATTCCTTTTTCTAAACCAGGTAAAGATGCTACTGACCCAAAGAATTACAGGCCCATTGCTCTTACTAGCTGTCTATGTAAACTACTAGAAAAAATGGTAAATACTAGATTGGTTTTTATTCTTGAAAAAAATAATTTGATCTCTCCATGGCAAAGTGGTTTCCGACGAGGCCGTTCTACGGTTGACAATATTTTATTATTAGAGACAAATATCCGCAAAGCTAATGTGAGACGTAACCATTTGGTGTCAATTTTTTTCGATATAGAAAAAGCTTATGACAAGACATGGCGATATGGTATTTTAAAAGATCTTTTTAATTTGGACTTTAGAGGAAATCTCCCCATTTTCATACAAAATTTTTTAAGAGTCAGACGCTTCCAAATTCGTATAGGATCAGTTTATTCAGATTTTTATTTTCAAGAGGAAGGTGTGCCTCAAGGCAGTGTTTTGAGCGTTACACTTTTTTCTTTAAAAATAAACAATATTCTTAAACAATTGCCTCCAAGTGTCCATGGGAGTTTATATGTAGACGACCTGCAAATTTCTTGCCAGGGAAATGATATGCGTTTCATAGAACGTCAATTACAACTTGCTATAAAAAACATAATTAATTGGACAAATAAGAATGGTTTTAAATTTTCTACTGACAAAACACAATGTGTGCATTTTTGTCGTAAACGAGGTCTTCATCCTGATCCAGAGATTTTAATAAACAACAGGCCAATTTCAGTTGTTGACACTGCTCGATTTCTGGGTGTTATTTTCGACAGAAAACTGAACTTTATGCCACATATTTTGCACTTGAGAACTAAATGTGACAGAGCACTTAATATTTTAAAAGTGCTTGCTAACACTTCTTGGGGAGCAGACCGCCCATCTTTACTCAAAATTTATCGTGCTACTATTCGCTCCAAACTTGATTATGCATGTCAGGTTTATGGTTCAGCCCCTCACTCTTATATTCGAAAACTTGACACAACACATCATAGTGCACTCAGAATTTGCTCAGGTGCTTTCCGCACGACTCCAGTTCTTAGTTTATATGCTGACTGTGTGGAGCCTTCTCTCACTGATATTAGACAAAGACTTTCACTTGAATTGTACTATCGCATCCTTTCTCACCCTAATCATCCACTTCATTCTCATTTAAATAGTAATGATCATAATCCTTATGTGAATCGCCCATCTTGCATCCCTCATTTTGCTGTTAGAATTAAGAACTTTCTTGCTGGCACCTCTCATATTCATACCAAAGTCCGTTCTCGATCTCTTATAAGCATGACACCTTGGAACTTCCAGGCTATTTCTTGTCTTAATCCGTTTAGTGGATTTGACAAATCTAATACAGATGCTTCTATTTTTCATGCCCTTTACACCTCTCATCGCTCTCATTATAAGAACTATGTCGAAATATTTACTGACGGCTCAAAGACTAGTGATAAAGTCGGCTGTGGTGTTGTCATTGGTAACACCACTTATAGCTATCAACTCCCTAACTCGTTCTCCATCTTCTTTGCAGAGTTTTTCGCCGTTGAGGTTGCTCTTAACATTATTTCATCTCATCAAAGTAGAAATTTCATAATTTACACAGACTCGAAGAGTGTTCTCGACTCACTTTCATCTATTTCTTGCAACCCATCTTTTATCTCGATTCTGAAAACTTATAATGACCTTAAGAAAAAGGGATTCGACATTTTATTCTGTTGGGTACCTGGACATGTAGGCATCAAAGGCAATGAAGCAGCAGACAAAGCCGCAAGGCAGGCATCAATTTTCTTAAACAGCCCTGTTCCTTATGATGACGTTAAGCATACACTTAGAAACTTTCTCAGAAATATATGGCAAAGGGAATGGAACACTCAAAACAATAACAAATTACAAGAAATTAAACCTCAGATTGCCATTTGGCGTACCCTCAGTCCTAGAAAATATGATGTTATCGTAACTCGTCTGAGAATTGGCCATTCCAGAATAACTCATAAATACTTACTACTTGGGCAGCACCAGCCTACTTGTCCCAACTGCCACTATGATATACTTACCATTCGCCATGTACTCACAGATTGCCCTTGCCTAAGACATTTATATAGGAGATATTTTAATTCATCATCACCATGTCTGACAAACCTTTTAGGTATCAATCCACATCATCATTTGACAAATTTTTTAAAAGATGCTGGATTTTATCACTACATATGATTTTATATTTTACACTGTTCATCTTTTTAATATATACACTGTGATTTTATATTTTACACTATTCATCTTATTAT
This sequence comes from Salticus scenicus, assembly GCA_963930645.1. Taxonomy (NCBI): domain Eukaryota; kingdom Metazoa; phylum Arthropoda; class Arachnida; order Araneae; family Salticidae; genus Salticus; species Salticus scenicus. The sequence continues at coordinate 262,441,542 of OZ005658.1, forward strand.
ACACACTGTTCATATAATTTTACTTCTGTTTTTATCATATACACTGTACATAACTTTTTACATCATTTTATTTTATACATTATGTATGTTGTTCTCTTTTACCTTTTTAAATGTCTTTTATATTTTATTATTTTACCTATTGTTTAACTTTTATTGTGTTGTTTACTGACCATCTGGATGGGTAAAACCCATCCAGAAGCTAGTCTTTATTTTTATACCTTTGTTTGGCGCAGTATGTCCCATTGTGGACCTTGCGCCATTAAACGGCAACCAACCAACCAACCAACCGTTCACATAAAAGCGAGGATTGAATTTCATTAAAAGTAAAGGTATTAGAAAAAAAAAATAGTATGTTGTGCCCACCAGAAGACTTTCTTCTATATTTTCTAATACAAATTCGCTCAGTACTGATAATTTATTAAAGCTATTATTTATTAAAATTACCTACCATAATGAATGCAGACGATTTCCATCTTAGAGAAAAGTTACACTAAAAGTACAAAGAAAGACAGTTTTATTCTCTATAAATAATATATTAAAAAATGCGTTGTGATAATGGTTATCGCACTTATCAAATTTTGTACAGTCATACACCATGGAAGTTGAGATATAGCTTTTCCGTTCTCGGGGAAAATTCCAGTACAGCAGCGCCACCTATTGGCCGATATGCATCCAAATTGAATCAGCATAATGTCTGATAATGGTCTTTTCTAGGGATGAAACGGATAGTGATTTTGCCGGATACCGGATATCGGATATCCGGAGCTCTTCTGCCTGCCGGATACGGATATCCGGACCGGATATCCGTCGGATATCCGGCATTAGTTTTGTTTTTTGTTGTGTTGTATATTTCTTTTCTTTTTCTTTATTTTAAAACAATAAAATATAAGCATATTTCATATACTATTCTTTTAAAAACATTTTAAATATAATTTATTTAAACATATTTATTTAATATTTTATTTATTTGTGCAATATTGCCATGAATAATAAAATTTTAAGCCTAACATACTCATTCTTCCTACACTTGCAATTTTTGGTGAAAAGCACTATCACAAAAAGATAGGTTTTGTTCAGAATTATGAAACTAAAACTTATTATTTACATATTTTTTACAATACTATTATTAAAAAAATGAAATAAAATATTTTACTAATATAATCACAGTTGAAGGGTTATTTTCACTTGAAAACTAATATGTTGTGGCCATCACAAAACTTTCTTCCACATAATTCTATATAACAGCGCCACTTACGGTTTAAATCGTATAAAAGTTTAACCATAGCTTCTCACAATAAATATTTTACAAAAGGAGTTTATGCAATTTTAATCAACAGATGCTGAGATATACGCTTGTGAAAAATCATAATAGAAGCTCCACCTAACGGCTGATATACACATAAATAAGGTCAACATATTCATTGGGTAAATTGTAGTGCAGTATTGCCACATGTTGGCCAATATACACCTAGAATAAATCACAATAGTGTTTCACAATGGCTGGTTCTCTCACATACCAAGTTCTATGCAATTATACACAATAGAATAAGAGATATAGCCTTCCCCTTTTGGGGGGAAATTTCTGTATTGCAGAGCCACCTACTGGCCAACATGCACCCAAACTGAACCAGTATAATTTCTCATAATGCCTTTCCAACATGAAGTTTTGTGTAGTTACATGAAATAGAACCTAAAATATAGCCTTCCCTAAATTGCAGAAAGCACTATATAACAGCACCACCTGTAGAGCGATTGGCACCAAAATTTGATAGGCACTAATATATGCCAAGTTACATGTACATATTTATATGAAATTCTGTGCAGTAGTTTCTGAGATACAGCCTTCCTCTAAGTTGCAGAAATCGCAGTATGGCAGCACCACCTGTTGAGCCATTTGCACCAACAGTTAGTAGGCACTGATTTATGTCATGGTGCAACTACACAAATTTATATGTAATTGTAGTACGCAGTAGTTCCGGAAGAACAGTTGAACATAATTTTTGTCACACACACACAGACATCTTTTTAAAATTGGTCAAACCAGGTTCTGGACTTCTTAAAATGTGTAAATCCATCAAAAACCAGAAGTTGAAAATTTTTATGAATCCAATACTTTCGAGACATTTATAAGAAAACATAAAAAAAAGAAGAAAAATAAAATAAATAAATAAACTAAAAGCTTCAAACTAGTATGTTATGGCCATCACAAAACTTTCTTCTATATCTCTCTATATAACAACGCTACATGCTGTTTAACATGCAGAAGAAACATAATCATAGCTGCTTACAATAAAGATTTTAGATATTGAGTTTAGTGCAATTTTAATCAAAAAATTTTGAGATGTAGCCATGTGGAGAATCACAGAAGGTGAGGAACAGCTGCGCCACCTGTTGGTCGATATACACCCAAATTAAGCCAACTTTTATTCTCATATTATTTTTATCTTGTTTATCTCTTAAATTTTATAGATGTTGAGATTTAGCCTTCCTATTCACAGAGTAAATTGCAACATAATATAGCCACCTATTGACCAATATGCACCAAAATTGAATCAACATGATGTTTTATAAAAATGACCCTTTCCCATACTAAATTTATAGCAATTATACATGAATGAATCTGAGATTTAACTTCCCATTCACGCGAAAATTGCAGCACAGCAGCATCACCTATTGGCCGTTATGCACAGAAATTGAATGAACATGTTTAATAATAATAACACACTTAGTTTATTTATTTAATTATACACAGTATAAGCTGAGATATAGTCTTCCGAGTGATTTGCACCAAAAGTTGATGGGCACTTTTTTTTTTTTTTTTGGTAAGATGCAACTATGTATAAATTTATATGAAATTCTGTGCATTAACTCTTGAACTGCACAAAATTTTTGTCAGATAGACATTTTCCAAAAATGGTCAAATTGTGTTTTGGTTCCCTCAAAATGCGTAAATCCACCGAAAACTGGAAGTTGAAAATTTCCACGAATCCAATACTTCCTTCTATTTAATATAGAAGAAAGTAATAATTCAAAATGAATTTATACTTTTTACTTATTTTATATTTTTATATTCTGTACAGATAAGAAAATTTTACATTAGTTATTAAAATTCTTTAAGTAAGTGAAGTTTTTCTGCAGTACAAAATCAAAAACTTTAACTGAATTTTTTTTCTTTTTTTTTCTTATGAACAATATGAAAGTGAAAGTACAGACTTTCAGAAAAATTAAATATGTACTTTTATTTGAAGTAATTTTAATTTTTTGGGATATATCTATGCAACGCAACAGGGAATGCTAAATCGGGTGCTTTAGTAAGATATTCCATTAAAAATGCAAATTTATATAAATTGGAGGGTTTTTAAAAAAATCCAAATCGAATAGATAGATGGCCCAAGTAATGCCAGGTTTCTGCTAGTATAAATATATGGTCACAAAAACAGCAGCTTTATTGTGTATGGAAAACTGGATTGTAAATAAACAGGTTCTAGTCAATAAATGCACATTATTTGACTCATTCTCGAAACAATATAACAACTTTAACATCCAAGACTAACAATATTACTAAACAATCTAACAACATATTAGCAAAAGACATGAAAACAGAGTTATATATACACTGCAACTGCAGAGAATAAATATCATTTGTTCAGGAACAACAATGATCAGCTCTTTTTATTGTTATGGGGAAGATTATGGGGAATGTTATATATCACTCTGGAAAAGAAACCTAGCTAACTTCTGTACAAAATTAAAATAGGGCTTCTATATTTCTTAGACCTGAAGCTACTTTTGGCTAAATTTGTTTGCTAATGAGTCCAAAATCGATTTTCGCAGAATCCAACTTAAAAAAAAAAAAAAAAAAAAATCCTTTACAAGCTACAACTGATCTAAAAAAAATTAAAAAATTGTCGCAAAATTTTCATCTGATGGGAGTTTAAGCTTGAATTTTCTCCTTCGGATATCCGTATCCGGTGTGCTGATATCCGGTACCCCGCCGGATATTTAAAACTCAGCCGGATAGGCCGGATACCGGATAGTTACCGGATATCCGTTTCATCCCTAGTCACATATCCATTTTTTTTTCTTTTATTATACACAATAGAACCTGAGATATCTCTTTCCCTTAAATTATGGAAACCGTTGTATAACACCGCCACCTATTGAATTATTGGTACCAAAAGTGGAAAGACAATAATTTATATCATGGTACATCCACATATAAATTTATGTGCAATTTTGTGCAGTAGATCCTGAAATAAAGCCTTTCCTTAAACTGTGGAAATCACTGTATAGCAGCGCCACCTTTTGAGAAATTGACATAAAAAGTTGATAGGGACTAGGTTATGTTAAGGTGCACCTACATACAAATTTATATGCAATTCTCTGCAGTAGTTCCTGACTCTCAAAACATGCAAATTCATCAAAAACCGGAAGTTGAAAATTTTTACGAATCTAATAATTTCTTCTACTGAATATAGAAGAAAGTAAAAAAAAAAAAAAAAAACTTGTAAACTGCGCAATTTCCCTTAAATTGTGGAAATAACTGCATAGCAGCGCTATCCGTTGAGCGATGGGCACCAAAAGTTGATAGGCACTAATTTATGTCAAGGTGCATTTATTTATAAATTTATATGCAATTATGTGCAGTAGTTCCAGAGATACAGTCTCCACAAAATTTTTGTCACACACATACAGAGACACAGACTGATATTTTCTGGAAATAGTCAAATCGTGTTCTGGACTCTCAAAACAGTCAAATTCCTCAAAAACTGGAAGTTGAAAATTTTTACGAATCTAATACATTCTTCTACTAAATATAGAAGAAAGTTAAAAAAAAAAAAAAAAAAAAAAAAACTTGTAAACTGCGAAATCTTTTCAATTTCCAGAATGTAAATGCGAGGTTATACTGTATTTGTATTTCTTTAATATATACATTAACAACAGTGAAGAAAGATTTATAATACTTTTCTAATTTTCATACAATTTATACAAAAGATACATATTAGTTCCGTTAAAGAAAAGAATACAGATTCAGATACAAATACGGATCTATTTTTCTGGCGGATATCCGCGGATACGAATAGGGAGCTCCGGTACATGTCTGCCCATCAGCCACCGAGCGGTTCTGCGCTCAAAGCTGGTAGATGGAAGGTGTCGGGTTCGATCCCAGGTCGCGCTCATCGACCTAGCCTTTCGGAGTTTACCATGGTTTCCTTCGAAACACGCGTAAATACGGGCTAGGACCGCTTAGAAAGACCCATACGGAGGGCATTCCCCCTATAGGCCTAGGACACATCTGGAGTCAATCCCCTACAGGCCTAGGACACATCTGAAGTCAATCGGCCTTAAATCCTCCAACCAACCAACCAACCGATACATGTCTAGTATGTACAGAATGTTTAAATTAGTTTCATAGTTGTAAACATGCCTATAAATTTATGTTTATAATTGTAAAAAATATTTTGAAAGGTGTTCTCAAGTCGACCCGACTTATTGAAAACCAAACCCGACCCGAACCCGACCCGCGAGAAAAAAAAGATCAGTCAACCCGACCCGCAAGAGAAAAAATTCTGTCAACGCGGGTCGGGTTCGGGTAAAATCGGGTTACCCGACCCGATGCAGGACTCTAGTTTGGGAATTCAAAAGTTGTTTGAATGCCACTTATTCAAAAAGCTGATAAAAGTGAGAAAGCCTGATATCCCTCTTTCAGTTCTTGCTAAACTTTATGAATGTGGGGAGGGGAGGGAGAATATAATGTAGGAAGTACGTTTTTGTTTTTCTTCTTTTGTCTATTTTTCCGAGAACTGGAAGAGGGTAAAAAGTTCGATGTGAAAAGGCGACGTATTCTATCTTCAGAAAATCATTTGAGCGATATTCCAAGATTTTATTTCATTTATTTTTCATGTTTGAAAGCTAATTTGAGATGCACAGAACATAAAAAAAAAGGGAAGTGATCTCGCATTGGATCTAAAACGCTTACCATAACGGTATACAGGAGAATTAAAATGATTGTTGTAAATTATGTATTCGTATCCCGCTCAAAAATATCTTATAAATAATTGTGTGACACCGCTAGTTTACTTTATTTTATAATTAGAATATTACTGGATGGGTTTGAAAAATATTTCATAAAATATTACTCTAAAATAAAAAAGTATAAATTATGTCATTTGATTTATTTATTAATCACTATTATTTATTTATTTATTTTGGGGGGCGGAGAGAACGGCAGTTTGTGTCTAGTGTTTGTTTATTTTACCAACAAAAATTTCTTTTCCGGGTTCGGGCTGATGAAAATTTCTGTGTTGAGTTTGACTTGGGTTTCAGGTTGACTTCAAATTTTATTAGAATATGAATATTTTATTTTCGAAATCTTTATTTTAGAAATATGTACCGTGTACGATAATTAGTTTTGATATTTATCGTATATATATATATATATATATATATATACACGCACACATTTACTTAATCCTAATTTGTTAATTTTATAATGGTCGGTTTTGTATTTTATATTTCCTGCAATTACACAGTTTGTCATGGAGGATGGTTTTGGTTTTTTCTAATCTTTAAACTCATATATATATATATATAAATTCTTTTCAATATATATATATATATATATATATATATTCATATATATATATATATATCATATATATATCATATATATATCATATATATATATATATTCATATATATGTATATATATATATATGAAAGGATAAAATAAGCAAGATTCTAAATTAATATTTAAATTAATATTAAATGATATCTTAATAGTATTAGCTCAGAATAAATCTTAATTTTAAGAACAACTTTGTGAGAGTTCTATTTTAGCGCCCCTGTAAAGTTAGTTTTTCAGCAAAGCACGTCGTAGCGCGGGAATCGCGATTAGAAGAAGTTTCATAATCAAAATTATGCAATAGTTGAAATTAGCGGCAATGCATTGCGAAATACGAAATCCTGGATATCCGGGTCAGCCAATGAAAGGATGTGGGTTGGATTTTGGCTGACCTAGTTATCCAATAAGAATAGTTTCGGTTCCCGCCGAAATATCCATATAAAAACGGGAGCACACGAAAATCGGGGTCTTTTTCCATGGAATCTTTTGATTAAATAGTTCACATCAATAACAAGTTTAAGTTAACGGTCCCAGGAGGGGATTGATTAGCGGTTCCGCCGTTAATGGAACGATCTCGGCTACGGATCTGTACAGCGTGCTCAAAATGATGTGACTGTTAATAAAGTGTAATATGACTGTCTTCAAATAAACGACTGCATCATCAATTGTGGAGTATTTCTTTGAGTGAACTTTCTTAATATGGATTGACTGGAATACATCAGCCTACAAAAAGGAGATTTATTACAACGAAGCCGATCAGGATAGTCCTGTAAGGGAAAACCAACAAGTCAGCATGAAATAAGTTGTGGTCAGCACCTTATATTAGTTTTAATTATTTGAATGGAAACCGGAATTTTTTCCAAAAACGGACCGGAACTTTCCAAAACCGGACCGGAACTTTCCAAAATCGGACCGGAAATTTTTCCAAAACAGGACCGGAAATTTCTAAATCAAACCGGACGATGTCAGAAAGAAATAGTGCCCTTAAAAAGCAAGCAACATTAGTAACATCATCTGTACTCAAAGGATAGTAGAAAGAAAAAAATACTGACTTACACCAGTTTTGTGTGAAAGATGCCAGACAGTGCCTTTAAGAAAAAGAAGGAATTGACTTGCGTCACTTTGCTTCAAATGGTTCCGATTACGTTCTGAAATGCGTGTGACTTACGCCAGTTTTGATCCAAACTGTTTCAATTGCTTTCTTAAGTGCCGTGCTTTCAAGTGTTGTGATATAACAAACAACAAACAGATGGCCTCTTCGGGATGAGTCCCAACAGAAACACCTGCTTTTTTATGTGTTAGTCCAGAAGTTGTGAATAAAATTTTCTTGCTCCACAGGAAGTAAAAATAGGGTTTTTATTTTTTTTTAAATTTATTATTGTGTTTTCATCTCAGTGTGGGTCAACAAAAGGGGTGAGTGAGTTTCATTTTATTTATATTTAGGATGATTTTTTAGTGACTTTATATTTATCTTAAGTTGTTAATAAAAATGAATTATGATAAGGTTTGACATCGTTTATTTTCGCGATATATTTTATGATTTGAATTGAAAATGTTTTAAGCTAAATTACTTGTTGTCAGATTTAAAATAATAATAATATACCAGATTTTTATTAAGTTTGCAAAAGTATTATATTTCATATGTTAAATTTAGAGCTTTTTATAAATACTTATATAGGAAATTAAAATTTTTGAAATTTGATTAAAAAAAAAAAAAAAATAATAAATAAATAAATAAATAAAATAAAAATAAATTAATTAATTAATTATAATAATAAAGTAAAAGAAGATAAAGAAATAAAATAAATTCTTAATTGATTAGTATATTTTATGTTAAGAGATTTAAAAATAAAATTTTCATAAATATTTATATAGAAAATTAAATTTTTTTTTTTTTTGAAAAATTGGATTCCTTGTTTTCAGAAATAAGAATTTTGTGGTGTGCTATTTATTACTCTAGACAAAGAGTAGCCAGAAGTATTTATGTTGATAATAAATTTGATTTATTTATTTGTTATATGCTGTTTATACTTATTTATTAGTAGGATTTATTAGATGAATTTAGACAAAGCACTTTCAGAAATATTTATTTTGAACGTCAATAAATGTGATTTATTTGTTTATTTTATGTTTATTTATTATTTGGATTTATTTAGGTGATATAATACCTGTGATAAAAAAAAAAAAAAATAGACTATTTATATTGATTGTGATATTTAATTTATTGAATACTTTGGTAAAGCTGTGATAATTAATAAATACCAAACTTAATTAGCAAAATTAAATAAATTACCTGTTTCAAAAAAAAAAAAAAAAAAAAAAAAAAAAAAAATTCTTATTTTTTTTCAAAATTTTGAGTTGTGAAATAAAGTTAAATATGTCCGAAAGTGACACCTCAACATGTTTATTGACACCCCCTAAGGGTACAGAGGAAAATTTACTTGTGGATACCAATTTAGAAAATAACCTACTTAATGTGAGTAAACTGCCCTCCCCAAACACACTAGTAAAGGCAATGAGTAGTGCAAATGATGTAAAGAAATCTTTAAATATAAATAAATCTCCCACTGTAACAGAGGACAATGTCCTCATTGCGTTTTGCCCTGAAAACGGCATGATGTGGACGTCCTGGCTAATGTATTTTCAAGCCTGGTGTGAGGAGAATGGAAAATATGAGGTTTGGCGAGTCCGTAATATACAAAGATTTTTGAAGGGTAAAGCCCTCACAGTGTATATAAACAACAGTTTAAACATGCTTCATTGGGAGGAATTGGTTGACATTTTTACAGAGGAATTCACGACACCAGGTGAAACATCGTTAACAGATTTTTCGAGCATTCGCTTTAAGGCAGGTGAAAATGTCATGGAGTATTATCAGAAAAAACTCCAAGTAGGGCGAGCACTAGGCTTAGAGCCCAAGTTCCTCATGGAAGGATTAACCGACGGATTGCCACTGACTTTAAGACAACTTGTTGTGGCTAATGCACCAAAAACATTAAACGAATGGAGGGATCTTGTCCACAAATTAAACAAACTGCAGATATCTGAAAAATCTGCTGATCCCCTTCCAAACAAGTTGCCAGGTCAATTTCAAAGGTTCACCTATCCACAAGACAGGGAAAATAGAAACCCAGTTCAATATGCTCCCCGACCACAACCCTGGAGTTACCGGTTTCCTAATGTGCAGAGACCACATATGGGATACCCTAATCAAAACAAACCAAATTTCACAAACAATACTCGAACCAATCTAAGAGGGCCTAGACCCCATTTTCCAAACCCAAATACACACATTCACTTTCAAGGCAATTTGCCTCCTCTCCCATGTAAACATTGTTCAAAACGCAACATTCCTAATGCTTTTCATTGGCATAGTGAATGCCCTTTCAAACAAGAAAATCCAACTCATGTCACAGAAGAGTCAACAGTGGTAGATAATACAACAGAAGGAACAAATAACACCTATTGACAGTTTGCAGCGACCGGTCGCATTATATACAAGGATATCCAAAGAAAAAACAAGCAAACTAATCAAGGTGTTAAAAATCCAGAATCGTACTCTACCATTCCTTTAATCTTCGATACGGGCAGCAGCTTAAGTATTATTCCTCAACATTTTGTTCATAAATTTAAACTTCAAACAAAAAAGGTCTCACCATTACACGTCATTCAAACACAGGGGAGGTTGACAATTCGAGAAAAATGTTACTTTAAATTACAAATTGGTAATATTACAAAAAATATAGAGATGTTTATATTAGATAATAATTTACCTTATGCTCTCCTTAGCTTATCACATTGTTGTCTGTTTCAATTGACTATTGATTGTGCTAAAAAGCTGGTAAAACAAAATAATACCATTCTCCCATTGTTAAAAAAATATATCTAAATGTACACAAACTTTACATATAACTTCTGAAAGTGAAAATACCAATAGTCAAAAGAAAAATTTTAATATTCCAACAAACAATAGAGTAAGGGAGTTCAAGTACACTCAAGCCACTGAGAACCACGTAAATCCTCAGTCTGCTAGAAAAGGAAAACTTCCTACTTTATTATCAAAATATGTCCAAATTTTTGCAAAATCTAAATATGATGTTGGAAGAATTCATATGGAACCACAAAGGATTCGTTTAACTTCAGATTTACCTATTTCTCTCAGAGCATATAGAACTTCCCCTAAGGAAGAAGAAGAAATTAAAACCCAAGTTCAAAATTTATTACAGGCCGGTATTATAAAAGAAAGTTGTTCGCCTTATTCCGCACCTGTAACTTTGGTGTATAAACGGGAAGAAGGCAAAAAGACGCGATTGTGTATTGACTTCCGTAAACTCAATTCGATCACTAAAGCAGATGCTGAACCACTTCCCAGAATAGATACTTTGTTAGATAAACTAGCTAAAGCAAAAATTTTTTCCACTCTTGACTTGGCAAGTGGATATTGGCACATTCCTATCCACCCAAAAGATACTGAAAAATTGGCTTTTGCTACAACTTTCGGATTATATGAGTGGAAATACCTTCCCTTTGGGCTTAAAAATGCCCCTGCTATCTTCAATCGAACCATTAGAAGGATTCTAAATAAATACAAAATAGACTTTGCCTGTAATTATTTTGATGATATAATTGTTTTTTCACAGTCAGAAGATGAACACTTCCAACACCTACAACAACTTTTTGATACATGTGTTAAAGAAAACTTAAAATTAAAACTATCAAAATGCAATTTTGCCAAAACAAAAATTAACTTTTTAGGATACGAAATAACAAATGGCCTAATTACCCCTGATAATCCAAACATTGAAGTAATAAAAAATTTGAAACCGCCAAAAAATGTCAAGGAATTGCAGAGAGTTTTGGGATCAGTTAACGTTTATGCTAGATTTATTCCAAAATATGCCGAAACCAGAGCTCCTTTAAATAATTTATTAAAGAAAAATGTCCCCTATGTTTGGGACCAGAAATGTGAAAAATCCTTCCAAAAATTAAAAAATGCTCTTATAAGTAAACCTATTTTAAGACTTTATGATCCCAGAACTCCCTGTCAGTTATTTGTTGACGCCTCGAGTCATGGTGTGGGATGTGTTGTTAAACAGGCAGATGTGAATGGTACTTTACACCCAGTAGCATATCGTTCAAGAAATTTACGAGATTATGAAAAAAATTATGCAATTACAGAATTAGAATGTTTAGCAATTATTGATGCCTTAGATAACTTTTATCATTATCTGCACGGTCAAAAGTTTGTCATACATACGGATCATGCGTCTCTCACTTGGTTAAAAAATGTTAAAAATTTAAGAGGAAGATTATTCCGCTGGTCTCTTAAACTTAGTATGTTTGACTATGAAATTAAATATCAAAAAGGATCAACAAATATTGAAGCTGATATGCTATCTAGATTGCCTGTTTTGGAAAATGTGTCACACCATGTACACCTCCTAGACTTAAATGAAATTAAAGAAAACCAGAAAAAAGAAAACACAGGTAATAACATTAAGAAAACTCTTGAAATTGAAGATGTAATTGTAATTAAAAAGAAAGGTTTGTATAAGGTAATAGTCCCGATGTCATTAAGATTACACCTCCTACAGAAAACCCACACTCAATTTGGACACCCAGGAATTTATAAAATGATAAATTTAATTACACCACAGTATTATTGGCTTAATATTAATAAAGATATTGAAAATTTTGTAAAACATTGTCATACCTGTCAAATAAATAAAAAATGCAGACAAAAACGGTTTGGTTCATTACAGGAAGTACCGCCAACAGATAAACCTTTTGAATGTTTGTCTTTGGACACTGTTGGTGGGTTTAACTACTATAATTCTACAAAAAAATATTTGCATTTGGTCGTGGACCATGCAACCCGTTATGTGTGGGGATTTCCATCAAAAAGCGTTACCACTGAAACTTATACAAACTTTTTAAAACAACTTTTTCAAATTCAAGTACCTAAAAAATTGTTAACAGATAGGAATGCAGCACTCACGGCATCCCGTTTCAAAAAATTCCTTCGAAATTATAATACAAAACATTTGTTAACAAGTAGCCATCATCCCGAATGCAACGGGAAGGTCGAGCGCCTCAATCAGACTATTGTTACGCGTCTAAAATGTAAGGTTAACTCTTCTTCAAATAAAATTCCCTGGACTAAATTAATTGATGAAGTTTTACATCAATATAACTTAACACCTCACTCTGTAACTCAATTCCCACCTAGTTATTTATTATTAGGAGAATTACCATATGATCCATTATTAGTAAACAATAGTTACTATCCTTCAGTTGATGAAGCTAGAAAAATAGCAAAAGAAAAAACAATACAATGTCATAAAAAAAACAAAATCCGATTTGATGCTCGATTTCTCCCTGTTAAATTCAAAGTTGGTGATGAAATTATTTATGAAGAATTCCAATATCCCAACACACGTAAGTTAAGTCCACCTTATTCAGGCCCTTACACAATCTTAAAACAAATATCCGAAGTTAATTTTGAAATAGACAAACCCAGTCCCCATTTTAAAAGAAATTCAGAAATTGTTCATTCATCTAAGTTAAGATACTATAATAACCCTCAAAAATTCAAATTAAGTCATGAATAATTTTAGTTAGGGATCAACTCCATGCCCCAAGTATTTTTTTTTTTATTTATTTATCATTCTCGTGATCTTCTGATCTTCACCATTATAAAGTGATCAGAGAGTGCGGGAAAAATGATTTGTTTTTGTCCTCTGTAAAAATTCACCAATTACCACCTTTAACCCAACTCACCTTTTTGGAAAGACTTGACCCCTGAACTGAGTCAAATATTAACAGTATTAACTGAGAATAATACTTTGTGGGTCAAGTTACCCACAAAACAATTTTTTTTGGCTTGCCAATGGCTGACCAAGCTCTATGTTGATGCCAATGTGGTATTTTAAAACAATTAATTACTAAATAAAGTGATTAAGTTGGTTTTATATTTATGTAAATAGTTTGTAAAAAGAAAAGACCTAGTAGTACTGGTATTCTTAATATTAGTAGTAGTATTATTAGAGTGTATTAAACACTATTGTATTTATTAAATAGTTTTATGTGTCTGTTAAATGTTATATTTATGAAAAAATTATTTGTGTTAGTATGTAAATAAAGTTTCTAGAAATTGTTAAAAATGTACTATGATGTAATTGTTTTTCATATACTTTATGTTTGATTAAAATATCTTTGCATTATTAAAAAGATACACAAAGAAAAACACAGATTTTGTGAAAAGAAAAGTTTGTTTACAATTTACAAAACATTTTTTACAATGTACTGTTAAAATTACAGTGTTATAATTATTGTTATATATTCTATATGGACTCAATAACCAAGATCAGACTTTTTACAACAATTATTTATTGTCAACGATCAACGTTATTATTCAAGACATTTAAAAACTTTATTGGCCAAAAAGAACTTTATATTTTAAAAACTTTCCTCAACAAACTAGTTTGTACATAAGAAAGATATCTTGTCAAAAATGTTATGCCGGTAAACATGTTATGTTATAAATTTTTTTTTTCATACAGTATGTCATACGTTTTCATATATTATATTAAACTTTTCTTATGTTTGTAAACAAGTGCTGTAAATACCATTATATGTATCAGGCGAGCACGTTGACCAGGTCCAACATACAAGTAAATAAATTAAAAAATAAAAAATAAATTTTTATGAATAAAGGGAAAAGCCATAACTCCTACTTAAAAAGGATTCCATAACAAAATATTTCAGACGAAATTTTCTAAAAAATAAAATTTTCCATTTTTAAAATAAAATTTTCCATTCTAAATAAATTTTTCAAAAACTTAAGTTTTATAATTTGTTTATAATTTGTCAAATTTTCCATTTTAAGTTTAACTTTCTCCTGGAGTATCTTCTACTTCTGAGGGACTTCCCACAAATTTGCAGGCAAATATGGGGGAGCGTCGGCTTGGAGGGGGGGGATATGAAAGGATAAAATAAGCAAGATTCTAAATTAATATTTAAATTAATATTAAATGATATCTTAATAGTATTAGCTCAGAATAAATCTTAATTTTAATAACAACTTTGTGAGAGTTCTATTTTAGCGCCCCTGTAAAGTTAGTTTTTCAGCAAAGCACGTCGTAGCGCGGGAATCGCGATTAGAAGAAGTTTCATAATCAAAATTATGCAATAGTTGAAATTAGCGGCAATGCATTGCGAAATACGAAATCCTGGATATCCGGGTCAGCCAATGAAAGGATGTGGGTTGGATTTTGGCTGACCTAGTTATCCAATAAGAATAGTTTCGGTTCCCGCCGAAATATCCATATAAAAACGAGAGCACACGAAAATCGGGGTCTTTTTCCATGGAATCTTTTGATTAAATAGTTCACATCAATAACAAGTTTAAGTTAACGGTCCCAGGAGGGGATTGATTAGCGGTTCCGCCGTTAATGGAACGATCTCGGCTACGGATCTGTACAGCGTGCTCAAAATGATGTGACTGTTAATAAAGTGTAATATGACTGTCTTCAAATAAACGACTGCATCATCAATTGTGGAGTATTTCTTTGAGTGAACTTTCTTAATATGGATTGACTGGAATACATCAGCCTACAAAAAGGAGATTTATTACATATATATATACACACACACACATACACATAAATGCATAAATTCATTTTGGTTTTTCAGCATTGCGGCGGTTTTTTATCATCTATGTCTTTTTACATCTTACAACTTTGTTACCATACATATGAACAATAGTCCGAAAATCTCGTCAATTCAATGATTTCAAATTTTCGACTTCCTAACATTTTTTTTTTTTTTTTTTTTTTACTTTTAGAAAAAAAAAAAAAAAAAAAAATATTACCATTCCTATTGCATATACACCAATAAAAAACAGATTACTATGCATTTGTTGTATCAAACAATAGAAAATAAAAGATTTGGAAATTCTGTTTTTTATCAATTTCAAATTTCTTAGAAAAAAAATTTATAGTTTTTTTTTTTCTTTTTTTGTTTATTTATTTATTCTTTTCCAAGGAAATTTGTCATATTTGTTATTTTGGATTATGATGTACGATTCTATTAATATATATACAAGGCGCGCAATTTCCGCTCGCCAGCTCGCCATTGGCGAGTGGAATTTTTACTGTGGCGAGTAAAAATTTGGTCTAGTTATAGATACAATTCTTACACGATACGGTAACAGAAAACATTTTTTTTATAGATTTAAATATGGCAAAATCTCGCCATCTTATAACCTCATATTTAACCTCTCCTTTTTAGATTCTCGGAGACCCGAGTCTGTGTGTGCGCTGCCCGAGATCGCGCCAGCTTGGAAAAGGAAAAAATGCTTGGTGTATACATAAAAGTTTTGATATCTTCGGCAGTTTCGTTTCTTACTCTGTTATTTCTCCAAGCAGAGTGAGAATAGACGAATGGAAAGCCTCTTTGTCCGTCGCCCACTATCCGAGAAAAGAGATATGCGAAAGTTTGCCTATGCGATATTGTCACATGAAAATGAGCCCGATCCCTTTTAAAAATACTGCCTATGTTTATTTTTCTGAATAATGATTAAAAGAAACAAACACACACACAAAAAAAAAAAAAACAGTTCATATTTTCCAGTTTTTTACTGAAACGTCAATGATTTGCGCTTGTAATGATTTGTAAGCAACGATTTTATCGTAAAAGTTATTCCGAAATGTCTATTTCAAATGACAACAATGAACAAGTTATAAACATCGACATTCTGTCTAATTACAAAAATAAAATGGACGAAAAAAAAACATTTCTTTTTTAAATGTTAAGTAAATAAATAGATAAATAAGAAAGCTTAATCTTCTTAATCTTAATTAAAGTCGCTGCAATAGTCGAGAAAAACAACGTAATAAGCTCAGTTGATATTTTCTACTGAAACTAAAACTCAACTCAAAACATAAGCGCTCTTTCTACCGGAACTGAAGCAGACGGCTTAGGGTTACTGTAACATTAAAAATATCTGTCATTCTGCTGCAGTATGCCACGAAAAAACTCAGTTCAGAAAATAATAAAAGCATTTTCTGAAGGATATTTCGGTATCATATTGCTCTACACATATCCCTTATACAGCTATTTATAAGAAAATGACATAAAATTATGAGAAAAATTTAAAAAATGACAAAAATAAAAGCTTTTCAATAAATAGGAGAAACGATTCGTAATAGCAACGCCATCTATTAATAGCTAAAAGAAACAACATGAAATTTTTCGAAAAAATGCAATTTTTTGAAAAATTAAAATTTAAAAAAGATTGAGAACACATCTCGTTTTAAAAATTATATCGTCTGAGAGATAAAAGTTATATCTAACGCAAAAAAAAAAAAAAATTAAACAAATTAATTGCATTAACAATGCACGGGATTGATTTTAGAATTTTAGCATTAGTAATCTAGAAAAGCCGTAACTGACGATCCCCCTTAAAAATCCAAATATAATACATTAAAATAATCTTTGAAGATACCATGCAAATGTGAAAAATAAAATGTATTTTACCATACTGTTTGAGTTAAAATTTAGATTAATTTTTTTTAAAGTATATTGGATTTTTAAAATCTAAATATAATAATGCTATTGAATAATCTTTGGAGAAACTATGCAAAATTGCAAAATTTAATTTCTTGTACAATACTTGTACAATAATAATTTATCATTATTACTTTCAATCAAAGACTACTATTCATATCCTAAGGGCTACTATTTTATACATTAAAGGCAACTAAAGCAGCTATTTTTGAGTGTCTTTTATACTGGGAACCCTGTAATACTAATTACAAAGTTAAAAGTTCACTGTAGAATAAGCAGGGTTGGCAAAAAAACAGGTTTTTTTTTTTTTTTTCAAAAAACCCAGTTTAATTTTTGTTTAAGCCAGGTTTTTATTAGTATATGTTTCCCAGTCATATTATACATATTTGTAAATAAAATTACCACTTTTAAAAGCAGTTAATACTCTAATATAACTTCATTTAAAAATAGTTTAAATTGATAATAATAAAAAGGTACGAGATTTTTTTCAGCATTTTTGTAGGTTGTGATTTTCTTTCTGTAATAATGTACAAGAAACAAAGCTTGTGCTTCAGACATGAAATTCTGTTATATCTCATCTAATTAAATAAGTTTTCACATAGTCATATTAATAAAACATTTATTTATTTTTATG
This sequence comes from Salticus scenicus, assembly GCA_963930645.1. Classification (NCBI taxonomy): domain Eukaryota; kingdom Metazoa; phylum Arthropoda; class Arachnida; order Araneae; family Salticidae; genus Salticus; species Salticus scenicus. The sequence continues at coordinate 262,459,370 of OZ005658.1, forward strand.
TTTAAGGATAAAGCAATCAAATCATTTATTTCTGTAATTCAGGGTTTTACCACCTGAATTCTTATATTTTTCATTAAGGTTTATCGTCCTCGTAAAGTTTTATTTATTTATTTATTTTTACACTTTTGTCAATCTCATTCTTGAATAAGAACTGTTATATCAAAGTGCATTAAATTTTATTATAGCTAAAATCTTTTATATTCAAAACTTCTATAAATATTCCATAATTGTAGTATTGACTTTTCATTAAAATGGTGTAAATTGTAATTAACAGAATTACTGTGAGTTGACAAAAATTTGTTTTTGTTTTTTCAGAATGAATGTTAAATCTAACATGGCTTTTCCTACAATTTAATAATAACAAATTAGCTTAATAAATAACACTAAAATTCTTAATTTAATGAACTAGGGAAATAATAATAATAATGTAATTAAGAAGAGATTAAAAAAAAAAAAAATTATAAGTTTCATAGCTTTTTTCAAATTAAATTTTCTATTTTAAGAAAACACTCTACATCAGTTGTAAAATCTTTTGAGATTAGAATTTTTTCAACATTTTCCAATATTTAGATATTAAAATTTTTACTTTCATTTTCTTAATTCTAGTACTGTTACAATTTAATAAAATAATTCACAAAATGTCCTTGAATGGAGAACTTTTTGCATTTTCGTATTCTTTGATTTTTTTATATCCTTCTTCTACGGAATCAACTAAGAAAATATTCATTCATTCATTGTGTATCCTAATTCTTACTTATACTATACGGCACTGTACTCATATACTTCGCGCTGTTTGTTTATGTTCGATCACCAGCAGAACGAACGAAACGCAAGAGCTAATACAAGCAGAAGCGCATGCGCAAGTTTTGTGATTCTGACAAGTAAACCTTCTCTCCTTTGATACCGGTTTTCCGGAAACCCATATATTTTCTGAAAGCTTATGTCACAAGTATAAAAACTGTGAAATCTTAGGGGCAGAGGGACAAGCGTTAGGAGATACAGGGCCCACAAAGTATCAGTAAAGTGTGTATAGAGGGACATATTCCCATAAAAACGTCTCTATTCCTTGTATGTTCCCGTATATTGCTGTCAAGTACTAACGTATTGTATGTCTTCTTCTTACATTGCTTCTTATTATATGGATACTATAGTCGTTGTGGTGGCCTTGGTCTTCCGATTCGGAACAAGTAATCGGTCTCCGAACATCCAGGAATCGGAGATGATAAAACACATAATTATTCTCCTAGAAAATGATATGGAGATTGTGGAAGGGATCCGGACATTAGGATTTGCTAGAGGCGATGGAGAAGAACGGACGAGGATATGGACTTCGAAAATGATGGTGTCTACTATAAGGAACAGCAATGCTCGTCGCAACAGTCACAGTCTCCACTTCTGTCATGACATATTTTGGTCAAGTATGGCTAATGGCAGGAAGAAAATTCTGCTTTTAGTGGATTCATGCTGTTCTAACAAAGATTATGCATTGTCTGCTTCCGAAATACTTGATGGTAAAGTCCTACAAAAAGAATTGGTACCTGAAGGATGTACAGGAAAGATTTAGTCTCTGGATATTCATTTTTTCAGACACTAGAAATCTTTTGTTCTTTACACAATGGAAACAATTATTATCGAGACACATGAGCACATCTGGAACCGCGATAGTTTTTTGGCCCTGCAGTCTTTTTTCGCTATATCAGTTCAATGCTCCTCGTTTCAAGAACTTGATTAAGTATGCTTTTTATAAAAGCGGATACTTGGACGACAAACCTGGAATGTGGATTGCGCCAATGGATTACTGCTTCAATTCATTGACAAATGATGAGTTTGCAAATGTGCGGCTATCGCTTTTGTAAAATGTGCCCATTGTGAACTGTCTTTCTGCCCGTCTCACTGTTTATTTGGTGAATTTTACATTGATTGTCTCTTGTAATGGACTTCGTTTGAAGTCAGTAGCAAGTATCCCAACGTATACTGTTTCTTTTCAACGAGTTGTTTCTTCCTTTATAATGATACCTCCACCTTCTTGCCATATTATTAGTTCATATAAATACGTGAAACGAACATTTTAGCGACTTTTGGTGTCATCTTTCCAACATTTTATGTCCTATAACTCCTAAACGCTTATCCCTCTGCCCCTAAGATTTCACAGTTTTTCTACTTGTGGCATAAGCTTTCAGAAAATATATAGGTTTCCGGAAAACCGGTATCAAAGGAGAGAAGGTTTACTTGTGAGAGTCAATAACAACCGCTCTCCGACATTACCAACTGGCTTTTTTTATTAGTGTTGCCAGAAAAAGAAAAAGTAAAAGAATGTTCAAAATTAAAGTTCGATTGAAAATTCGATTTGTCATGAGTCCATGGTTCACCACAGTACTCCCCTCCCTAGTGCTGAGCACCATGTTAGAGGTATCGTGGGTTAAATCTAACTGTTCGACCCGAGCGGGTCACTGTGGGTGGTTTGAGTATGTCCGTTTGGTGTTCAGGAATTGGAATAAGAGTTGAATTGGGCATTTCGGGTATGTCAGTTTGCTGTTTAGGAATTGGAGCCACAGGTGTCGGAGTGGAAATTCTGTCAAGGAAAGCAGGCTTCAACCTATCTATGTTGATGGACACATGTTTTCCTTTTATCTCAAGGGTAAATATTTTTTGTGTGCGAGACACTACTCTATATGGCCCATCATATGGTGCTTGCAGTGGTTTCCTCACACCGTCATGTCTCACGAAGACATGTGTGCAACTCTTAAGAGCAGGGTGCACAAATATAGATGTTTTGCAGTGTGCGGTTGCAGGGGTAGGCCTTAGGTTGTTCATGGTAAACCGGAGTCGTTGAAGGAATGAGTGAGGGTCAACCTGAGAAGAGGGTGGATCCAAGAAGTCTGCAGGCAACCGTAAAGGTGAGCCATATACTAATTCAGCTGCTGTGCACTGGAGATCAGCTTTAAAGGCAGAACGAAGGCCTAGCAGCACTAGAGGCAAAGATTCTGTCCATTTTGCACTGTCATAACATTTTAGACTCTGTTTGAGAGAACGGTGGAATCTCTAATGCAGACTCGGTGACCTTGCCAGCGTAAATTATGTGAGAAGTGCCGAGCTGGTTATCAGACCTGTGTGAAGTTGGCACCCCCACCTCGCAATTTGAAAAATGGGTTTATATGTAACGTTTGCCCAAGTTTTGCCCAGGTTTGCCCAACCAATATTTTTTTTTGCCCACCCACCAAAATTCCAAAAATCAAAAAAATAAATTTTGACTTCATTTCCGCATCAGCACCCCCATGTCGGAAAAACTAAAAACAAATCATACCATACGTTTGCCCAAGTTTTGCCCAGGTTTGCCCAACCAATGATTTTTTTTGCCCGCAATTTATAATGCTAAAAAAACCAAAAAGAGTTTTCTGGAAAGCGTGAAGTTGGCACCCCCATGTTGGAATTTCAAAAAGTGGCTTGTGTGTAACGTTTGCCCAAGTTTTGCCCAGGTTTGCCCAACCAATAACTTTTTTTGCCCACCCAACAAAACGCTAAAAAAAAATAAAATAACATTTGACCTCATTTCCGGACTAGCACCCCCATGATGGAAATACTTCAAACAGATTATGCCATAGGTTTGCCCAAGTTTTGCCCAGGTTTGCCCAACCATTAACTTTTTTTGCCCACCCAACAAAACGCTAAAAAAAATAAAATAACATTTGACCTCATTTCCGTACCAGCACCCCCATGTCGGCAAAACTAAAAACAAATCATACCATAGGTTTGCCCAAGTTTTGCCCAGGTTTGCCCAACCTTTCATTCTTTTTGCCCACCATTTATAACGCTGTAAATCCCGAAAAATGTAATTTGAGAACCGTGAAGTTGGCACCCCCAAGTTGGAATTTCAAAAAACGGTTTGTGTATAACGTTTGCCCAAGTTTTGCCCAGGTTTGCCCAACCAATGATTTTTTTTGCCCACCATTTATAACGCTAAAAACCCCAAAATTAGTTTTCTGGAAAGCGTGAAGTTGGCACCCCCATGTTGGAATTTCAAAAAGTGGTTTGTTCGTAACGTTTGCCCAAGTTTTGCCCAGGTTTGCCCAACCAATAATTTTTTTTGCCCACCCACCAAAACGCTAAAAAAATAAAATAACATTTGACCTCATTTCCGTACTAGCACCCCCATGACGGAAATACTTCAAACAGATTATGCCATAGGTTTGCCCAAGTTTTGCCCAGGTTTGCCCAACCATTAACTTTTTTGGTCCACCCAACAAAACGCTAAAAAAAATAAAATAACATTTGACCTCATTTCCGTACTAGCACCCCCATGTCGGCAAAACTAAAAACAAATCATACCATAGGTTTGCCCAAGTTTTGCCCAGGTTTGCCCAACTTTTCATTTTTTTTGCCCACCATTTATAACGCTGTAAATCCCAAAAAATGTAATTTGAGAACCGTGAAGTTGGCACCCCCAAGTTAGAATTTCAAAAAACGGTTTGTGTATAACGTTTGCCCAAGTTTTGCCCAGGTTTGCCCAACCAATGATTTTTTTTTGCCCACCATTTACAACACTAAAAACCCCAAAAATAGTTTTCTGGAAAGCGTGAAGTTGGCACCCCCATGTTGGAAATTCAAAAAGTGGTTTGTGCGTAACGTTTGCCCAAGGTTTGCCCAGGTTTGCCCAACCAATAACTTTTTTTGCCCACCCACCAAAACGCTAAAAAAAATAAAATAACATTTGACCTCATTTCCGGACTAGCACCCCCATGACGGAAATACTTCAAACAGATTATGCCATAGGTTTGCCCAAGTTTTGCCCAGGTTTGTCCAACCATTAACTTTTTTTGCCCACCCAACAAAACGCTAAAAAAAATAAAATAACATTTGACCTCATTTCCGTACCAGCACCCCCATGTCGGCAAAATTAAAAACAAATCATACCATAGGTTTGCCCAAGTTTTGCCCAGGTTTGCCCAACCTTTCATTTTTTTTGCCCACCATTTATAACGCTGTAAATCCCGAAAAATGTAATTTGAGAACCGTGAAGTTGGCACCCCCAAGTTGGAATTTCAAAAAACGGTTTGTACATAAGGTTTGCCCAGGTTTGCCCAACCAATGATTTTTTTTGCCCACCATTTATAACGCTAAAAACCCCAAAAATATTTTTCTGGAAAGCGTGAAGTTGGCACCCCCATGTTGGAATTTCAAAAAGTGGTTTGTGCGTAACGTTTGCCCAAGTCTTGCCCAGGTTTGTCCAACCAATAACTTTTTTTGCCCACCTTTTACAACGCTGTAAATCCCAAAAAATGTAATTTGAGAAACGTGAAGTTGGCACCCCCAAGTTCGAATTTCAAAAAACGGTTTGTGTATAACGTTTGCCCAAGTTTTGCCTAAGTTTGCCCAACCTTTCATTTTTTTTTTGCCCACGATTTATAACGCTGTAAATCCCGAAAAATGTAATTTGAGAACTGTGAAGTTGGCACCCCCATGTTGGAATGTCAAAAAACGGTTTGTGGGTAACACTTGCCCCTGTTTTGCCCAGGTTTGCCCAATCTTTCATTTTTTTTTTTTTTTTTTTTTTTTTGACGGCACTTCACGTCTCCAAGTTTAGAGATTAACATATATTTAAATTTCAATCATTTAACTTCATATAATATATCTGATTTCTGTATGTAATCATTTCATAAGTTATTCAAGATATAGATAACATCATTATAATATTTAAAAAAAAATAATTAAACATGTAAAATATTTAACACCCACGGCTCTCTAAAAAAGAAAAAAACAGATAATTTGAATTTTTAAATGAATTAATGTTTGATAATATATCTGATTTCTTTGATTCTGATATTTTTGGAGAGTTTCTTTCTTTCTGGATGCAATGCCTTCCGCAAATGTTTTTCTAAGAGATTCAAGCACATATTAACGCGAGATCGGAGAAAACCGCAGAAAATTGCGAACCGTTAGGTTCATAAGGACAACGTGTGATCGAACCCTGCATTTCACGTCTACCAGCTTATAGATTAAGAGATACCTACATTTCAATCATATTGCTTCATGTGATATGTCTGATTTCTTCATGTAATCATTTCATAAATTATTCAGTTTATAAATATAATATCATAGTAATACTTTAAAAATTAGAAAAAATGTACAATATTTAAAGTCCACTATTTCTTAAACATACTAGTATGTTCTAGTCACCACACACCTTTCTTCCACATTTTCCTATACACACTCATTAAGTGTAAATAATTTATTAACACTATTATTTATTAAAATTATTGTACATGATAAATGCAAATGATTTTCATTGTAAAGAAAATAACACTAAATATCCAAAGAAAGACAGTTTAGTCCTTACTGTACAATATAGTAAAAGATGGAATTATTAGTTTATTTTCTTTCTTTCTTTATTTCTTTACAGTTTTCCGATTCTGTAAAAAAAAAAAAAAAAAAAAAAAAAAAAAAATACTGGACAAAATAGCCTTGAAATTCAGACACTTATAGAACAATTATAAACTCACATTTTCCACTATCCATTTAGTCACGAATGCAGTTAGCAGACCAACTACAAACTGAAAAAATGCAGACGTATTTTAAGAACTTTCTTCTATAGGAATTTTTAATACAAAAGATTATGTGTATAAAATGACAACTAACATAAAAAAATAAAAGTATTTTTCAATACTTTCATGACATCATAGGAGAATTTTTTTTTTCCTCAAACTTACATTAAATATATCTTTCAAGTGATACCACTTTCAGACCTCTACTCCAATAATTAATATGTAAAAATCTACGACAAATTTCATTTTTACGTTTATATATATATATATATATAGAGAGAGAGAGAAGTTGGTAGATGGAAAGTGTCGGACTCGATCCCACGTCGAGTTAATCGACTTATCTGCTCGGAGTTTTCCGTGGTTTTCTCCGAAACTTGAGTAAATTTGGGCTAGGACCTTTATAATGACACCCACAGAGCACATTCCATTATTGGCCTAGGAACCTAGCATAGTCAGTCAGCCATAAAACTCTACAACATCAATATATTTATTAACATAGTAAAATTAAAAATAACAGAAATTTAAATGCCACCGAAATCCACATTAACCAAAATGAATTAACTTATCCCTAAATTAGTAATAACTCGTGACGACTTTAGTACGGTTATGAAAACAATTAACAATTTAATAGTTTTAACAAAATATGAACTATCATGACGAGTTTCTAGTAAAAAAAGTAACAGATTTTATTTTATAATTTATCTTATCGCCAGTTTAATAATTTTGAAATGTTAATTTTATCCAAAATATCATTTTTTATACATAGGGTTTTTGTCAGCGCTAAATATGGCTTTTGTCCGCTGAATTTTGAGGTTTTGTCCGGTATAGGTGGGGGTTTTGTTCGGTGAGGGTTTTGTCCGCGGGGTCTTCTGTGCGCAATACATCTTTTATATCAATCGCTGTTTGCATAAATCTATAGATAAACTCTCTAAACCAATAAAACTACAAAATTATATTTTCAGTTTGAAATACGAAGTGGCTCTAATATGACGTCAATGAAATCTAACACTTTACATTTTACGCAATTTGACCGTAAAAATATAGTTTGATAGTAGATTTGTCAGTTTACGTAGATTAATGGCTTTTTCCCATAAAAAAGTAAAAAAAAAAAAAAAAAAAAGCCTGTATTTTAAGAGTATACTTTCACAATATCAATTTACCAGATTTGACCGTTTAACTAGTAAAACTTTCTAGTATTCCTTTCTCGTAAAATTATACGGTGAAATACCGTGATTTAATATAGTATATAATATTATATATTTTATAGGGTAATGAAATAATAGCAAATATAAGTACTCGTTATTTCACAACAATAATTTACATAATATTGCTTCTGCAAGACAAAGAGGTAAGGAGTAAAAAAGGCAGGTAGAAGGTAAATAGAAAAAGGTAAATAGATCAAAGTTTACTTTTTATAAATATTTTCATCAAAGATGAACTAATTTTAATACGCACATAAAACAACTTTTTTCCTTTAATTCATGTATGGTACGGAAAATATTTTGGGGGATAGAAATTTCGGAATTGAGATTTTTATATATTTACACGTTCTGAGGTCCCCTGATTACGAAAATCGAGTTTTTAGCAGTTGGTCTCTCTCTCTACCAGTCTGTTTGTATGTCTGCTATTACCATAACTCAAAAATAAATATTAGCAAGAAGTCTAAACTCGACATCCCAAACCTTTAGTGTATGGAGATGGCATGATTCGTAAAAATTAAACAAATAATTCTGGTACAGGGACTACCATGGGGATTCAAATATACGTTTATGGGCCAAATTTCTGATAGATAAAGCGAAATATTTTTAGATTTTACTAGAAAAAATAAAATAAATACATTTGAACATGTTTTTATGTGCGTAAAAAGCATGCTTCATGTAAAACTTAATATGAAAGTCATTACATATAAGAACAATGATATATTATCAACTTGGAGTTTATTTGAAGTTATGTTATGAGTTTTTCACACTGTGTCAAATTTTTAGCCATGTGTGTGCTTGTTATTTATAGATAATATACACGGCTACTCAAAATTCAGTGAAAACTTTCTTTTATATTGAATATTTTTTGTTGAAAATGAAGAATTTTAAAATTATCCAACGAATACTTTTAGCATAATGAAATTAATTTTGTCATTGACAGAAAATTTTACGTTGGTATTTAATTTTACGGATATTTTATGCGCCCTAATGCTAACTAGGCAAGAAAATGCGGCTTAAAAGTGGATTCCAAACTACTGTGAACGTTCGTGCGTCGTGCCTGTAACAAAATTCAAACACAGCAAGCTGAAGGCTAAAGCGCTAACCATAAAGCCAACAGATGGGTATACTGACAAAAATATTCGTCCTCAGGATTTAAAAAGAGTGAAAGAGAGAGAGAAAAAAAGAACACCTTATAAAAAGATTCAATTCAAGAAAATACGAAAATTAAATAACATTATTAAATTAAAATTGATATTTTATGACTATGAGAAATTTAAAGCTTAGGTACACGTTTAAATAAGAATATTCTAAGTAAAATTTGTACATTTTATAGAAATGTAATAAAGATATGTATGTTTATATAAGAAATCTGTACTCTAATGAAGTTTTACCTGATATTTGTTGCATATCTTTGACTCTATTTCTTTTTTCAGAACTATACTCAAGCTCTAAAATGTACGATTAATCATATTTTGAATATACATATTACATATGTATTATTTTATAGGGATAGGGAATAGCTCAGTATACTGAAAAAATGACACGATTAAGTTAAAAGCTAGCTTTATATATATATGCATTTATGTATAATTTCAAAATTGCCAATTTTTCTATAAATTCTACAATTTTCAGCTGGAAGAACTCTAGCTTACAATTTATAAAATTTAAACGCGGGAGTGGTGTTGAATTTAATTAAATATTATTTTTCTTTAAAAAATATAGATTTCAACTGTATTTAGTAATTTTTTACTGTGAAATTGTAATAATTCTTTTTAATTTTTCACTAAATCAATAAAAAAATTGTGATTTTTTTTAATGCATTCTTTTATAGTAATAATAGTAATAATAATATAACATGGTTTATCATATAATATGAATCTGAAGTTGGAAAATTGACGATTTGCATAATTTAAGCTATCAAAGCAAAAGCCTGGGGAAAAAAAACTGTTTAATTTATTTAAAATATCTCAAGCTCAGTATTTTTCAAATGAATTAAAAAATTTTTACTTTGAACTCATATCATTATTTATAAACAATTTTTATTTTTTGCGAAAATCGGTTTATAATTCAAAATTTTTAAAATAAGTGTTTTCATGCTTCAATGAAAAAAAAAAAAAAAAAAAAAAAGAACACGTGATTCATAATCTAACGTGATTTAAATTCGGAAGATTACAAGCTCACACGTTTTACCGGAATAATTTGAAAATAGGAAAATTGTAAGCTCTCAAATTTTAAAATATAAATGCAAAGTGGCTTGAAAATTTATATTTTAATTAATTAAAGAAAAAAAAATCTATCAAACAGAATTTTATTAAACATAGCTAAGAAACATCCCGATTATATCAGGTTTCGGATAATGATAGCGAAACATTGCATTAAAGTCGGTCAATTTCTTTGGAAGTTACAGTGCCACAAACAGACACACTGACAAAGCCTTTAAACTTATAACACCTTCCCCCTCTTTTTTAAACGATATTAAAAATAGTACGGAGACACAAAAAAGAAAAAAGAAACATCGAGCAAACGAAAAATAGTAGTGTATATTTGACATGGTGGATTAAAAAATGACAGGAAGGTGCATGGTGCTAAATATGCCTAAAATAATGTTTCTACATATAATTCCCCTTATCGAGGTAACGGGGCCCCCTGTCAAGGACTTTCTTATGCCACCACTGGTTAAAATTCAGAGTAGAATGCATTAATTTAAATAATTTTAATTTAAGAATTAACAATAGAATCGTGAACAACTTATGACTATGCATTCATAACTCTAATAAAAAAGAAGGAATCACAATCTGAAAGCATATAATTCACTGACTGATATAATAATTCGGAAAAAAAAATAATAATAATAATTGCTTGCAAAACATTTTTTTCACAAAAGAAATTTCTAGTATTATGTATACAACACAGAAAGAAAAATGCATGATACAAAATTAAATAAAAAGCAAAATTTGCTTTCATTTCTACTTTAAAAATAGCAGTATCTTCATTTTATGCTTATCACGTGATTATTTTACAAGAGGAAGTGATTTGTGTGAGAGAGGATCGTTCTATAAAGAAGCGAAACGTCTGCGGTCAGTTGTTTATAAATTCTGGAATCCCAGAAGAGTAAAGCATAGGGCGTGTTTCGAATATGATCATTTTCTAAAGTTGTAACGCGGGGAATTTGATCGTTTGGATAAAGAGTTTGAAAATCCAAACATATGGTATTTTTGTCGGTTTCATAAAGAAAAAGGAAAGAAAAAGTTCTGTTCAACAGAAAAAATTATGAGTGTAAAACACAAAAAATTTTAATGGTTATTTCATATTTCAAATTTATTTATTAATTAAACTCTATATTATTAAAATAATTAAACCTTAAAGTTCAGATTCTTAATTTAAATGTTTTGTTTCCTTTAATGTAAAAATATAAGGATGAATGAAATTGTAATTGAGATATCCAGATAGCAGTGAGAAAGCACCCTTGAATTTTTTTTTTAAATAATCTGCTATAAAAATAATTTTCTTTGTTAAAGTAAACCAAAATAATGTATTTAATCAATAGAATAATGGCATACTAGTGAACACACACACACATAACAATAATAATAATAATAATAATAAAATCCAATTTCAATTTTTAAAAATCCTTTGTCTAAACATTAGTCAATTTCATTAAAAAGAAAAAAAAAAAAAAAAAAAAAAAAAAGAAAGAAAAAGAAAAAGTGTCATCGCTTGTGCTGGCATAACAATCGCTTGTGCTGGCATAAATTCAATTTTTTACTTATTTTTATTTCATTTTGCACGCGCACTTTTTATTTCCTAGTTCAAAATTATTTAAAAAAACTTTTTCGATATCGATTGTTTCGATAGTGTTTGTTTCGATACTGAATGTTATTAATTTTCTTTTCTTTTCTTTTTCTTTACAAAAAAAAAAAAAAAAAAAAAAAAAAAAAATGATTCTGATGAAAATCTTGTGAGATTTTCTTCTTTTAGCACCAACTTTGTTTTACGAATTTGGAGCATTCAAATTTTTGGCAGCGAATTTCCTTAATACCTTATACTAAATAAAGGAATAAGGTCTGTAAAGTTAGCTCCCCGACCTTTGGTAAATGAAAAACTGAATACACCATACGATTGAGTGTCGTTTTAGTGCATTTGAGCAGCGATGAAAATTTTCGTTTGAGCCACAAATCTGAAAAAAGTATAGGGGAGACCGGGGTACAATGGACCAATTTTGAAAATTGCATGTGTTTACTCACAAACTAATGATTTTTCACTATTGAAAATATGTGTACATATTACCTATATATTGGGTTTTGTGTTGCACTCAAACAAAATCAATAATTATGTTTACTTTTTTTTATATAATTTTTTTAATAGCAACTGAAAAAATGGACCGTTATATACGCACACACACACACACACACACACACACACACACATATATATATATATATATACCTGTTATATATATATATATATATAAACTTTTGAACGGAGGGTGGTTTTGGCTTCTAGGGGTCATGATCGGTGAAGATATGAAGACATTTTCCAGAAGTCGTGTCATGAGGACCATTGCAGGTAGATTCCTTATAGGAAATCTACCTAAAAAGATAAATATTGGCTAAAGTTCAAATGAGGTCTTTTTCAAAACGAAAGAATCATTTTTAGTTTTCGTACGTCCGAAAATTATTCAGTCAAGGTCATTAATCACACACAGATACGCTTTTATTTGTTTACATTATAATAACAGATAAGTATAGATCGACCCTTTTGGAAGTCCCCTGGGAAAAAAAAAACTAGTTGGCATAGGTGGACTCTGCTCAGTTCCCCATCATATGTATGTTCTCATAAATTTCTTGTATAGGACATATTATATACATGTTAAGAGAAATGAATTTGACCAAACGCTTGACACCATGACAAAACGAAATCCTCGTCTAATAGGCTACCCACCATTCAGTTCGATATCTTATTCTAATCTATTAATTTATTTTATTCGGATCAATTTCGTAGTTTATTTTCATGCTACTATTTCCAATGCAACTTTCCTAAAAATGCGTATTTTTATGAATTATCTCCCCATTTTGCTATGTTGATAAAATCTTAAATTTCGAATAACTTACGAAATTTTCATATTAGAATATTTGCAGTCAATCATGGTCACACAAGTATCATAAATGTTATTTTGAAATTGTCTGATATATTTATTATCTTTAAAATGGAAGTTTATGCCCGATTTTGCCTTATTCTGCCATTTTAAGAAAATCGTAAATTCCAAATAACTTACGAATTTTTTAATTGGAAAATTCATACTCTATGGTATTCATGCCAATAACCTAAATAATATTTCGAAAGTGGTTTGACATCTTTAAGATGAAAATATCACTCAAGATTTACGTTTATGTGAAATTTTGTTCTATTCTGCCATGTTAAGAAATTCGTAAATTTCCAATAACTTACGAAATTTTTATACTGAAAAATTCATAGTCATTAATGTTCATGCCAGTGTCCTAAATAATATTTCAAAAGTAGTCTGACATCTTTACACTGACAATATCTCCCAAAATTGACGTTTATGTGAAATTTTGCCCTATACTGCCATGTTAAGAAATTCGTAAATATCTAATAACTTGCGAAATTTTCAAAGTAGCATATTTATAGTCATTGATGGTCATTCCGGCATCAAAACTGATATTTTAAAACTGGTCTGACATTTTTACAGTAAAAAGTTTCCATTTAATGCACGTTTAAGTGAATTTTTGACCTATTCTCCCATGTTAAGAAAATCGTAAATTTCGAATAACTGCTGAAGTTTTTAAATTCGAATGTTGCAAAGGAATAGGGTTCTTGCCAGTGTCGAAAGTAATATTTTAAAACTGATCTGACCTCTCTGCGACAATTTGTTCTTGAGATATCGTGTACATAGACTAACAAACTAACGGACTAACACACTAACAGACACCCTACAGACAGACACCATACGAATTTTGTCATTTTCGGATTCCTCACACCTGAAAACGTGTAAAAAAGTCAAAAAACCGAGGTCGAAAATTTTCACGATTACCTAAGTTCCCCATACCTATAGTATGATGGGGAACTAAAAAAAAAAAAAAAAAAAGCTTTAATTAGACTTTGTAATTAAAACCGTGTGTAAGTAAGTTCCGAACCAAAAAGGGGTGGGGGGGGGGGGAGTCGGAGCAATTCCATGGCTAAATCTATGCTTTTTAGAAAGGATGGAATAACTTTATTTTTGATTCGTAAAACGCGAGGGATCAGTCACAAATTTAAAAGGGGAGCTTCGCTTTAAAATGTTTTGTAGCATGAGTTTGATACAGTATTGTACTGTTAGTTTAATACATGCATATACATAAAATAGTGGTTTTGGTTATAATGTAATCTGCTTTCCTTTCTTTTTAATTTCCGTATGAATGACCTTTCATCTATCAATGTGTAGATAATACTCAGATTTTATAGAACTCAATTGCAGCAGTAATAATAAAGTGTAAATACAATAAAATACAAGCGTAACGCCATTTATATATGATACATTAAAGATATATATTTTTTTTTATAAACATATGTATAAGATCAAAATTTAAAACACATAAATTTCAATTGATTTATTAACATTTTACTATGAAGTAACAATACTGTTATAAAACAAGAATTTAAAATATACACAGCAAAATATTATTAAGACAGATATGCTTATATTACAATTTTACACTGTAGAATCTGAGACATAGTCTTCTCACAATCAAGACAAATTACAACATAATTGCATTGCCTGTCGGTCTATGTACACTTAAATTAAAACTTGTGCAGTTACACACAGTAGAAGCTGAAATACAGCCTTGAAACAAACCGAATAATTTCAATGTAGCAGCGCTACCTGTCGACTTATGTACTCGTATATACTCAGATTAAAACTTATGCACTTATACACTGCAGATTATGAGATATATTCTAATTGCAAACAGGGAAAATTGGAGCCTAAGAGGGCCACCTACAGTAAAATAAACGCTCAAGTGGAAGTGCCTGGTTGGTAAGATGTTGCCGTAAACTGTGGAAACTCTGATTAGATATAGGGTTGGTGGAGATAGGGCACAATATATTTTCGCTATCGAAGGCAGTGGAGGGCCTTAAGTGGTTTGTACGATTTCAATAATTTCAATAATTCTTTTTTAGTTTTTATTTATAAAACAATATAAAAAAAATCTGATGTGAAACAACCACACGACTTCCATTACTCATTATTACACATATACGTATTATATGCTTTTTTTTTTTTTTTTTTTTTTTGAGATAATGTGTTTAGAAAGCGAAAAAATGATCTAACGCAGTAGACACCTAAAAATTTTCCCGTTGGAGAAATTTGTTACACGCATAAAGACATACAGAATAGAGTATACACAGCGAGTTAAAAAACATTAGGGGGGGAAAGAGTAGTTATTCTG
Organism: Salticus scenicus; assembly: GCA_963930645.1. Lineage (NCBI taxonomy): Eukaryota > Metazoa > Arthropoda > Arachnida > Araneae > Salticidae > Salticus > Salticus scenicus. The sequence continues at coordinate 262,474,556 of OZ005658.1, forward strand.
TAAAACACCAATTTTCGAGATCTTAAACTGATCCACCCAACCGGGATGACTTTTAATTCTTCTGTAATAACCAAATTATATATGACGAAGGATATCTAAAATGGATTTATAAAATAATTCTCAAGAAAATCGTTAGAGCCGTTTTCAAGATACCAACTTTTACCAAAACTTTACATACACAATTATTGACCGGTAAACAATAATTCCATACAAAAGGATATTTAAAAGGGAGGTAATATGGCGAGTTTGAAAGAAAAAATCGCACAGCCGTTTTTAAAGAAATGCACTTGCGAAACCTAAAATTGAGTTATTTATACAGGACGCCTATCAATTTTCCTGGATTAACCAACTATATCATTCGAAACGACATTTAATAGAGTATTTATATAGCAATTTTGAAGAAAATCGTCACAGCCGTTTTTGAGAAACAGACTGACGGTCCCACCTTCGGTTTTCGATGTTCCCCTTCCAGTTTTTCAATTTTCAACAAAATTTGGAGAATTCATCTGCACACCAGACCTGTCTCAATTTTGAAGTTTCATAGTTTTATATTTAATAGTTTCGTAGATATGATAGCTAGAAAATCCCCCCCCCCCTCCCCTACACACACGCACTGACCAATTGCCAAAAAGAATTTTTTTGGATTCAGGAGACCTTAAAACATGTAAATACGGTGAAAACTCTATATCGAATTTTCGGTGCGAATACAATACTTCCATTACCTAAGGTAGTCGGATAACGGAATAAAAATAGTGATTTATTTTATTAATAAAAAACACTACAGAACTGGAATTTAAATGTAATCAGTACAAAACTTTGAAACAACATCATCCAATGTAAGAATTGACAACAGTTGTTTCAGATCGAAAGAATACACGACTTTTCGTCTGGCGAAAAAAGTAGGCATGAACAAAGTAGGTGTTTCTGTAGTTTGTGCGTTATCGCTGTCTTTGCAGCATGTGAGTACTTTGTTCGCCTGACGAAGAGTTGGATTTTCTTTCGATCGAAACAATTTCTGAGAGTTCTTGCGGTGTGTGGCGTTGTTTTAAAGTTTTGTACTGTTTTTTTTATTTTATTTATTTATTTATTACTTTCTCTTACCCATATATATGGTAGAGAAAGTATTCTTTCTGTGTCAAATTTTCGAATGCGAGTTTTTGATATATTTACACGTTTTGAGGTCCCGAAAATCATGCATTTGCGGTTGCTCTCTGTGTGTGCGTGTGTGTGCGTCTTTTATTAGCATATCTCAAGAACAAATATTAGTATAAAGTGAAAACTTGGTATTCTAAATGTGCATATTATACGGATGCTACAGGAAACTTTTCGTTGAGATTAAGCAAATGATTCGTGTACAGGGACATAAAAGAGAACTCAAATACATTATGTCTATGAGGAAATTTCTGGAAAGTACAGTGTAACGTCTACAGGCTGACTAAAACAAAACGGAATGAAGAAAATTTATTATGTTCATAAAAGCATGTTTTGTGTAAATTGCGTATGGAAATCATTCATCATACGTTTACAGGGCTACCCAAAGTATTTGGATATGTTGAAACTATATTTGGAAATTGTAGGAATCGTAATTCCGTTTCTGTTAGATGTTTTTTTTTTTTAAGTAAAACAAATTTTAAATACACAGTATTGTTTATAGTGCATATTGATAAAAGACATTATACAAGGCTTCCCAGAATAAAGCAAAACGTTCTTTTTTATTGAATGTATTTGATGGAAGTGCTTTGTACATTTTATTATGTTGACGAATACTGACGAATACTGAAAATTAATTTTTTATACCCATACTGTAAACAAAATATTTTTTCAAGTTCTGTTTTCAACTCTGAAATTTTTACTTCCTTTACCCAACTACCGTAGGTAATGGAAGTATTGTATTCTGTCTAAAAATTCGATAACGAGTTTTCACCTGATTTGCTCGTTTTAAGAAAGCCTGAGTCCAAAAAAGTATCCGTGCGTGTCTGTGTTTGTATGTATGTGAGGAATCTTCTGGCTATCATATCTCCGAAACTAATAAAAATAGAATTGCGAAACTTCAGAATTGAGACAGGTCTGGTGTACAGATGAATTTTTCAAATTTTGCTGAAAATTGGAAAACCGGAAGTGGGTCATCGGAAACCGGAAGTGGGACCGTAAGTCTATATATCAAAAATGGCTCTAACGATTTTCTTCAAAGTTGCTATATAAAGATAAACACTCTATCAGATGTCCTTTCGATTGATATAGTTGGTTAGTTCAGGAAAACTGATAGGCGTCCTGTATAAAGAGCTCAATTCCAGGTCTCACAAGTGCGTTCCTTCAAAAATGGCTGTACGGATTTTCTTCAAACTCGAAATATTAACTCCCTTTTAAATATCCTTTTGTATGTAATTATTGTTTTCGGGTTAATAATTCATATGTGTTTACACGCGTATTAACTTTCTCTTATTGGAAAATTTTTAGGTGTCTATTAGGTCAATTATGTCTTCTGATAAAATTATCTCCAAATGTGCGTATAATACATGTAATAGTTTGTAATGGAAGTCCTGTGGTTGTTTCACACCAGATTTTTTAACTCGCTATGTAAATCGGTTTTACATGTCTTTATACGATTATCAGCTTTATATTACCGGAAAATTTTTAAATATTTACTTTTTTTAGGTGAATTTTATCTCTTCAGATTACATTATACAATAAAGCACCGTTTATATGTCTTTCAAGGGACTGACGTAAAAGGACGTATAAATGAGAAGACGTACAATCGAAATTTTAATAATGACACTTTGATTACTACAAATTTAATGACACTTAGCAAAATTTATCTAAAAATACTAATTAATGAAGTTTCTTAAGTTAGTAAATGTACATTATATTTCTTTTAAGACAATAATTAATAATAATAATAATAATAATAATAAAAGATTTATTATAAAAAGTGAGAAAAAAACCTACTATTAATGCATGACTGGGTACTAATTACATATATCATATTGAGTATTATATTACATATCTTAAGCACTATATGAACACATTTTGAACATCAATCATATATATTGCGTATCTTTAATAGCAAGCATGCGATTTATGTCCATACAGATAGTTATTTAATAACATTAAAAATTTTTAATGTTTGTCTGATTTGCTGCTTGTCTATGAGTACTAAAAATACTGCTGTGAATTCAATTGATTCTTTGATTAGTATTCTTCGATCTTTCCTGTGTTCCTCCATTTAAGATGCTTTCTAGGAAAAATCCGTCTTATTTATAATGAAAAATAATGACAAGTCGAGAAATTTTGTGTGTTTTAGTAAAGTGGAAAAGACGTATAACCGATATGAGCGGCGTATAAACGAAGAATTTTTGCATGAATATGAATAAGAATGAATCGGGACTTCACTAAAAAGACATGTAAATGTAAAAGACGTAAAAGCGAGAGAGTATAAACGGTGATTAACTGTATATATATATATATATATATATATATATATATATAAAGCATAAAATACATGTAATAGCGGGTGATGGAAGTCTGGTGGTTGTTTTGCACCAGTTTTTTTTTTTCTTTCTTTCTTTCTTTCTTTTTTCTTTTTTCTTTTTTTTTTTTATAATAATAAAGCTAGCTTTTAAATGAAAGAGCTTATTGTTATTTGTCTCATTTAAAACAAGTATTTAAAATTTTAAATAATTTTAAACTAATGTGCATATTTATTTTATTATTTAATCTTAAAAAATGCACAGACCAACCGTCAAAATCCTGATTTTCGGATTTATGGCATCTCAAAACGTGTAACTATAGCTGAAACTCAATGTCGAAAATTTGACGCAAAAACAAAAGTTTATCTTCTGTCATATGAATAAGAGAAAGGTAATAATATTTAATTTGATTCAAGCTTTTTTTTTTTTTTAACTATATATTTGTTTATTTATTTGTTTAATCTATCTTAACCTTTTAACAAGAGTGTTTGCCATTATTTGATTTTTTTAACCATTTAAATTTTTAAATATGTTCACACTAATATTAAACTTAAATATGTGTGCATTTTAAATATTTGTTTCCTGATATAATCTTTAAAAATGTATTTTCAGTTCTTTTGGAAAATAATAGTACTTAGTTTTAATTGTAATGTACAGCAGAAATGAATAATCTCACTAATATGAATTAGTAATTTTTGAAATAATAATTATTAACACAATACTAAGCAGTATAAAATGTCAAATCGCTCGTTAAAATAAAACCTGACAATCGTTACCTATTTAATTTTTATTTGTGAACATCCCTCACTTTACAAGAGTAGAGAGGAAACGCATAGGTAAATTCAGGACCAACGTTTGGTCCGGAACTTTTCCTTTGGGTTGATTATATGAAAAGCTACATAATTAGTCTGGTCCGGAATTTACCTACTGATTCTTTATCACTCTTTAAATCTTGTTTCTTTGAGGAGGAGGGGGTTAAAGGAGAGAGAAAAAAAAATGAGCATTATAATTTTTTATCTGTAATTTATCCTGTTATCCTTGTTAAGCGTTTAATTCTCCAAAGAAAGAAGAGTCATCTGAAAACCAAAAAAAAAAAAAAAAAACAGCCGTGGGAGAGAAAGTAAAGAGATTGTATTTATTTATCTATTCCTCCCTCCCTGTCCTGCGTTTGATTCAACTAGACTTGCAAACTATGCAGATTACTTCACAGAAGAAATTCTCTTCATCGCGGTATCGCGGCCATTTCAACACTGTTCCACAGCTGCAATAATTAAATGAGTTCTAAAGAGCAATATGCATTTCTTAGTGGCAGATCTAAATGTGAGCAGTAGAGATACATAAACAAAGGAAAAAAAAAAAAAAAAAAAAAAAAAAGCTGATCATCTGCTTGTGTAACTGTGTTCAAGGATAATTTTGATTAACTGAAAAAAATTACGTTAGCATATTAGACGACAATTTAGGAGGAACATAAATGAAATAAGCCATTTGTTATTCTTTATGAGACGAAATGATTGTGAGATTTTTCAGAGATTGATTATCGTTTACATTTATTTTTTATTTTATTGATGAAGAACGAATTCGGCGGATACTAAAGATTAATATTGAATACACGAGTAAATTACTATACAAAGTGTTAAAATAGATTTGAATTAAAATTAAATAGAAAATTTTTAAAATATATGTGATTTCTACATCACAAAGGAAATGAAAAAAGGTTTATTAATTACTCACCATTTAATGGGGGTGGGGGTGGGGAGGATCGTCAAGATTTTTTCGGATACTTGAAATTTCTGTTTATTTGAATGGCGGATAGCAGAACGTTTACTGTAAAATATTTAAATTTGGAAATGATATTTAACCGATACAAACACTTTGCTAAAAGTAACATCTTTTGAAATGAAACTGAAAGTTATAAGAATAAGTTAGAGTGCAAAATTTAATGCAAGTTAGGGATATTATGGTTATAAAAAAATGGGGTGAATTTTGAGATAATTTTATTGAAATTGGTTGGAGATTGTATTTGAAAGCTTCCCATATCAGTGTACATTGGCATAAGTTCAATTTACAGAATAATAATAGTATTTACATGTTTATTTTATATTTTATTTTTATTAATATCTATATGAGGTAGAGAAAAAAGATATGTTTAAAAGTTACTATTTGTGTGTAACAGAGTGATAGTTTTTAATAAGAAATAGGTTGATCGTCATTAAAAAAATGCATGCTCTGTCAATAAAAAAAATGGATGTTCTGTCTACATCATCAAAGAAATTACATTAAAAAATAAATAAATAAAATAAATAAAATAAAATAAAACAAAATATTTAATATTTTAAAGCAAAATTTGATAATAGTAAAACTTTATCTGTTTACCATAATGCTAATTTACTGTAATTTAATAAATAATAATTACTAGTATAAATGAATTGCAGAAGGCACTACTAGAATTTATTTTTAACCCACCAAAAGTATACTAATTTGAATGACTGCCTTTATTCATTCTGTTTATTTATTTATTTCCTGTTGTTATTAATATTATTGTTAAGCGTACAGTAGAAAAATCTGAGGTGCAAATAAACATTATTTTAGGGAGCTATTGTAGAAAATGATTTAATAAATAGACAATGAGGTGGAAAATGATTTAATAAATAGACAAATGATGTATGTAAAATGATTTAATAAATAGTCAAATAATTTTTTGATGCACTTTCACTTATGAAAACGACAATTCTGTTAGAAATTTTCAGAATAAAAGCTAAAATGTGTTACACACGAATGTTTTTTAACGGTAAAACTTTGTTTCCCTATCCCATCTGGATTTTGTTAGAAATTAAAAAACAATTAATGTTTTATTAATAAAAAAAGAAAATAAATAAATATATACACAAATTGAGGCATTCATAATTTTAACTTATCTCAAAATTTTAACACCTTTTTTTTTATCGCTTTAATATCTACAGCTCGCATTAAGTTAAAGCATTATATTTCTTTTCGTATAAATTTCGACTGATTTAAAAAAATTAAGTTTCTTTGTAGAATTCTCTGTTTTTTAATTTTTTTTTTAAACATTACTTTAAAACATTAATACATTTTTCTTACTTTATCAAAATATATGGCAGCTTATATGTATCTATAATTAATTTAAAATAACAATAATAATAATAATAATGTATTGCTATTCCCAATCTTAAACGAAAAAACATATAATATGTCTGTTAAAACTCTGTTTCATGTTTATCATTTATATTTGTCATTAAATAGCGATACGAACTATAAATTTATATTCTAAAACTCCAGATTATCATAAACGATTTTACTCTGAGAGTAGAATAAACCCTACGTTGTTACAGATAAAATAAATCTTACATATTTTAACCGTAAAAAAAAAAAAAAAAATTCTGCGACAAATTTCATTTGAAAGACGAACAATTATCTCGAAACTCTAATTTTTATGAGTGGAATGAAAATAAAAAACAAATAAATAAATAAAAATGTCATCTTAAATAAATATAAAAAAAATAATAATAATAACCATTAAAAACAACTTGATCTTTAATCATAAAATGATCTGCAATATTAAAATTTTAAAAAAAATTATTGTGACTGTTTTCGTTTAATTTTAGTAATAAATTTTGCCAAAAAAAAAAAGTAATAATCTGATGCCCACTCCTTCACTACTGGATGCTGCTTTGCGTAATGTGTTTTTTTTTTTTTTTTTTTTTTCCTTTCCTTTCTCTTTTCTTTTCTTTTCTTTCTTTCTTTTTTTTTTTTTTTTTCTTTTTTAAATATATTTAAGATTTGTAAAGAATGGGAAAAAGAAACATTTTTCTTGTTTTACCGAGTTAAAAAAAGAAGGTAAAAAGGCTAAAAATTGGACAAACTTGCGTAAAATCTTTATTTATTTATTCTAATTTATAGATGTAAAATTCGCGCACTGAAAATTACACAGCTTTTTTTAGCGTTTTGGTGAGTGGTCAAAAAATAAATTAATAGTTGGGATTTCCCCAACGTTTGCCACGTACGGCTTTTCGAGATTCCAACTTGGGGGTGCCAACTTCTCGGTTCTCAAAGTATATTTTTCCAGATTTACACCGTTATAAATGGAGGGGGGGGGGGGGGAAAGAAAGGTTGAGCAAACTTCGGCAAACCTATGGTATGATTTGTTTTTAGTATTTCCGACATGGGGCTGCTACGGAAATGAGGTCAAATTTTATTTTTAGCGTTTTGGTGGATGGGAAAAAAAAATGGTTGGGCAAACGTGGGCAAAACTTGGTCAAACGTTACACACAAACCATATTTTGAAATTTCGACTTGGGTGTGCAAACTTCAGAGTTCTCAAATTGCATTTTTCGGGATTTACAGCGTCATAAATGGTGGGCAAAAAAAATCAAAGGTTGGGCAAACCTGGGCAAAACTTGGGCAAACGTTATACACAAACCGTTTTATGAAATTCCAACTTGGGGGTGCCAATTTCACGGTTCTCAAATTACATTTTTTGGCATTTACAGCATTATAAATGGTGGGCAAAAAAAATGAAAGGTTGGGCAAACCTGGGCAAAGCTTGGGCAAACGTTACACGCAAACCGTTTTTCGAAATTCCAACTTGGGGGTGCCAACTTCACAGTTCTCAAATTACATTTTTCGGGATTTACAGCGTTATAAATGGTGGGCAAATAAAATGAAAGGTTGGGCAAACCTGGGCAAAACTTGGGCAAACCTATGGTATAATTTGTTTTTTGTTTTGCCGACATGGGGGTGCTGGTACGGAAATGAGGTCAAATGTTATTTTATTTTTTTTTAGCGGTTTGGTGGGTGGGCAAAAAAATTTATTGGTTGGGCAAACCTGGGCAAAACTTGGGCAAACGTTACGCACAAACCACTTTTTGAAATTCCAACTTGGGGGTGCCAACTTCACGGTTCTCAAATTACATTTTTCGGGATTTACAGCGTTATAAGTGGTGGGCAAAAAAAATGAAAGGTTGGGCAAACCTGGCCAAACTTTGGCAAACCTATGGTATGATTTGTTTTTAGTTTTGCCGACATGGGGGTGCTGGTACGGAAATGAGGTCAAATGTTATTTTATTTTTTTTAGCGTTTTGTTGGGTGGGCAAAAAAAGTTAATGGTTGGGCAAACCTGGGCAAAACTTGGGCAAACCTATAGCATAATCTGTTTGAAGGATTTCCGACATGGGGATGCTAGTACGGAAATGAGATCAAATGTTATTTTATTTTTTTTAGCGTTTTGGTGGGTGGGCAAAAAAAGTTATTGGTTGGGCAAACGTGGGCAAAACTTGGGCAAACGTTATACACAAACCGTTTTTCGAAATTCCAACATGGGGGTGCCAACTTCACGGTTCTCAAATTACATTTTTCGGGATTTACAGCGTTATAAATGGTGGGCAAAAAAAATGAAAGGTTGGGCAAACCTGGGCAAAACTTGGGCAAACGTTACACGCAAACCGTTTTTCGAAATTCCAACTTGGGGGTGCCAACTTCACGGTTCTCAAATTACATTTTTCGGGATTTACAGCGTTATAAATGGGGGACAAATAAAATGAAAGGTTGGGCAAACCTGGGCAAAACTTGCGCAAACCTATGGTATAATTATTTTTTTTTGTTTTGCCAACATGGGGGTGCTGGTACGGAAATGAGGTCAAATGTTATTTTATTTTTTTTAGCGTTTTGTTGGGTGGGCAAAAAAAGTTAATGGTTGGGCAAACCTGGGCAAAACTTGGGCAAACCTATGGCATAATCTGTTTGAAAGATTTCCGACATGGGGGTGCTAGTATGGAAATGAGGTCAAATGTTATTTTATTTTTTTTAGCGTTTTGGTGGGTGGGCAAAAAAAGTTATTGGTTGGGCAAACCTGGGCGAAACTTGGGCAAACGTTATACACAAACGGTTTTTCGAAATTCCAACTTGGGGGTGCCAACTTCACGGTTCTCAAATTACATTTTTCGGAATTTACAGCGTTTTAAATGGTGGGCAAATAAAATGAAAGGTTGGGCAAACGTGGGCAAAACTTGGGCAAACGTATGGTATCATTTGTTTTTAGTTTTTCCGACATGGGGGTGCTAATGCGGAAATGAGGTCAAATTTTACTTTTTTGATTTTTGGAATTTTGGTGGGTGGGCAAATAAAAATATTGGTTGGGCAAACCTGGGTAAAACTTGGGCAAACGTTACATATAAACCGATTTTTCAAATTGTGATGTGGGGGTGCCAACTTCACACAGGTGGTTATCAGCCAGGGTAGCTCAGTGGTTAGAGCATCCGCGCGTAAAGCGGAAGGCCCGGGGTTCGATTCCCGGCTCTGGTATTTTTCACATAGTTGGTAAAAATCAAGCCTTCTACTCCATTCTATAAGACATCAACAAGGAGGTTGAAATGTTTTAAAAAATCTATTCCAATTATTGGCTGACTCACATCCGCAATGACGAAAGACCATGTGAAGACTCGACGCAAGTTTAAATCGAGACTGAGAAGTTTGGTGCCAAAAGTTTTTATTTTCGTCCCGTTGGCAGCAAAAAGAAGTAAATCTGTAGATGGGTTTGCAAGAGGGGCAAAGCTCTTAGGCAGAACAGATATATCTGCTCCCGTGTCAGTTAAAAATTTTTGATTTAATTTTTTATCGGCCAACATAAGTCGACTGATCTGGCGGTCACTATCATGGGCAGTGAGTGAGCGCCAATTTAGTTTTCCGGATTGTGGAAACAGCAAGGTGGGTTGCACTTGTTTGCTTTTTTTCCAAAGTTAGTGTGATAAAAACAAAACCCATTGGCCGGCTCTTTATATTTTCTAGGACGTTCATGGGACTGATTACGCCTGAAGCTATTTGATCTTTGTCGAGTACGGGATGAACGTTTTTCTATTCGGAGCTCATTAACTAAGGTTGTTAGGTGAGAAATTTGTTGTTCGAGCTGAGTGATTTTTTGATCGGAGAGTGATGTAGCTGAAGTGCTAGGATTTGAAATGACATTAATGCTAGAATTACTTGTGAGATCATTAACTTTGTCAGCTACAGCTGCTAAATTAGAGAGGTCCTCATTAAGTACAGCTAAAATTGTTTGGGTAGAGTGAGGTAGTCTGCCAAGCCACAAAGATTTTAAAAGAGGTTCACCTACAGTATCACCAGCTAATGCACGCATCCGTGTAAGCAATTGAGAAGGCCGCTGGTCTCCTAATTCTAAACCTTGTAGTAAAGTACGTATTTTAGATGCTTCACTTTCGGAGTGAACTTCAATAAGCCTATCTTTCAAAGCTTTGTAGCGATTCCCGTCAGGAGGGCGTAAAATGAGATCGCTTACTGAATTAAGTACATCTGCGTCGAGGGCAGAAACTACATAATTAAATTTAGTAACATCAGCAGTTATGTCCGATAAAGAAAAGTTCGATTCCATTTGGACAAACCACAGTGCAGGATTATTTTTCCAAAATGGGAGTGGTTTAATAGCGACGCGGGCTACTGCATTGCCCTGACTGCCATTATCGTTTTCGTCTGGCATTTTGGGAATGAAATATGGTCTTAAAATGTATAATAATTACAAAATGCAGGGTCAAAAATTCAAATAAGGCGTTAGGGTTAATCGTAAATACAAGTGTGCATGCAAAACAAAAAAAATATGTATATATATTCATACAAGTAAAAATAAACGAGTTATCCTATCAAAGAAAATATATATATACAGAAAATAATGGTAATTCGGGACCTTTTCAAGCTATTAAAAAAGTACTGGCAATATATCGGAAGAAGGGTCAAATAAAATCTTACCGTTCACCACGTGCTAGTAATAACTCGCCATTTGCGAGCGCAATATTTTCATCAGGACTGCTATGAGTTTTGTTAAAAAATACATGTTGAAATCGGTGGAGCTTGTTGAGAATTTATAGCGAAGGTGCATTTTCAGATGAAATGGAAAAGGGTCACCAATATGGGTTCACGTTGTATCCCACATTTCGTAAGCGTTGGTAGCTAAGTTGTGATCAGTTAGAAATTAGATGACGAAGATCGTTGATTTTCTATTATTATTATTATTAAATCACAATTTACACTAATCGGATAAAATTATCCGATAAAAATCAAGTAGAGATTACATAAGAAGAGCAAAAATGCAATGCACAATCAGAAATCGCAGCAACATGCTGCATAACCGCGACATTACCAACTGGCTTTTTTTATTAGTGTTGCCAGAAAATGAAAAAGTAAAAGAATGTTCAAAATTAAAGTTCGATTGAAAATTCGATTTGTCATGAGTCCATGGTTCACCACAATATTTTACTAAGAACAATCCCAACTAAATCAGCCTTTTTTTGGGGGGGGGGGGGGGGGGAAACTGCATTAAAGTCGGTCTATTCGTTTGGACGTTATAGTGCCTCGAACACACAAAGGCTTCAAACTTATCATAATCCCCTCCTCTTTCTTATCTTAGTCGGTGTTAAAAATAATACGGAAGCACTTAAAAAAAAACGAAAAAAAAAAAAAAAAGCATTGTATATTTGACATAGCGGATAGACACTGACAGGAAGGTGCCTGGTGTTAAATATGCCTGTAAAAATGTTTCTACATATAGTGCCCCCCTCCTTGTCGGGAAATTTCTGACACCACCACTGATTTTTAATTACGTTTAATTACAAATTACATTAAAATATTTTCTGTCCATTTTTTTTTTTAGATAAAAGCTATTATAACAGATTTGTATAGTAATAGAATATTTTTAAGACAACAATTTTATCATTCAATAAAACATTAAAGTCAATAGCTTACATTAGGTGGACGAAATAAACTTTGGTTCTTTTCTTAAAGTATCTAAAACATGCTATTCTCACTGCCATGAAAAATTTATGACTATTTTTCACTAATTCTCAGAGAAAGGTACATAAAGTTAATGAATTTAACATGGTAGGATAGGGCTTTTCCGGTCTGCTTAAAGGACAAATTTAACACAAGACAAATTTTTAAAAATAGTATTCTTCAAAAATCATGAAATTCCATAGATATTAACAAAAATATTTTAAGCATCGGATATAAATAACACACAAATACCTGTTATTAAACTTTGTAAAAGCTCTGAGGAAAATCTAGGATCTAATCTAAAAAAATCTATATGGAAAAAATCTAGTTCATTGTTGTCCTATTAATATTTTCAAAAACTCGCCACAATGGCAAAATTCTGTATTATATCCGGAGAAACCCTTTTACTGCATAAATAAGATATTATCATTTTTGGCAATTAAAAAAAAAAAAAAAAAAAAAAAAAAAAAAAACTAAATATTTTGAAAACAAGCAAAATCATCAATATATCTTTTTGGTTTCATCCGCGAATCCGGTATCCCCAAGCTGCCGATAACACGCTGTACCTGGCAAACCCATCGGACGGTCGCGAGAATTTGCTCTCCTTCCTTCTCCTTGTGTAACCCTATCGGTACCTCGATCTCATTGGCTTAGCCGCTGAACGGGAGCGTTAGAAATGGCTTAATGGTTTTGCTTTCGTAATAGAGGCGATTTTAAATTAAACTAATTGAAAATCTGCCATTTGACTGAGGATAATTAATTGTTTTAGGTGACTTTTATTTTCACTTCTGTTTCTTTTTTGAAACCGGCATCATAGTAATCTGTAAATAAGATTAATTCTAGATTTTAGTGTGTAATATTTTTTTTTTAAGGTTTAAAACTTAATTTTTTTTCAGTGTATATTATATGTTTTTTAACCATTTTAGAAAGAAAAAAAAGGGGGAAAGGGAGGCATGATAGTCATTGCTACAGTATAGATTTTTCATGCATTTTCAGCACTTCATATTATATGTAAGATTTTTCTAATCATGAACCGTGATTTAGGTGCATTCAGTGATTATTATTATTGTGTATTTATCTACACATCGGGATATTGACTGCAGCTATACAAATTTCCGTGTATTTGCTGATTCATGCGCCGTAAATTACGGGTATGCAGTGATATTTTTTTCTTTTAGTTTTAATGCTCGCAAAGCGAGCATACTGACTGCTAATGTACAAATTTCGGTGCAATTACCGATTCATGCACCGCAAACTAGGAGTATCCAGTGATTTTTTTTTGTTTTTTTAGGTTCGTTTTAATGGTTGCAAGGCGAGCATACATTGGGATACTGACCACGGCTATACGAATTTTTATGCATTTACTGATTCATGCGGCGCGAATTAGGGGTATCCAGTGATGTTTTCTGTGGTTTTAATGCTCATGAAGTGAGCATACAGCAATGAGCATGCTGGCCGCGGTTCAGATTTTCGTACATGACAAATCAGCGGTATCTATTTTTTTTTTTTTTTTTTTTTAAAGGTTTGATGCTCACGAAGCTAGCATACTTGTTAATACCGACTCTGCAATCTACAGAAGGTAAGAAAAAAAGGTTTAAATTTAAATATTTTACTTTTAATAATATATATTTTCTTTCTTACTTTTATTGTATTGAATGTGACTTTTGTTATTTGTTGGTACGATTCACGTTAGCTCATTGGTGTGATTTACATTTAAAAAGGGCATTTGTTGATGTTTTTTGTATTCAAAATTACAGAACGATCGAAAATTTCAATTTAATTTATGTGTAAAAACAATCGTCAACAGCCACCAGCTTGAAAAGTAAATCACACCTACGAGCTTGCGGGGAACGCACCAGCAAAAGTCGCCAAAGTGCCAAGGGGTAGCGCAGATTGGGATTTTACCCATTTTTTAATAAAACTGCCAGTTAAAAAAAAAAAAAAAAAAAAAAAACCTAACCACATATTATATATTAACCTTTTACACGCCAATAGTTAAAAATTCATTTAAAAATGAAATATCATGAATACTGACTTGAAAAAATTATCAGATATAATAGAAATATGACTTGATTTTTTGAAATAGAAATTGCAGTTCAATCATAAAAGGTTGGTTGGTTGAATGGCTTTTTTTGGCGCAAGATCCAAAGTAGGACATGCTGCGCCAAACAAATAGGTAAAAGAAAAAGGAGCCTCTGGATGGGTTTACTCATCCAGAAAGTCATTAAAAAAACACAGAAAAAAGAAGTAAAACTACATACAAGATAAAATCAAAAATAATAAAAACAGTATACAATAAAAAACAGATGTAAAATAGGATGAACATTGTAAACAATAAAATCAGATGCATGTCGAAGTAATTACCAGCCTCCTTAAAAAAATTTGTCAAGTGATGATGGGGATTTACACCTAAAAGGCTTGTCAGATTGGGTGAAGATGAATTAAAATAATGTCTATACAGATAAAGAAGACAAGGACAGTCAGTGAGCAAATGGCGAATGGTAAGCACACAGAAATGACAGTTTAAAAGAATAGAAGTCTGCCTCGCGGCTTTGTCTGCTGCTTCTTTGCCTTTAATGCCAACATGGCCTGGGACCCAACAAAATAAGATGAAATCCCTTCTTCAGAAGGTCGTTATATGTTTTTAAAACAGAGATAAAAGAAAGAGTGCAAGAGCTAGAAGAAAGAGAGTCAAGAACACTCTTTGAGTCCGTATAGATAATGAATTTTTTGCTGCAGTGAGATGAAATAATATTTAGAGCTACTTCAACTGCAAAAAACTCTGCAGAAAAGATGGAAAAAGTACTAGGGAGTTGATAGCTATAAATGGTGTCACCAGTGACAACACCACAGCCAACTTTATTACTTGTCTTGGAGCCGTCAGTAAAAATTTCGACATAGTCCTTATATTCAGAGCGATGAGATGAGAAAAGTGCTTGAAACATGGAATCATCTGTGTTAGATTTGTCAAACCCATTAAACGGATGAAGACAGGAAATTGCCTGGAAATTCCAAGGTGCCATGTTTAAAAGAGACTGAGGACGAACTTTGGTATGGATGTGAGAGGTGCCAGCAAGAATGTCCTTAATTCTAAGAGCAAAATGTGGGATGCAAGATGGGCGATTCACATAAAGATTATGATCGTTGGTATTTAAAAGTGAATGAAGTGGCTGATTAGGATCTGAGAGGATGCGAAAGTACAATTCACATGAAAGTCTTAATCTGATGTCAGTGAGCGAAGGTTCCACACAGTCAGCATATAAACTAAGCACAGGACAGGTGCAAAAAGCCCCTGAGCATATCCTAAGTGCACTGTGATGGGTTGTCTAGTTTTTTAAGATAAGAAATAGGAGCAGAGCCATATACTTCACAGGCATAGTCTAATTTTGAACGGATAACAGAATGGTAGATTCTAAATAAAGAAATGTGATCTGCACCCCACCCCCCAGGGGGGTACCTTCTTCAGGTATTCAGGGGGAGTCACGCACCCCGCGCCCGAGTGATCTTTTTCTCTCTTCTTCCCCATTTTTACTGCCAATAAGGTTTTGGTACTTGTTCTTGTTTAGTGTTCTTGAAAAAAAAATTGTAAAAAAAATTTAAAAAACTTACAAAAAAATGAAACTACTTACCTTGTTTTACTCACCTTTTTGTTTTCTACTTACATTATTTGTTTTCACTCACTTTTATTTTTTGGTCTTGTTCGTAATACTAAATTTACTTAACTTCTAAAACATTAACCAAGCTGAAAATGGTGTAGATGTGGCGCTGGTTATTGGGTTGGCGATTTGGTGAGGGTCTCACGGTAGTCTAGCCTTGGGATCACACTGGGAGACTGGTGCCCTTGGTGAAGGTGAGACAACGGTGACTACTCGAACGAGAAACACCGGACTAACACGACTACTACACGTGATTCCCGATCTGGGTCGACGGTCTGGTAGCTGGTGAGTGGTTATGGGTGTCCCAGGGAGCGATTCTGAAAACCCTTTGCTTTTCCGTCTGTTCAAGAAACGCGCTGACTTGTGGGACTAAGGAAACCCTCGACCCTTTTTTCTTATCTTTTTATGGCGACAAATAAAGGAAATTCGAATAATGCGCTTGGCTCGGGCCTGTCCCTCAATGCTAACTCTAATAATACTGCATGGGCAGACAGAACAGAGGAATTTTTTTCCAACTTACCTGAAAAAGTAATTTCCACATACAATGAGGCAAGATTTTTTGTAATCAAGCGTAATGAAGGTGACTTCTTTAAAACGTCACCATTTCTAATTCATAAAGCTATTCAATCAGTTGTGGGTGAACCAAGGTCAATTAAGAAAATCAAATCAGGAGAACTTTTAATCGAAGTAGAAAACATCAAGCAAGCAAGTAACCTAAAAAAATGCACACTTTTCGCTAGTATTCCCGTTACTGTTACTACTCACCGAACATTAAATACAAGTCGTGGAGTTATTTCAGAGCCTGACCTTCAATACATACCAGAAACAGATATACTTGAGAATTTAAAAGATCAGAAAGTTATAGCAGTTAGGCGCATTTCAATTTCCCGTGAAAATAAACAAATCCCAACTAAGAACATAATACTTACTTTTGATTCTCCGAAACTCCCACGCTCTATAAAAGCTGGATACCTGGAATGCCCTTTAAGACCATACATCCCAAATCCTCTGCGCTGCTTCAAATGCCAACGTTTTAGTCACTCAAAAAATTCTTGT
Source organism: Salticus scenicus (assembly GCA_963930645.1). NCBI lineage: Eukaryota > Metazoa > Arthropoda > Arachnida > Araneae > Salticidae > Salticus > Salticus scenicus. The sequence goes on from OZ005658.1 coordinate 262,491,525, forward strand.
CGTGGTAATCTCACATGTGCCCGCTGTTGTGGTGTGGGCCATGATAATGAAAACTGTGAAGCTCCCATATATTGTGTAAACTGCAAAAAAGACCACCCATCTTATGCTAAAATATGTGAAAAATGGGAATTCGAAAAAGAGATTCAAACTGTGCGTACCAAAGAAAATATATCATATTTTGAAGCTAGAAAAATTGTTGAAACCAGAACACCCACAATTGGAAAATCCTTTGCTGCTGCTGTTGCTTCTATTAAAATTCCCAAAAACTACAAAACAATCTCCACACAAACAGATAGTATTATTAAGAGCATCCCTCCTAAAGAAGCCAAAAATAATTTGCAAAAAGATCAAGAAAAGCCTACTGAAACACCTAATTCTTCTAAGCCAACATATCCTAGAAAAAGCTCACAAATTCTGAAAAAACCCATGTCTCATAAAAATCACTGCTCTGAACCTCTAAAGCATGGAAATTCTCAAAACAACTTGGTTAAAAGGAAAAAAATACCTAAGCTAACAGTCTATAAAATCAAAAGAAAATAATATAACTAAACAAGCGGACTTAATAAGCCTTCATCCTTCTGATGCAGAAGGCATGTCTACTGCATCTGAAGATAACGACGTAGATGTGTTAATCTAATCATAATGACTAATTTCATTTCATGGAATTGCAGAGGTTTTAACAATAAATGGGATGAAATAAAAGACATTGTCTTTGATCATCGACCAATTTGCTTTGCTTTGCAAGAAACGTATCTAAAGCAAAATCATAATACTAAAATTCGTGGCTACAACCTTCTAAGGAAAGATTACATTCAGTCTGACAGAGCTACAGGTGGTGTAGCTCTTTTAATCTCCAATAATGTTCCTCACACAAATATTTCTTTAAACTCAAATATTCAAGCTATAGCTGCCCAAATCCACATCAATATGCTAATAACCATCTGTACTGTCTATTTAACACCTAATATGTCTGTACAAAAACAAGATCTGAATAATTTAATTTTGTAACTCCCTACCCCATTCTTAATTTTTGGTGACTTCAATGGACATAACCCGCTTTGGGGAAGTCCCAATGTTAATTTCCGTGGACAAGTCATTGAAGACTTCATCAATGATTGTTCCTTATGTCTTTTAAACAATAGGGACAATATTTATTTCCACGAGTCATCTAGGACTTTTCACGCAATAGACCTTGCAATCTGAGGACCAGACAATCACTTCCACCCAAAACATCTGGATGGGTAAACCCATCCAGAAGCTATACTTCAATTTCACATATTTGTTTGGCGCAGTATGTCCCATTGTGGATCTTGCACCATTAAAAGACAACCAACCAACCACCCAAAACATTGCAAACACTATTGGTAAAACTTTATCCCACATTCCTAGCTCAAACTCTTACTCGGAGCCCTTTCTATCATACAAACTATGTTCTGAATGCACTTCAGATCTCGCTCATTATATGAATACAATAGCCCATTTACAGAAAATGATCTGAACAATAGCCTGAAACACACTCATAACTCCGCTCCTGGTCCCGATGGTATCAGTTACCTTATGATCAAACATCTATCCAAAGCATCCCTCAAAAATCTACTTCATCTCTTCAATAGAATCTGGATTGAAAATATCTTCCCCGTTGCTTGGCATGGTGCGATTGTTATACCCTTTCCAAAACCTGGTAAAGATACTACTGACCCAAAAAATTATAGACCTATTGCCCTCACTAGCTGCCTTTGTAAATTGCTTGAGAAAATGATAAATACTAGACTTGTTTTCTATCTTGAAAAAAAATAATCTAATTTCTCCATGGCAAAGTGGTTTTAGACAAGGCCGTTCTACTATTGACAATATCCTCTTGCTTGAGACTAAAATACGGAATGCTATTGTTAGACGTAACCATTTGGTGTCAATTTTCTTCGACATTGAAAAAGCATATGACAAAACCTGGCGTTATGGCATTTTGAGGGACATTTTTAATTTGGGTTTCAGGGGCAATCTTCCAATATTTATTGAGAATTTTTTAAAGGTGAGACGCTTTCAAGTTCGAATTAGATCAGTGTACTCAGACTTTTACTTCCAGGAAGAGGGGGTTCCTCAAGGTAGTGTCTTAAGTGTAACACTTTTCTCTATAAAAATTAACAATATACTAAAACAACTACCTCAAAATGTTCATGGGAGGCTGTATGTTGACGACCTGCAAATTTCTTGCCAGGGGAATGATATACGTTTTATTGAACGCCAGCTACAAATAGCTGTTAATAACATTATTAAATGGACAAATGGAAATGGTTTTACTTTCTCTGCTGACAAGACACGCTGTGTGCATTTTTACCGTTAACGAGGACTCCATCCCGATCCAGAGATTTTTATTGACAATAGAGCTATTTCCGTTGTTGACTCAGCCCGTTTTTTAGGTGTTGTTTTTGACAAGAAACTCAATTTTAAGCCTCATATTGAATATTTAAGGACAAAATGCGACAAGACTTTAAATCTTTTAAAGGTACTTTCAAATACCTTTTGGGGAGCAGATCGTACTTCCTTACTCAAAATTTACCGAGCTATTATCCGTTCTAGACTAGATTATGCCTGTCAGGTTTATGGTTCAGCTCCTGTTTCCTATCTTAAGAAACTGGACACCGTACATCACAGTGCGCTTAGAATTTACTCAGGGGCTTTTCGCACTTCCCCAGTCACTAGTCTATATGCTGACTGTGTGGAGCTTTCTCTTAGCCTTATAAGACAACAACTGTCCATACAATTTTACTTTCGTACTCTTTCACATCCTAATCACCCACTCAAATCTCATTTCAACAACAGTAATCATAGTTTTTTCCTTAATCGTCCATCATGCATCCCACATTTTGCAATTAGAATTAAAAACCTCCTTGCAGGAGGTTTTTACGCTCCACGCTCACACCAAAAATCGTCCTCGGTCTGTTTTGAAAATGACTCCTTGGGACTTCCAAGTCGTTTCTGGTATTTATCCATTTAAAAACTTTGACAAATCTAACACAGTTGCCTCAGTTTTTAAGACACTTTATGCTGCTCATCGCGGTGGTTATAAGGAATATGTGCAGGTTTTTACAGATGGTTCAAAGACAAGTGACCGGGTTGGTTGTGGTGTCATATGTGGTAATACAGTTTTTAGCTATAGACTTCCTAATTCATTGTCCATTTACTCTGCAGAGTTTTTTGCAGTTGCAGTTGCACTTAATTTTATCTCATCTCATCATTATAAAAAATTCATAATTTATACAGACTCAAAGAGTGTCATCGATTCACTTTCATCCACTTCTTGCAACCCTTCTTTTATCTCTGTTCTAAAAGCTTATAACGACCTTTTGAGAAAAGGATTTAATATTTTATTCTGTTGGGTTCCAGGTCATGTTGGTATAAAAGGCAACGAATTAGCAGATAAAGCAGCTAGGCAGCCTTTAGTTACTATAAATTGTCCAATTCCTTATGAGGATATTAAGCACTCAATAAAGAATTTTTTGAAAGACATATGGCAAAGAGAGTGGGATTATCAAACTAATAATAAGTTACATCTGATCAAACCAAACATTGCAGTCTGGCCCACACTTACTCCTAGAAATTATGAAGTAACTATTACTCGCCTTAGGATTGGACACACTAGGCTCACACATAAGCATTTACTTCTTGGGGAACAGGAGCCTTCATGCCCTAATTGTCACTTCGATTTACTTACTGTTCGTCATTTGCTCACCAACTACCCCTGCCTTCGCCAAATGTATCAGTATTATTTTAATTCATCATCACCAAATATGACAAACCTTTTAGGCATTAATCCACACATTAATTTGACCAACTTTTTAAAAGAGATAGGTTTTTATTTTGACATCTGATTTTATTATTTACATTATTTACCACATTTTACATCTGTTTTTATTATATATATATATATATACTGGTTTTAACTTTTTACATTTGATTTTATGATATACATTAGTTATTTTTTGATTTTATGTAGTTTTTTACTTTTTATATTATTCTAACGTTTTATCTTTTCTTGTTTTGTATTTTTAATGTGTATTGTTATAAACGACAGTCTGGATGGGTAAACCCATCCAGAAGCTGTAGTTTGTTTTTTATTTCTCAATTTAACTGTTTGGCGCAGTATGTCCCATAGTGGACCTTGCGCCACTAAAAGCCAACCAACCAACCAACCAACTGATCTGCACCCCAAGAAGTTTTTGATAGTACTTTTAAAAGATTTAATATTTTGTTGAATTTTGTCCTTAAATATGATATATGAGATTTAAAATTGAATTTTCTGTCAAAAATTACACCCAAGAAACGAGCAGAGTCAACAACAGAAATAGGATTATCATTCATAAAAATCTCTGGATCAGGATGTAGACCTCGTTTACGACAAAAATGCACACATTGTGTTTTGTCAGTAGAAAAGGTAAAACCATTTTTATTAGTCCATTTAATGATAATCTTGATGGCAAGTTGTAATTAGCATTCAATGAAGCACATGTCATTTCCCTGGCAAGATATCTGCAGGTCGTCAACATTTAGACTGCCGTGGACACTTTGTGGAATTTCTTTGAGGATGTCATTAATTTTTAAAGAGAAGAGTGTAACACTCAAGACACTGCCTTGAGGTACACTTTCTTCCTGAAAATAAAAATCTGAAAAAACTGATCCTATACGAACGTGGAAGCGTCTGACTCTCAAAAAATTTTCAATAAAAATAGGAAGTTTCCCCCTGAAATCCAAATTAAAAAGATCTTTTAAAATACCATAGCGCCATGTCTTGTCATAAGCTTTTCCTATATCGAAAAAAACTGACACAAAATGGTTACACCTCACATTAGCTTTGCGGATATTTGTCTCTAATAATAAAATGTTGTCAACCGTAGAACGGCCTCGTCGGAAACCAGTTTGCCATGGAGAAATCAAATTATTTTTTTCGAGAATAAAAACCAATCTAGTATTTGCCATTTTTTCGAGTAGTTTACATAGACAGCTTGTAAGAGGAATGGGCCTGTAATTCTTTGGGTCAGTAGTACCTTTGCTAGGTTTAGGAAAAGGAATAACAATAGCATCGCGCCTAGCAACAGGGAAAATATTTTCAGTCCAGATCCTATTGTAAAGATGAAGGAGATTTTTTAGAGATAGTTTTGATAAATGTTTAATCATAATGTAGGTAACACCATCGGGTCCAGGAGCAGAGTTACGACAATTTTTCAAACTATTTTGTAATTCAGTTTCAGTAAAAGGACTATTGTACTCTGGTGAAGAACGGGAGTGAAAATTAATTGATGAATGTTCAGAATTATATTTATATGACAAAAAAGGTTCAGAGTAGGAATTAGAGCTGGATATGTCAGATAAAGATCTACCAATGGTGTTTGCTATATTTTTAGTTTAAGTTATGGTTTGGCCATTATATTTTAAAAAGGAAATACTTTGATTAGAATAAATTCCCATTGCTTTCTTGACACGATGCCAAAGTTGTTTGCTGCTTATATTGGAGGTAATGCTGGAAACATATTTAACCCAGGACTCCTTTTGTGATTTTCTGCGGATTCTTCGAGCATTAGCTCTTGCTTTCTTGAATGCAATGTAGTTGGTAGTCGTTGGGTACCGCCTAAAAATCCCCCATGCTTTTTGTTGCTTTCTTTTTGCAGCATTACATTCTTCATTCCACCAGGGCTTTGAGTGTTTATTGTAGCGGCCAGAAGATTTTTCAATAGAAATGTTAGCAGAATTCATGATGCAATTAGTCACATCGGTAACAGCCTTGTTAATATCACCTCCAATCATGTCATGTGTAATTACAGCATTAATGGTGAAGGCAGCCCAATCGGCCTTGTCATAAATATAATGTGGGTTTCCGGGTTGATGTTCATTAAAATTATAAAATGATAAAAATAAAAGAAGATGATCACTATTATGTAGATTGTTACTTAAGAAGAAATTAAAATATGGATACAGAGTGGTTGAGCAAATGGCTAGGTCTATTGCATGGAATGTTCTGGAAGGTTCATGAAAATATGTATTGTCACCGTTATTTAGAATACATAGATTATTATCTGTGACAAAATCCTCAATAAATTGACCATGCTGATTAATGTCGGGGCTACCCCAAAGTGGATTGTGCCCGTTAAAATCGCCAAGAAAGACACAAGGAGTTGGCAACTGCAAAACAAGATTATTGAGATCATGAGGGCGTAGAATCATATTAGGGGGTATATAGATATTGCAAACAGTGACAAGCATGTGAATATGGACCTAGACTGCTACAGCTTGGATATTAGTATTTAAAGAAATATTAATGTGAGGTACATTATTAGGAATAAGAAGAGCTACACCACCTGTAGCCCTGTCAGAATGGATAAAATCTTATCTAAAACAGTTATAGCCACGAATTTTTGCATTATCATTTTGTTTTAAGTAGGTCTCTTAATGCAAAGCAAATGGGTCGATGATCAGAAATGATCTCTCTGATTATATCTCCTTAATTTGTAAAACCTCGGCAATTCCATGAAATGAAATTAGTCATTATAATTTTTTTGTTTTAGATTAAAACATCCACGTCATTATCCTCTGATGCGGTAGACATACCTTCCCCATCAGAAGGAAGAAGGCTTATTAAGTTCTGTTGTTTAGTAAGATTTATTTTTTTTACTTTCCGAACACTATAGTGAGGAAAGTATTGTAATCATGTCAGAAATCCGAATTTGAGATTTTGATATTTCTATACGTTACGAGGTCCAATGAGTCCGTTTTCACTATTTTTACGATGATGTATGTATGTGTGTGTGTATGTATGTGTGTATGTATGTGTGTATGTCTGTGGGTGAACACGCTAGCGTCTAAACGCTTTATTCGAATAAGCTGAAATTTGGTACGTATATTATAAGTCACCATAGTACGAACCCTATAGATTTTGGTGAATCTAGCTCTTATAGTTTTTTTACAGGGACACAAAGAAAAATTCTTTATCATTATGGCCTATGGGACCAAAATCTTAAAAGTGCGATAGCATCTAAACGCCTTATTCAATTGAGCAAAAAATTTATACACATATTATAGGTCACAGATACTAAGTCTGTGTAAATTTTGGAGAGTCTAGAACTTATAGTTTTTTTACAGGGACACAAAGAAAAATTCTTTATCATTACGGCCTATGGGGCCAAAGTTTTAAAATTGTGATAGCGTCTAAACGCCTTATTTATCTGAGCAAAAAATTTATGCACATGTTATAGGTCACAGTTGCCCCAACTGTATAGATTTTGGTGAATCTAGCACTTACAGTTTTTTACAGGGACACAAAGAAAAATTCTTTATCATTATGGCCTATGGGACCAAATTTTTAAAAGTGTGATAGCATCTAACTCTCTGACAACCGTGCTTGAATTTTCCTAGGGACGTGAAAAGACCGGAATTTCCCATCATCTTGGAGAAAATTTCACCCCCTCTTTTGGGGTAGGCGTGAGCCTTGTGATTTGTACTCGCTACTTTGAAGATTTCCGCCCGTTCTTTAAGGGGAAAAAAAGGGGGATTTGTTTCATTGGGGAAAAGATGGAGGGAAAATATAAGAAAACATTATTTATGTAATGAGATAGTATAAAGTGATTATTTATTTATTTATTTTTAAGCACAAAACTTCACACTTTTAAAAAAGAGTATGAGAGGACAAGCATATATATGTAAGTGCAATGCATATCAGTACTCAATAAAACATTTTAATTTCATACACAATTTAAAATAGAAACTTACGAAATGACTAAAATCTGTAAAAAACCATTCTATATTCATACTTTTTAAAGTAAATAATTGCACGGTTAATAATATTTTTTCTTTGTGTATGTATATATACATAATATAAAATAAAAAAGATATTTTTAAATAGTTAATGAAAAATTTAAGTTTTCCTCCTATAATTTTCTTTTTATAGATTACTGAATGCGGATGATTTAATAACAATTTTTGATAGTCATTATTCAATATGCTTAATACTTTGGAAAAGTTTTTCGTCCCATGATGTTAATAATGAATGAATTTAATACTTATATTAACTGTTCGCTTTTAACTATACCTGTAAATTTGTTTTTCACTCTCTAACTTATATAAAAACAATTAGTAAAAAATTAATATTTGTACGACTTAATTAATGCTCCAACATAAGAGTATTTTCATATTATTATTACGTTGATTTATCAAATTATGTTTCCATTTTAAATAATTCACTCTTAAAAATATTTGTTCTATATATTGCATTATTATTTCTTAAAAGGCATTTAATAGTTTCATTCAAATTAAGCTGTTAATGACTTTTCATATTGTTTCAAAAGCATATAATAATAGTTAACCGCAATAAACAGTAATAAATAAATAGCTAACTGTAATAAACAGCAATAAATATTTCCATTCTCTAATTATGTGAAATATAAAATTTTATTTATTTTCAGAATAAATCTATTTTAATTCTCTAACAAAAACGGTAGTAGCTCCATTCCAGAAATAACTAAGTATGAGGTAGATCGCACATGTGACTAATATAGAATGATTAAATTATTATATTAAATTATTTTTTATGCAAGACTATTTTCATAGTTGTATGGTATCTGCAAGTTTATTGTAAGAGAGCAATAGACAATGAATGAATTGTTATGGCATTCTGTAATTGGGATTTTAGGTCAACAATGATAACACAATAATAATAATGTATATTTCGCAAATTTTACTAAACATTTGTCTCCCTGCGCATCTGTCTGTTTGACTAGCGGAAAAAAATTACCGAAAAAAGAAGTCACCAGAGAAAAACGAAAAAATAAGTAAATAAATAAAATAAAATAAATAGCTTTACTGTATAAAAGGCAATTGGCTGAACAAAAATCACCGGGAAAACGTCATCAGGCAAACAGCCCCGGAAAAAAGTCACCAGGAGAAATAGCCATCGGAAAAAAATCTAATTAAAAATAATAATGAGTGAAACTGCTTTTTCATTTTTGAAATGCTTTTTAACAGCTTCTAAAAATGATTTTGAGTGAGTATACCTTCATTTCGTCTTTCTTATTGTTTGCCTGTTTCATTTATTTATTTTTAATTTAAAATTATAATTTATTTTTATATATAATAATAAAAAAATTTCAGTACTCAAAAATAGTTTATTAAAATTAATTTCTTAGTGCATAAGAAGTTTTAATTTCTTTAAAAATATTTATTTTAATAAATATTTCTTTAAAAATATTTATCACATTTTATTTATTTAATTTTCAGTGTAAACTATCACGACACTTTTGAGTGCTTTCTTCATCTATAGAAAAAAACTTTTTGATGTGCGTGGATACATTTTATTTATTTATTTGACTAATTAAAATGCAAATAAAATTATTTATTACTAGTTTTAAGTCTGACTTTGCTAATGCTATAGAACTTTGCCTGCTATGTACAACTAAACCCTTGAATTATTTTGCTTGTCACTCCAAATGCATCATCCTATGAGTAATGTTTGTTTTTTATGGTTGTTTTCTATTTGATTATCTGATTCTTTAAACTAAATAGTTTATTCCATTTTATTCTTCATTTTTAACTTCAGTAAAAGTGTTGTACGATGGGGTTAGGGTGTCTGTTAACAATTTGCTATTATAGCTGCAAACGAAAGAAATCGTACATTGGTGCTCAACTGGGAAAAAGATCACCCCTGACAAGTTCTTTTCACAGTTCTGAGCTTTACCTAATTGAAAAAATAATAGGCAATTGATGTCATTTGTCATATATAAAAATTGGGCACTAATGTATTTTATTTTTATCTTTATGCTTACAGAAAGGAAGAAATTTATCCATATTTTCAAAACAATAATTCGACTTTTCATTCTGATGAAGGGTTTATTATTGTTAAATTTTTAATGTTATTTTTTCACTTGGATGTTGTTCTTCTTTTCTTTTCTTTGCTAACAGACCTTATACTTCTTACTTAATTTAGTAACATAATAGTGGAGTTTTCGTTTTTTTCTGTGACATATTTGTAAAAGTTTCATTTATTTATTTGTATTTATAATAATATTTCTTTCGTAAGACACTCTAAATTAAAGAATAATTTAAAATACAAATGTGTTTTTTTTTTTTTTTTTTTTTTTTTTTTGTACATAGACATACAAAAGTAATTCGGATATATTACCGTGTATAAGAAAAATAAATACCTGGGGGAGGGGGGGGGAACTATTCTATCTAATGCCACACAAGTTATAAACTAAATAAATAAATAGAAAACTATATAGTGTAATTATTTTTTTATCGCTTTATATGATATTCCAGTTTATTATATAACATTAGAAAGCAGTAGCAAAACGATTCTACAGTTTACTTTTTTTTATAATTATGTAATATATAATTCTAAATCAAATAATTCTGCACTCAAAGCTGGTAGATAGAACGTGCCAGATTTGATCCCAGTTCGCGCTCACTGATCTAGTCGTTCGGAGTTTTCTGCAGTTTTCTTCAAATATACTGCGGGAAAATATGGGTAGGATCCCTCAGAAAGAACCCCGATGAAGGGCATTCCACCTATACGCTTAGGACCTAATCCAGTCAAGAAGCCCTTAAGCCACACAACAACACCATCTAAATTAAATAAATTTTGTTTTCATACATACTAATTTGTACTTTGATATTATATTGATATTTAACTACATTAAATTTCATGTATCTTGTGCAATCTAAGAATTGCAAAAAATCATGAAAATATACATAAATTATCTATATTTCATGGTATATCATTTTCTTTATTGTTATAAAAATGTACAGTTTCAAAGGTATTTCAAATAGATTCAATGAATTTTTAGTAGCGCGAATGAATTGCCTTATAGTATTTCAGTCTTACTTTTAATATATCTGGAAGAATGTTTTCCTGAATAATAACGAATTTTCTAAAATTCTAAAGTTATTCGTAGGAACTTTCTAAGATAAAACAACAACTGTTGACAATTTCCTACTTTCATAATTTTCAATAGCAATTTTTTAAAAATAAACAAATAAATAAATAAAAATAATAAATAAAGTAAAGTAAAAATTAAAATTATGCAAATATTTATGAACACATTGTTAATAAAGCGTTTTACATCTTTATTAAAATAGTTAGTCTCTTCGAATTAAAATTTCAAATAATCTAATCGGATTTTTTTCCCCCCAAGTTTATGTTTTTATCATTCTGAGATTTTCCTAGAACGTAACCATATCTAGTGTATTGTGATTGTGTTACTGTACGCCATTGTGTCTACTCACATACCAGTTATCTGGAAAAAGTCATTAGGTAAATCAATGGGGGGCGACTTCTTGTGTGGGAATTCGATTCGAAGACATAAAAGGCGGTTGCCCAAAGCAACTATGAACGGTTAAAATGTTAAAATACTCGCCGTCGTATGTGAAAAGATCTCACGCAAAAATCGTCTGAAGCTTGTTTCTTCAATAAGATAAAAATAAGTATATATATATATATATATATGTATGTATTGTGTGTATGTATATAAATTTAAATATATTGTCATTTAGAGTCGACAGAAAATATTTTTTTTTAAAGATGAAATTCGTAATTTGACGATTTAATGAAAATAAGTCATAAGATATTTAAAATAAAGACATTAATTTAAAATAAATAAATAAATTAATTAATTAATTAAATAAATAAATAAAATAATAATAATAATCAAATTATTATTATTATTATTACTATTATTATTATTTTGTGTGTTTTCGTTTATAAAATGGAATAGTTTATATATAGAGAGAGATAGATAAATAGATAGATGCGATATATGTATTTACCTTGAGTTATATAGTATACTAAGCACTTAGAATATCGACAAAACCATAATACATTGAAAAATGATGCTTCATTTTGTGTCTTATATTATATGAGACAGTACAATAGTTAAATTGTTATATATAATTCTTTTAAGAGAATTCGACTTCCAGTTTTCAATATATTTACTGCTTTTGAGAGGACCGAAACATGATTCAAACATTTTTAAACATGAAATACTGCTGTCGAAGCTGATTAACAGGAAGTGCTGGGTTCGATACTAAGACGCATGTGTTGACCCATCCGTTCCGAGTTTTCAGTGGTTTTCTCCAAAATTCGAGTAAATATGGCCTAAAACCACTTAAAAAGAGCAACCTACTGTGAGCCTACTGTACCCTAGTACAATAAATCGGCTTTAACCTCTACTCTAGTGCCTGCGTGTTGTAAAAAGATTGCGGAACTATACATACAGAATTTCATGATAATTTCATGCATATTTATATATAGTCGCACCTTCAATAAATTATTGTATATCAAATTTTTGTGCATATCACTCACCAAGTGACTCTGCAAGTTTTTATACGTATATATAATCTTTAATATGACCGCTTAGGACAAAATTTCATTGAATATTTGATTTTATGTACACAAGGAGGATTTTTTTAAACTAATCATTGGAAAAATAAAAATCATTATTTATAATAATAAAAAAAAAAAAGCCGAAGATTTATTTATGATATGGCTTCGATCCCCAGAGGTATAATTTGGATGAGAATATGGAGGACATTGTGGTCACGAGAGATTTCATGCGCACCAGCCGCTATTAGTGCACACGACGGTATCTAAGTTCTTTGGCTGTCACGCGTATCGAACCCGCAATCTTCCAATTACGAGAACGGTGCTCTACCGACTGGACTACCACGGAACGCTATTTACCGTAAGGTGTTTTATATTTATAAATCTGGTAAGAAAGTCTGGATAGTCATATAGTCTTACAGGTAAATGTAACGGCATAATTTCATAACTTCTTTCTTTCCTTAATAATAATAATATTAATAATAATAATTTTTCAAAAGTAATTTGTAAAATTTCTTAGAATTATCTTAAATTTTTATAACTAAAGGAAAACGAATTATGTGTTGTATAATTTTATTTATTTATTTATTTATTTTTTTAATTATTATTTGCTTAAGACAGTATTGCACAATAGATGCTGTGATACAAATGTTAAGCAATTTTTTACAAAGTTCTTCGAAAAAAAAAAAAAAAAAAAAAAAAAAAAATAATAATAATAATAATAATAATAATTTACGCGAAAAAGAAATAATACACATTGTATAAATCTTACAGAAGAAACATTAATTATTTATATTTATATATATATAAGTTAAATTTAAATTTTAACAGAAATTTTAAAAGTAGGTTTTCAATAAAAATGTCTTTATTTTTTAGAACAAAACATTTTTATTAATAGTTATATTTAATTAATATCCATTTTACAATACATTTTAAATACAATAATGTACATTTTTTATGACAGTAAATAAATAAATAAAAATAATGTATTTGTTATTCCTTATGTGTAAAATGTATATTAAAAAAAGAAAAAGAAGAAAGAAAAAAAAAAAAAAGAAAAAAAAAAATCAGAGCACATAGTTAAAAGTAGTACTTAGAAAAAAAAAAATAATAATAATAATAATAACAGATCGTTTTCTGCCAAATTCATAAAATATCCCTGCTCTGTTCTAAACTAGGGAAATTTTACGAAGCAAACTAATAGCTTTTACTTGGGAATAGGGAGGAGGGACCGACTGTCATCTTAACAATTGCTGAAGTGATTGAATACCTCGACACCCTTCTCTTTCTGGGGGATAGCAACTTTCCTTCTTTTCGGGCGCCGCCCGTGGTCGTTTGCATGTACGGCCGTTTCAGGCGCTTTGGTAGCCAGAGAGTTAAACGCCTTATTCAATTGAGCGGAAAATTTATATTAATATTATAAATCACTGTTGCACTAACTATAAGCATTTTGATGAATCTAGCATTTATAGGTTTTTACAGGGACACAACGAAAAGTTATTTATCATTATGATCTATGAGCTCAATGTTCAGTAGCGTTAAATAAAACATCGTGTAATATATGGAGAAAAATGCTCAAACACTCTATTATGGTTTTCTCTCTTTTGTTTGTTTAACAACTCCTCTTTATTTACTTTATCTACAAAACTGTTAATTACTCAATGTTCGGAAAGTCGAGTGGAGTCACTCCAGATTTTTTTTTGTTTTGTTTGAATTTGGAGTGGGCAATTTTGCAATTCTGTTTTTCTTAATGATACTGGGACGCAAGGGTGAATTAGAATTTTTTAGGGAGACTGAGGAATGCCCCCTGTCAGACAAAACATTTTTTGGTATTGATGGAGATTTTTTAGAAGTTGATCATTTAGGTAAAGAAGACTGTGTAGAGGTAGCTGTCTGACTTGGTTTGGTTTGTAAATTTGAGGAATTGATTTGTACTCTTTCCATTGGAGTGCCATTGGAAGACTGTGTGGAGTTTGAAGCCTGATTAGGCTTAGGTTGCATTTTTTGAGAAATATTTAAAAGAGTTTCAATTGGAGAGCTGGTATTGTTTAGAGAGTCGGTTTGTGTAGCTACCCTAACAGCACAAAATGTTTCAGAAACATAACAATCATATAACATCGAAACATTATAAACATTTCCGAAACGTTTAAAAACGTTCAGATTGCTTTCCGATTAGTTTCAGAAACGTTACAATCACTTAACAGATAAAAAATCAAAAAGGGCGAATGTTTCAGGAAGGTATCAGAGAGCATACTAAAACGTGTTACGTTTTTGAAAGATTGTAAGCTTTTTGCAACATAACTGAAACATTTTGTGCTGTATGGGTATTGTTCTAGAAGTTTTTTTGATGGAAGTAGCAGAAGCATATGATTTTCCAATGATGGGTGGCCTTGATTCTACTCTTTTTCTGGTTTCTGGGTATGATATATTTTGTTTTGTTTTAATGGTTTGAATCTATTTTTCTATTTTTCATTTTTCACAAGACTTAGAATATGACGGGTGATCTTTTTTACAATTAACACAACACACTGTGGCTTTGCAAGTTTGGCTGTCATGGCCAATGGCACTGCAACGGGCACATGTCTGTTTTCCACGGCAGGAAGTTTTAGAATGGCCGAAACGTTGGCAGTTGAAGCAGCGTAAAGGATTCTGTATATATTGTCTGACGGGGCATTCGAGGTGCCCAGCTTTTATTAATCTTGGGAGTTTTGGAGAATTTATACTTAAGATAATGTGTTTAGTTGGAATTGGTTTATTGTTGCGAAATATAGATATACGTTTGACTCCGATAACTTTTTTGCTCTTTGAGGTTTTCAAGAATTTCGGCTTCTGGTATAAACTGGAGGTCAGATTCAGAAATGACACCACGGCAAGTATTTAGCGTTCTATGGACATCAACAGTGACAGGAATGTTTGCAAATTGATTACATTTTTTTTAAACTGATAGCTTATTTTTCATTTTCAACTTCAATTAATAGTTCGCCCGATCTCATTTTTTTTATAGACTTTGGATCACCCATTATAGATTGACATGCTTTCTGTATAAGAAAAGGAGATGTCCTTAGGAAATCCCTCTCTTTTTCTTCTAATAACAAAAAATCTAGCTTCAGACTTCATAAAAACATTGCTCTCATTCAGAGTGGAAGACCCCCAGGGGGGTACCTTCTTTAGGTATTCAGGGGGAGTCACGCACCCCGGGCCCGAGTGACCTTTCCTTCTCTCTCTTTTTTTTTTTTTTTTTTTTTTGTCCTTCTACCTTTCTTTTATTTCTTTTAATTTTGTTTTTATTTTTATTTTTATTTATTTTTTATTTATTTTATTTTATTTTATATTTATATTTTTATTTATTTATTTATTTATTTTATTTTATTTTTTTTTTTTCTATTAAGATTTTGGCATTTTTTCTTGCTTTTTTTGTCCTTGTATTTTTGGTTTTTACTGCCAATAAGCTCTTGGTACTTGTTCTTGTTTTTTGTTCTTGTAAAAAAAAAAAAAAATTGGAAAAAAAATAAAAAATTTGGAAAACTTTAAAAAAAAAATTGAAACAACTTACCTTGTTTTACTCACCTTTTTCGTTTCTACTTACCCTGTTTGTTTTTACTCACATTTATTTTCTGGTTTTGTTCTTGTTGGTTATACTAAAAATACTTAATTTCTAATACATTAACCAAGCTGAGATCGGTGTAGATGTGGCGCTGGTTATTGGGTTGGCGATTTGGTGAGGGTCTCACGGTAGTCTAGCCTTGGGATCACACTGGGAGACTGGTGCCCTTGGTGAAGGTGAGACAACGGTGACTACTCGAACGAGAAACACCGGACTAACGCGACTACCACATGTGATTCCCAATCTGGGTCGACGGTCTGGTAGCTGGTGAGTGGTTATGGGTGTCCCAGGGAGCGATTCTGAAAACCCTTTGCTTTTCCGTCTGTTCAAGAAACGGGCTGACTTGTGGGACTAAGGAAACCCTCGACCCTTTTTATTTAATTTAATTATGGCGACAACTAAAGGTAATCCGAATAATGCGTCTGGCTCGGGCCAAGCTATTAAATGCTCAAATGCTAATTCATGGGCGGAAAGAATGGAAGAATTTTCTTCCACTATTAGTGAGAATAATATTTTTGTGGATGGTTCTGATGCACGTTTCTTTGTTATCAAAAGGACTGAGGGAGACTTTTCAAAAACTCCCCCGTTCTTAATCCAGAAAGCGATACAATCAATTGCAGGTGAACCAAAATCTATCAAGAAACTTCGCACTGGGGAGCTATTAATTGAAGTTTTAAATCATAAGCAAGGGAAAAATTTAAGACTCTGTACACAACTTTGCAATATTCCAGTTACTACAACCTTACACCGAACACTAAACACTAGCCGTGGAGTAATATCTGAAGCTGATTTGCAATATGTTCCCGATTCTGAAATTCTAGAAAATCTCAAAGAACAGAAAGTAATTGCAGTCCGTCGTATATCTATTTACCGTGACAATAAACAGATACCTACTAAACACTTAATACTGACCTTTGATTCACCTACTCTCCCACGCTCAATTAAAGCAGGTTATCTAGAATGTAAAATCAGACCATACATCCCTAACCCTTTACGTTGTTTCAATTGTCAACGCTTTGGCCACTCCAAAACCGCCTGCCGTGGAAATCTCACATGTGCTCGCTGCAGTGCAGTGGGCCATGATAGTCAAAACTGTGAAGAACCAGTCTGTTGCATAAATTGTAAAAAAGACCATCCAGCATACTCTAAATCCTGTGAGAAGTGGAAAAGTGAAAAAGAGATTCAGACTATAAGAACAAAAGAAAACATTTCATATTATGAAGCAAAAAAAATTGTTGAATCGAGAACACCTATTATTGGAAAATCATATGCTGCTGCTACTTCCACCAAAAAAACCTCTAGAACAATAGCTACACAAACCGCCTCTCTAAACAATACCAGCTCTCCGGTTGAAACTGCTTTAAGTAATTCTCCAAAAATGCAACCTAAGCCTATTCAGGCTTCAAATTCCACACAGTCTTCTAATACTACTCCAATGGAAACAGTTCAAATCAATTCCTCAAATCTACAAACCAAACCAAGTCAGACATCTACCTCCACACAGTCTTCTTTATCTAAACCAACAAATTCTAAAAAATCTCCACCAGTACCAAAAACTGTTCTGTCTGACAGGGGACATTCCTCAGTCTCCCTAAAAAATGCTAATTCACCCTTGCGTCCCCATATCATTAAGAAAAAGAGAATTGCTAAATTGCCCACTCCAATTACAAACAAAACAAAAAAAATAAATCTTACTAAACAACAGGACTTAATAAGCCTTCATCCTTCTGATGGGGAAGGAATGTCTACCGCATCAGAGGATAATGACGTGGATGTTTTAATCTAAAACAAAAAAATCATAATGACTAATTTCATTTCATGGAATTGCCGAGGTTTTACAAATAAACGAGATGAAATCAGAGAGATAATTTCTGATCATCGACCCATTTGCTTTGCCTTTCAAGAGACCTACTTAAAACAAAATGATAATGTAAAAATTCGTGGCTATAATTGTTTTAGAAAAGACTTTATTCATTCTGACAGGGCTACAGGTGGTGTAGCCCTTCTTATTTCTAATAATGTACCTCACAGTAATATTTCTTTAAATACTAATATCCAAGCTGTAGCAGTCCAGGTCCATATTCACATGCTTGTCACTGTTTGCAATATCTATGTACCCCCAAATATGACTCTCAGCCCTCATGATCTCAATAACCTTGTTTTGCAGTTGCCAACTCCTTTTGTCTTTCTTGGTGACTTTAATGGTCACAATCCACTTTGGGGTAGTCCCGACACTAATCAGCGTGGTCAGGTTATTGAGGATTTTGTCACAGATAATAATTTATGTATTCTAAATAATGGTGACAACACATACTTTCATGAACCTTCCAGAACATTCCATGCAATAGACCTAGCCATTTGTTCACCCACTCTGTATCCATATTTTAATTTCTTCATAAGTAACAATCTACATAATAGTGATCATTTTCCTCTATTTTTATCATTTTATAATTTTAATGAACATCCACCTGGAAACCCGCATTATATTTATGACAGGGCCGATTGGGCTGCCTTCACTACTAATGCTGTAATTACGCATGACATGATTGGAGGTGATATTAACAAGGCTGTTACTGATGTGACTAATTGTATCATAAACTCTGCTAACATTTCTATTCCAAAATCTTCTGGCTGCCACAATAAACACTCAAAGCCCTGGTGGAATGAAGAATGTAATGCTGCAAAAAGAAAGCAACAAAAAGCGTGGGGGATTTTTAGGCGGTACCCAACCACTGCCAACTACATTGCATTCAAGAAAGAAAGAGCAAATGCTCGAAGAATCCGCAGAAAATCACAAAAAGAGTCCTGGGTTAAATATGTTTCCAGCATTACCTCCAATATAAGCAGCAAACAACTTTGGCATCGTGTCAAGAAGCAATGGGAATTTATTCTAATCAAAGTATTTCCTTTTTAAATTATAATGGCCAAACTATAACTTCAACTAAAAATATAGCAAACACCATAGGTAGAACATTATCTGACATATCCAGCTCTAATTCCTACTCCGAACCTTTTTTGTCATATAAACATAATTCTGAACATTCAACAATTAATTTTCACTCCCGTTCTTCACCAGAGTACAATAGTCCTTTTACTGAAAATGAGTTAAAGAACAGTTTAAAAAATTGCCGTAACTCTGCTCCTGGACCCGATGGTGTTACTTATATTATGATTAAACATTTATCAAAACTGTCACTTGAAAATCTCCTCCATCTTTACAATAGGATCTGGACTGAAAATATTTTCCCTGTTGCTTGGCACGATGCTATTGTTATTCCTTTTTCTAAACCAGGTAAAGATGCTACAGACCCAAAGAATTACAGGCCCATTGCTCTTACAAGCTGTCTATGTAAACTACTAGAAAAAATGGTAAATACTAGGTTGGTTTTTATTCTTGAAAAAAATAATTTGATTTCTCCATGGCAAAGTGGTTTCCGACGAGGCCGTTCTACGGTTGACAATATTTTATTATTAGAGACAAATATCCGCAAAGCTAATGTGAGACGTAACCATTTGGTGTCAATTTTTTTCGATATAGAAAAAGCTTATGACAAGACATGGCGATATGGTATTTTAAAAGATCTTTTTAATTTGGACTTTAGAGGAAATCTCCCCATTTTCATACAAAATTTTTTAAGAGTCAGACGCTTCCAAATTCGTATAGGATCAGTTTATTCAGATTTTTATTTTCAAGAGGAAGGTGTGCCTCAAGGCAGTGTTTTGAGCGTTACACTTTTTTCTTTAAAAATAAACAATATTCTTAAACAATTGCCTCCAAGTGTCCATGGGAGTTTATATGTAGACGACCTGCAAATTTCTTGCCAGGGAAATGACATGCGTTTCATAGAACGTCAATTACAACTTGCTATAAAAAACATAATTAATTGGACAAATAAAAATGGTTTTAAATTTTCTACTGACAAAACACAATGTGTGCATTTTTGTCGTAAACGAGGTCTTCATCCTGATCCAGAGATTTTAATAAACAACAGGCCAATTTCAGTTGTTGACACTGCTCGATTTCTGGGTGTTATTTTTGACAGAAAACTGAACTTTATGCCACATATTTTGCACTTGAGAACTAAATGTGACAGAGCACTTAATATTTTAAAAGTCCTTGCTAACACTTCTTGGGGAGCAGACCGCCCATCTTTACTCAAAATTTATCGTGCTACTATTCGCTCCAAACTTGATTATGCATGTCAGGTTTATGGTTCAGCCCCTCACTCTTATATTAGAAAACTTGACACGACACATCATAGTGCACTCAGAATTTGCTCAGGTGCTTTCCGCACGACTCCAGTTCTTAGTTTATATGCTGACTGTGTGGAGCCTTCTCTCACTGATATTAGACAAAGACTTTCACTTGAATTGTACTATCGCATCCTTTCTCACCCTAATCATCCACTTCATTCTCATTTAAATAGTAACGATCATAATCTTTATGTGAATCGCCCATCTTGCATCCCTCATTTTGCTGTTAGAATTAAGAACTTTCTTGCTGGCACCTCTCATATTCATACCAAAGTCCGTTCTCGATCTCTTATAAGCATGACACCTTGGAACTTCCAGGTTATTTCTTGTCTTAATCCGTTTAGTGGATTTGACAAATCTAATACAGATGCTTCTATTTTTCATGCCCTTTACACCTCTCATCGCTCTCATTATAAGAACCATGTCGAAATATTTACCGACGGCTCCAAGACTAGTAATAAAGTCGGCTGTGGTGTTGTCATTGGTAACACCACTTATAGCTATCAACTCCCTAACTCGTTCTCCATCTTCTCTGCAGAGTTTCTTGCCATTGAGGTTGCTCTTAACATTATTTCATCTCATCAAAGTAGAAATTTCATTATTTACACAGACTCGAAGAGTGTTCTCGACTCACTTTCATCTATTTCTTGCAACCCATCTTTTATCTCGATTCTGAAAACTTATAACGACCTTAAGAAAAAGGGATTCGACATTTTATTCTGTTGGGTACCTGGACATGTAGGCATCAAAGGCAATGAAGCAGCAGACAAAGCCGCAAGGCAGGCATCTATTTTCTTAAACAGCCCTGTTCCTTATGATGACGTTAAGCATACACTTAGAAACTTTCTCAGAAATATATGGCAAAGGGAATGGAACACTCAAAACAATAACAAATTACAAGAAATTAAACCTCAGATTGCCATTTGGCGTACCCTCAGTCCTAGAAAATATGATGTTATCGTAACTCGTCTGAGAATTGGCCATTCCAGACTAACTCATAAATACTTACTACTTGGGCAGCAGCAGCCTACTTGTCCCAACTGCCACTATGATATACTTACCATTCGCCATGTACTCACAGATTGCCCTTGCCTAAGACATTTATATAGGAGATATTTTAATTCATCATCACCATGTCTGACAAACCTTTTAGGTATCAATCCACATCACCATTTGACAAATTTTTTAAAAGATGCTGGATTTTATCACTACATATGATTTTATATTTTACACTGTTCATCTTTTTAATATATACACTGTGATTTTATATTTTACACTGTTCATCTTATTATACACACTGTTCATATAATTTTACTTTTGTTTTTATCATATACACTGTACATAACTTTTTACATCATTTTATTTTATACATATGTATGTTGTTCTCTTTTACTTTTTTAAATGTCTTTTATATTTTATTATTTTACCTATTGTTTAACTTTTATTGTGTTGTTTACTGACCATCTGGATGGGTAAAACCCATCCAGAAGCTAGTCTTTGTTTTTATACCTTTGTTTGGCGCAGTATGTCCCATTGTGGACCTTGCGCCACTAAACGGCAACCAACCAACCAACCAACCAATCAGAGTGGAAGAAAATTCTTCCATTCTATCCGCTCAAGTTTTCGCCTTTGAATTTTCACTAGCTTGGCCCAAGCCAGACGCATTATCCAAACTTCCTATAGTTGTCGCCATGATATATGAGAAAAGAATAGGGTGAGGGTTTCCTTAGTCCCACAAGTCAGAGTGTTTCTTCCAACACACAAACGCAAAGGGTTTTTAAGAATCCTCTCTGGGACATCCATAACCACTCACCAGCTACCAGACCGGTGACCCAGCTTAGGAATAACATGTGGTAGTCGTGTTAGTCCGGTGTTTCTCGTTCGAGTAGTCACCGTTGTCTCACCTTCACCAAGGGCACCAGTCTCCCAGTGTGATCCCAAGGCTAGACTACCGTGAGACCCTCACCAAATCGCCAACCCCATAGCCAGCGCGACATCTACACCGGACTTAGCTTAATTAATATATTAGTAGTTTTATGTTTTTTAGTTTAACAAATGAGAACAAGCCGAGTTTTTATTTATTTATTTTTTTAAACACAAAACAACAGGAACAAGTAAGTACCAAAAACTTATAGATAACAAAAGCAAAATGAACCAAACCAAAAGTGAAAGAAATGAAAGGGAAGGGGAATAAAACAAAAGAAGGAAAGGAAAAAAAAGATTACTCAGGCCCGGGGTGCGTGACTCCCCCTGAATACCTGAAGAAGGTACCTCCCTGGGGGTCAATCATAAAAGGTGAAATGTACTTAAAATTATAAAAATGACCTATTTTACCATTTTCCCTTTTACTCCACAGTTTAAAAATTCACATAATTTAGAAAAATAAGTAAATGCTTCTAAAAATTGGCTCGCATGTGCAAGCTTACATTATTAAATTAATATAAAATACAATAATATTAAAATGTAATAATATTAAATTAATAATATTAAATTATATTTTTTAATTTTTTTTATACATTTTAATGATAAGAGTTCTTTAAATTAAAGCATTAGAAGGCAAAATATGTAAAAAACAAATTTAAATTACACCTGGATATGAATGCGGCATGTAAAAGGTTAACCATATGCCCGTGATGATTGCAATCAATATATAATACATATTTTACATATACAGTAGCCGCCACTTTTTAAAATCACGTTTGTTTTCATCAAAATGATTTTATTAAACGGCTGATTTTTATATCCGGCGAACATGCCTGAACTCAATAAAAGACCATTCATTACCTAAACGTGAAAAGAAATTCTTCTTCGCCTTCCATCTATCAACTAGACATCCGTAGAAATGGAGTTTTTGCTACTTATTCATGTGAAATTTTTCAACTTTTAAAGTCAAAATTACGTAAAAGATTGAAATTCTCTTTGACTTGGCATTCTTGTACCTATCTAGAAGTGCTGCGTTGATGACTTCTGCTCTCCTTATTCATTTTCGCTTGCGATTCACTCTTCGGTTTCGTAAAATTTAGCACTAATATCTTTATTATTATGTTTACATGAAGCAAACTGAGAAATTTCAAGATTTGATGTCCCACTACAAAGCAAAATAATAAAGTAAACCTTCTAAAACGAGATGATATGATCAGCCTCCATCCTTCTGATGGGGAGGACGGTATGTCTACTGCATCAGAGGACAATGACGTGATTGTTATAATCTAAAAAAAAAAAAAAAAAAAAATTATGACCAATTTCATTTCATGGAATTGCCCGGGTTTTATTAATAAACGTCATGAAATCAGAGATATCATCTCTGATCATCGTCTAATTTGCTTTGCTTTCCAAGAAACATACTTAAGACAACACTATAAAGTCGAAATTCGTGGTTATACCTGTTTCAGGAAAGATTTTACACAGTCTGACCGAGCTACAGGTGGGTTAGCCCTTCTGATTTCTAATAATGTACCACACTCCAATATACCTTTCAATACGAACATTCAAGCTGTTGCCATTCATGTACACTCTCATTTATTAATGACCATTTGCTCTCTCTAGCTCCCACCAAATGCTTCCATAAACCAGCATGACCTCAATAGCCTTATTTCTCAACTTCCAACTCACTTCTTAATTGTTGGAGATTTCAATGGACATAATTCGCTGTGGGGAAGCCCTAACAATAACCCCCGTGGTTTAAATCCTTGAAAATGTTATTACTGACAACTCCTTGTGTATCTTAAATAATGGAGACAATACTTACTTTAACGAGCCTTCTAGGATTTTCCATGCAATTGACCTTGCCATCTGCTCTCCCAATCTATATCCATATTTTAATTTTTTTGTGAGTAACGATCTACATAGTAGTGACCACTTTCCTTTATTTTTATCTTTTTATACTTTTAATGAACATCATCCGGTAATCCACATTATATATATGACAAGGCAACTGAATTGCTTTCACTATCAATGCAACTATAACCCATGATATGATTGAAGGTGATATCAACAAAGCAATCACTGATGTTTCCAATTGCATAATAAATGCAGCTAATCGTACTATTCCAAAATCTTCTGGGCGTCTCCATAAACATTCAAAGCCATGGTAGAATGATGAATGCAATATTGCAAAAAGACAGCAACAAAAAGCATGGGGAATTTTTAGGAGGTACCCAACTACTGCTAATTATATCGCATTCAAAAAAGTAAGGGCAGCCGCACGGAGAATTCGCAGAAAATCACAAAAGGATTCCTGGATTAAATATGTGTCCAGCACTACCTCCAATATAAGCAGCAAACAGCTCTGGCATCGCGTTAAAAAAGCAATGGGAATTTACTCTAATCATAGTATTTCTTTTTTGAAGGATAATGGCCAGACGATCACTTCAATGAAAAATATTGCAGATACCATTGGTAGAACTTTATCTAATGTCTCTAGCTCGAACTCCTACAGCGAACCTTTTCTATCTTATAAATACAATTCTGAACGCTCAACAATAAATTTTAGGTCCTGCTCATCACAAGATTACAATAGCCCATTTACTGAAAATGAATTAAACAATAGTTTGAAACATAGTCATAACTCTGCCCCTGGTCGTGATGGTATTACTTACCTCATGATCAAACACTTATCAATACAGTCTTTTAAAAATCTCCTTCATCTTTATAATAGAATCTGGACTGAAAATACTTTTCCTATTGCTTGGCATGATGCCATTATCATTCCTTTTCCTAAGCCCGGCAAAGATGCAACCGATCCAAAAAACTACAGGCCAATTGCTTTGACTAGCTGCTTATGTAAACTGCTGGAGAAAATGGTAAATACTAGGCTGGTTTATATTCTTGAAAAGAAAAGGTTAATATCCCCATGGCAAAGTGGTTTTAGGCGTGACCGCTCTACTATTGACAATATTTTACTTCTAGAGACAAATATTCGGAAAGCTAATGTTAGACATAACCATTTGGTGTCAATCTTTTTTGATATGGAAAAGGCACATGACAGGACATGGCGTCACGGCATTTTGAAGGATCTATTTAATTTGGACTTTCGTGGTAACCTTCCCATTTTTATTAAAAATTTTTTGAGAGTCAGACGCTTCCAAGTTCGGATTGGTTCAGTTTATTCAGACTTTTACTTTCAGGCCGAAGGTGTACCTCAAGGCAGTGTCTTGAGTGTTACACTCTTCTCCTTAAAAATCAATTATATTTTAAAACAACTTCCACAAACTGTTCACGGCTGTCTATATGTTGACGACCTGCAGATTTCTTGCCAGGGAAATGATATGCGCTTCATTGAACGACAATTACAACTTGCTGTTAAAAACATTCTTAAATGGGTTAATAAAAATGGTTTTACTTTTACCAGCGACAAAACACAGTGTGTGCATTTTTGCCGCAAACGTGGTCTTCAGCCTGATCCACAAATATTTATTAATGACATACCTATTTTGGTAGTTAACTCTGCTCGTTTTTTGGGTGTAATTTTTGCCAAAATCTCAATTACCATATTTCTTTTTAGAAATATTTATTCATGAATTCATCAACCGTGAATATTCATTTTAAGTAAATTGGAGTGTAAAGGTTGATATTTTTATTTACCAACTATGTGAAAAATACCAGAGCCGGGAATCGAACCCGGGCACCTCCGCTTAACGCAGGATGCTCTACCACTGAGCTACCCTGGCTGACGACCAGCTAGGCATTTCTCACATACACTGCATAAAAAAAGTAGACGGACACTTACTTGTAATACGTTAAAGCCGTTTATTTCTTTAATTAGAGATATGAGGTTCATTTCTCTAATATAATTATATTCTTGAGACATCATATGTTATTTTTTTTGGATGTAGATGCAATCCTTTTGAATTATGTAGTGGAAAAATTCAGGAAACAAAAATGGTGTATATTTGTACTGTAATTTTTCTTTAAAAAAGTAGACGGACACATCTTGTATTTCTAAAATAAAACGTTTTTAGTAAGGGGTTCGTCTCCCATTTGCTTTAATAAGTTCGTGTACTCTGTTAGGCATCGAATCAATGAGATTCTGAATCCTTTTTTGACAGAAAATTCCCCAAATGTTTGTAAGAGCTTCTTTGAGCTGGTGAATTGATTCATATTGGCATACACCCTTATAAATTTTATGAACAAGCATAGCCCAAATGTTTTCTACAGGATTCATATCCGAACTCTTGGCTGGCCAGGGTAAAACATTGAAGTTGTTCTCATGAAACCATTTTTTAATGTTAGCGGTGTGTATTGGTGCTCCATCTTGTTGGAAAATCCAGTTTTCTCCTCCAAGATCACTCGCAAATGGCAAAAGCTCACTGCTTAGTATTTCAATATAATTTTTGTGAGTCTGCTTCTTACTTAGGAACACTAAATTTGTCCTTCCACCATAGCCAACAGCTAGCCACACCATCACGCCACCACCACCAACTTGCCGAGTAGAGTACACTTCGTCTTTTTTCTCCAAACTGTGCCAATAATATTGATATCCATCTGGGCCGTCTAAATTAAATTTTTTCTCATCTGAAAAAACTACAGATATCCATTCTGTAGCCCAAGACATATGGTTTTTAGCCCACTGTAGGCGTTCTGTCACGTGGTGATCCTTCCAGCATGGATGATGTTTTCTCTTCTTATATTGAAAGAGCTCTGAGTGCTTAATGTAGTTATAAATTGTCTGAGAAGTTACATTAGTAATTCCTGTGCTTATTCAACTGTGGGAATTGATGCTCCAGTTTTTTTTAGCCCAGTAAAAATTTTTCTTTGGCCTCTAAGCGAAAGTTTTTTTGTCCGGCCACTCTTTTTCTTTACGCCATGGGCTTCAGGAGCACGTAGAAAATCGCTGATGCTACTTTTGCTTGTTAAAAGTAGCCTACTAATTTCTCTGACTCCATTATTAAATTTTTTCAGCGCTATAATCTGTCCCTTCTGGTAATCAGTTAGAGGATTTCCTCGTGGCATGGCGCATTAATCTCCAAGAAATTTAACTACGTAAAACCATCTTGTCAAGCACGTTAGAAAATGGCAAAATGCCAAATGTACATGTACATGCAAAACTGGTATTCCGCAAGAAACACCCACTTAGATAATTGCAGTTTTTGACCAGTGTCCGTCTACTTTAAAAAAAAAATAATATTGTGCAAATGTATATCTTTTCTCTTTTCTGCATTTCCCTACATTAAAATTATAAATAATTGAATATTTTTATTTGTCTGACGAAAATATGAAGATTGATAAGTAAACATGTTAAAGAATTTTAATTGACATTTCCTATTAAACAATGACGGGGTTTTAAAAAATTGTAAAGAAGTGTCCGTCTACTTTTTTTATGCAGTGTAATATTCGTTGGCCAAGTCACCGAGTCTGCAAACGCAGCTGTATCAAGTGACAATATTAATCGCAGCACAAGAGTTGTGCTGCGATTAATATTGTCACTTGATACAGCTGCGTTTGCAGACTCGGTGAATTGGCCAACGAATATTATGTGAGAAATGCCTAGCTGGTTGTCAGCCAGGGTAGCTCAGTGGTAGAGCATCCGTGCGTTAAGCGGAGGTGCCCGGGTTCGATTCCCGGCTCTGGTATTTTTCCCATAGTTGGTAAATAAAAATATCAACCTTTACACTGCAATTTACTTAAAACCATATTTCTTATTTAAGGACGAAATATGAAAATTTTTTAAATATTTTAAAAGTACTTGCAAACACATATTGGGGTGCTGATCGCATTTCTCCACTAAAAATCTACCGTTCCTTAATTCGTTCAAAATTAGACTATGCCTATGAAATTTATAGGTCTGCTCCAAACTCTTACCTTAAAAAGCTTGACACAGTTCATCACAGTGCTCTTAGGATATGCTCAGGGGCCTTTCGAACTTCTCCAGTTGTCAGTTTATATGCTGACTGTGTAGAGCCTTCCCTTACTAACATTAGACAGCAGTTATCTTTACAACTGTACCATAGGATACTTTCTCATCCTAAGCATCCAATTCATGCTCATATCAATAACAGTAATGAAAATCTCTTTTTAAACCGTCCATCTTGCATCCCACATTTTGGTCTCAGAATCAAGAATATTCTTGCCGGCATCCCTCATCTTCATATCAAAATTCGTCCTAGGGGTCTTTTAAATATGACTCCGTGGAACTTCCAGGGTATTTTATGTCTTCATCCTTTCAAAGGTTTTGACTAAGGTAACAATGATGCCTCTATCTTTCAGACCCTCTACAAAACTGATCGGAGCAATTATAAAGACTATACCGAAATTTTTACTGACGGTTCTAAAACAAGCAATAAGGTTGGTTGTGCGATTATCTCTGACAATACTACTCTAAGCTATGAACTGCCTAACTCTTTTTCTATTTTCTCTGCAGAGTTTTTAGCTATTGAGGTTGCCCCTAATTTTATTTCATCTCATCCAAATCGTAAATTCATTATATATACAGACTCAAAGAGTGTTCTTGATTCTCTTCCATCTACCTCTTGTAATCCATCTTTCACTTCAATTTTAAAAACTTACAACGACCTTCTGAAAAAGGGATTTGACATCTTGTTTTGCTGGGTTCCTGGTCATGTTGGCATAAAAGGCAATGAAGCAGCAGACAAAGCCGCAAGGCAGGCTTTATTCTTTTAAACTGTCCTGTACCATACGATGACATAAAGCACACACTTAAAAGCTATTTTAAAAATATTTGGCAAAGGGAGTGGAATAACCAAACCAATAACAAATTGCAAGTAATAAAACCTCAAATTTCAATCTGGCCTACACTCACCCCTAGAAAATATGATGTCATTATTACTAGACTAAGAATCGGGCATTCAAGACTCACACATAAATACTTATTGCTTGGAGAACAACCTGATTGTCCAAAATGTCATTTTAGTGCACTAACCATTCGCCATATTCTCACCGACTGCCCTTGTCTTCGTCATCTGTATCGACATTATTTTAATTCATCTTCACCCAATCTGACAAGCCTATTAGGTGCAAATCCTCATTATCACTTGACAAATTTTTTGAAAGAGGCTGGTTTTTACTTCGACATCTGATTTTATTGTTTACAAATTCATCCTATTTTACATCTGTTTTTTATTGTATACACTGTTTTTATTATTTTTGATTTTATCTTGTATGTAGTTTTGTTTCTTTTTTCTCCTATGATTTTTTAATAACATTCTGGTTGGGTAAACCCATCCAGAAGCTATTTTTTCTTTTACCTGTTTGTTTGGCGTAGCATGTACTACTTTGGACCTTGCGCCAGAAAAAGGCATTCAACCAACCAACCAACCATCAAGATTCGATGTCGCCTTTCTTTGTCTATACATTTGAAAAAAATAAAATAAAAATAAAGATAAAAATAAATACTTTACCAAATCTTTGCACTTTACCTTCAAAATAAAAACTACCCGCTTACATATCTTGCAGCTAGCTAACTTGCCTTAAAATAAGAACTAGAAACGCTATTTGAATATTTTAGGAGAGAAAAAAAATACTCATTGGCCATTCATATGAAAAATTCATTCCTTGAATTCATAACTGCAACACATGGCGGGGCATGTTTTTCTTTTATTTTTTCCGTCTATCTTTTTTTTTTTCTTTTGAGGCGTAAAATTTTCGACAAAGAGTAATAATGTGATGGCTTGCTATATTTTGTTTTCTTTTTTTCTTTTGAGAAATCCGGTGAGGAAATATAATTTGTTATTTAGCTTACATACATGGTCGTTTTTACTGTTGAACAGATTTTCTCTTGTGTTTATTAACCGACGATGCTGATTTTATAAAGCGCCCGCTTCACTCACCGCCACCGGAAGCCGAAGCTAATGTTATTCTATGAGAAATTTTTTTTTTTACAAATAACTTATTTAACTAATACATATTTTTAAATTCTGTTTTCACATTCTGAAAATTCCCAGCTGTTAAATTGATGGACCTTTTTTAAAAAAAAAAAAATTTTTTTAATTTTTTATATTTTATTTTGGAAGCTGCGCAAAATACGAATTTTCAATATGTGAATTTTTTTCATTTTGCAATTTCAAAACAAAATATTAAAAAAAAAAAAAAAAAAAAAAAATACATTTTTAAAAAAAGGTCCGTCAAATTAACAGTTGGGAATTTTCTGAATGTGAAAACAGAATTTAAAAATATGTATTAGTTAATAAGTTATTTGTAAAGAAAATTTCCCCATATAATAAAATTGGCTCGGTCTTCCGGCGACAGTAAGTGAAGAGGGCCGTTAAGCAGCAGTGTCTATTGATTTGATTCCGGACCCAGCAATTTGGTCAGATTAAGCGGCTGATTTCATTAACCATTTCATCATCACAAAGGCGAACCGTTCCATCCGCTTTAGGAATTACAACGAACGATGAATCCAAATCACTAGTAATTGATTTAGATATTATTCCAGCTACTTCGAGTTCATCAAGTTCTTTTTCGACTTTTTCTCGTAAAGCATAAGGTATATTTTGTTCAGGATTGTAACTAGGCTTAGCTCCGTCACGTAACTTCAGTTTGATTAAGAAATTCGGAACACAACCAATCTTTTGTTCGAACACTTCAGGAAAAAGATTTATAATCTCAGAAACATCATTGACTGCAGCAATTTTATTTTGTATTGTATTTTGGGGGTTGTTTTCTGTATCGATTTCATGTAGATTGATGTTTAAATGTCCATACTCTGCATAGAAGAGGATTATATCCATCAGGAACAACATATAAATCTTCATTAGATATACACCCTTTATATCCAACCTTCATTCGCACTGTCCCTAAGGGAACAAACACATTTTCAGTATATGATCTAAAAACAATATTTGTTGGTTCAAACTGTTAGTTGAAACCTAACCTTTTAAATTGACTTTCAGGTATGAGAGTGTATCCTGCTCCTGTGTCGACTTATTTTTGATAGCGATTTTTGATTTTTACTGTAGTAAAATATTTTTTACCATCAGGGGCAGAATCTGAGATATTGTTGTCGTAAATATCAACAATCGTGTTTAAGTTATTATTTTCATATGTTTCCATTTGCTTAAGTGGTATTCTTGGACTATTTGATCTTTAAACATTAGTAATGTTTTGATACAGACTCTTTGTACATTCCCAGTTGATTTACACGACTTACACTTCAAATTATGTAGATTAATGCGACAGTCTTTTGATAAATGGTTGTTTTTGCGCAGCGTAGTCCCAAATTATTTATGCCAAGTTTTTCGAAATCAATTTGGTTTTGTTTAGATTTCATGCGCTGATGTGAAACTACCACTTTTTTCTTTAGATTTTGAATGTTAAAGGACGTTTTCACGTATTTCGATTGCATGTTACTTTTGACGACTTTATTGATATCCTCTGAGATAGATGTACTGGTATTTAAACTTTTTGATAACTCGCGACTGTCAATTTTTGAAGCTTCAAGTGCAATAGCTTTATTAACAATATCGTTGAAATTTATTAATTCTGATTGCAATTTTTCTCTTTGATCCAACTATCTTTAATGTCACGAATAAATTGTGCTCTAAGGAAAATATCAGCAACAGATACTTTTTTACTGCGTTCACAGTCAACAGTAAATTCACATTCGAAAATATCATGCCGTAACTCTGCCATATATTCGAAAACAGAACTGTCCTGTTTTTGATAAGTTGCCAAAAAGTAATGTTGTGAAACTAAAGGATTTTTCTTTGGTGCTAAATGATTTTCTAGAACTTTAAGTAGTTCATCATATTCTAATGCATTGCCCATGTAGCACTTGCCAGTCTAGCCGTTCGGAGTTTTCCGCAGAGCCTGATTAAGGGGGGGAAGCACACATTATTTATACTTACACCTTTATTTTTTAACAAATACTTTCCTCCTATAATAAACACAAAATTCTAATTAAAAATTATTTTAAAAGAATTCTGGTGTCTAATAACGGTGAGTAAATTGGATTGTTTTACACCGTTCATTTTTTATAAAAAATATTTCCTCATCAAAGCGTAGAATTTCTATGACATAAAGTAAAAAATAATTGTAAATATATTCCGGTGAGAGCGGAGATAATGTGTGCTTTCCCCTTATTCAGGCTCTGGTTTTCCGTGGTTTTCTCCGAAATTCACGGACTAGAATCGCATAGAAAGACCACCACTAGAATCCATCTTCCCTTATGCACGAAGTCCCTAGTGCAGACAATAGGCCTTAACCTGAATACTATACCTGTAATTTTTATCAAAATATTTTCACATTTAAATTAAACATAAATAAACGATTTATTCTCATATTTAAAATAAATTTTAAAAAATCTTAAAAAGCTTTCAAAATTACCACACACTAATAATAATAATTATCAGAATGTTATATAGATAAACAATAGGAATTTGAATAATTAAAATCATTTAAAATTTGTTTCCAGAATTCCCATTTTCTCTATTAAAAGATAACCTTTCTAAAGGTCCAATATTTGAAAGTACGGCTGGAGGCCTCCTTAGGAAGGTTTCGCTGTATTTTAATGCCTACCGATAATTTTTGTGATAAATTTAATTTTACCCGAGCGGTGCTGATATCGAAGCTAGAAAACGGAAAGTACCGGGTTTGATTCCATGTAACACATGTCAGTAGTGTAAAAAGAACAGTTCACCTGCACGGTGGTGGGACGGTGGGACGATGTGGGTCAGGGTGGAGAGCGCCTCCACCCTAGACCCATCGTCCCACCACCGTGCAGGTGAATGTGTCCTTTTTACACTACTTAGTCATCATCTTAGACGAGGGGGTGTTGCCACCGGAAGAATAGAAACTGTGTGTTGCCACCGGAAGAATAGAAACTTTGGGTATCATCTTGGATGAGGTTTGGTGGTGCCATCTATCGGGGAGAAAGGGGAATTTTGAGGAGTTAGATTTATTTTCCTAAATTTCGGGACTTAGTATTTTTTACACAATTTCGGGGACTTCAAAATTTTTTCGGCTTTTTGCAGGGGATTAGATGACGTCACGATCTTTTGGGACTTAGCCTGAAAAGAGATACAGTTTATGAAATAAGAGTTAGAAAAATGTATAGAAAAAAGTTAGAAAGAGAATACAAAATTTAAGAAATGAGAGTTAGAATGAATAAAGTTAGAAAAAAGAGAAGAGAGAGAAAGAGAGAGTTCACCTTGAGCGCCTGGGAGACTGCCCTCCCGAGGCCCTGCGGTGCACCTTTTCGCTCCGTAGAGCAAGGCGGGAGTTAGTTCCTTTAAAAAAAAATAAAAATAAAAAAAAATAAAAAATGTCAACCTGAAGAACTCATCACATAGTTTTCTGAGGTTGTCTTCAAAGCATGGGTTCAGACAATTTTCATAGATGCGAAACAATCTGTACAATCTTCATGGATGCAGAAACAATTTAAAAATATATACAAGGTGCAGGAACAATCTTCATAGGTGCGAAACAATCTGTACAATTTAAATAGATGCAGGAATAATTTAAAAATATATACAGGGTGCAGGAACAATCTTCATAGGTGCGAAACAATCTGTACAATTTTCATGGATGCAGAAACAATTTAAAAATATATACAAGGTGCAGGAACAATCTTCATTGATGCAGAAACAATTGATATATACAGGGTGCAGGAACAATCTTCATAGGTGCGAAACAATCTGTACAATTTAAATAGATGCAGGAACAATTTAAAAATATATACAGGGTGCAGGAACAATCTTCATAGGTGCGAAACAATCTGTACAATTTTCATAGATGCGAAACAATCTGTACAATCTTCATGGATGCAGAAACAATTGATATATATACAGGGTGCAGAAACAATTGATATATACAGGATGCAGGAACAATCTTCATAGGTGTGAAACAATTTAAAATATATACAGGATGCAGGAACAATCTTCATGGATGCAGAAACAATTGATATATACAGGGTGCAGGAACAATCTTCATAGGTGCGAAACAATCTGTACAATTTAAATAGATGCAGGAACAATTTAAAAATATATACAGGGTGCAGGAACAATTTTCATAGGTGCGAAACAATCTGTACAATCTTCATGGATGCAGAAACAATTAATATATACAGGGTGCAGGAACAATCTTCATGGATGCAGAAACAATTGATATATATACAGGGTGCAGAAACAATTGATATATACAGGATGCAGGAACAATCTTCATAGGTGCGAAACAATTAAAAAATATATACAGGATGCAGGAACAATCTTTATAGGTGCGAAACAATTTAAAATATATACAGGGTGCAGGAACAATCTTCATGGATGCAGAAACAATTGATATATATACAGGGTGCAGAAACAATTTACATAGATGCAGGAATAATTTAAAAATATATACAAGGTGCAGGAACAATATATACAAAAATTTTCACTATGGATGCTGCGGTATTCTGTAATGGCCATAAGCCAGACTGGTGATTCCATCATCTAGCAGATACCTCTTGTCATCAAAACGAGATAAACACTTTTTGTTTTGATTAACTGTATAGAGTTGATGACGTTCTTGTAGGATTCTGGTTTGTTGCTCATACGTGGCTATCTCCTTTTACAGGCATTCTTGATAGTCTTGAACACTTAATTTTTTCCTTACGATGCATGTTGATATGCCTTTTGCTGTCTTCTTTTAACCACCAGCTGACTGTATGGCATACATTTTTGGCTTTAATCCAATGAATTTGTAGGCAGCTTGACTGTGGAGTTCGTCTTTAAACTTTCCAAGGACCTTTTTGTTAGTTGTAGAATATAGCGGATGATTTTCTGGATACTCTGAGAAGTCAAAATGGTGCTGATCTTCCTTCATATCTTGATACATGTCTGCTGTCTGGATACAGTACGTCAAGGAGTCTGTATCCGTGAACAACAAAGTTGCACGACTTTCATACTTTTTCATAACGAAATTGTAGTGAAAGTCGTACATGAGCAACTTTGCTAATTCAAGGATACAGAAACCCACGTATATCGGCCTATTCATCAGGATGGTGGGTTTTGTTCTCTCCACAGCTACGAGGTTATTGCAAAATTCTTTAAAAGTTGTGAAATTCGGTGATGCAACTAATTTTTGGGCTCTGACTTCATTGTTACACAGTTCTATGTTACGACGTTTTCTCAAATTTTCGATGGTCTTTCCATAGACGCTATTGTTCAACAGTTTAAAGAAATCTTTCTCAAAACTGTTGTTTGCAGATTTTCGTTTATCTGTGTTGAAGTCTACATACTTTTTTAGCCAGGGTGCTTGTCGAAATTTCAAAACCTTGTTCACTTTTAATAGCTTCATTCCAAGTTTTAGGTATAACTGTAGATTTCTGTAATGTACAACATATTCTGATTTATTGTAGAGGTTTGGAATCAGTTTGGGTGTTCCTGAATATTTTTGGTTCTGCAACAAGGACTTGGCATAGGAGGAGAGCATTTCTTCTGTCACGGTCATTCTTTCAGGTGCAAGTGGGTAGTTATTGTGGAGATCATGCAGATGAGATGGGTACTCCAAATTCACTTCAAAAATGAAGCCTTCCGCTGCATCTTCGGGTATGTTCATGATGAAATCTTCAGTAATGTGAGAGGGGTCCATCCATTGAAACTTGCCATAAGGCATGTACTGGGACATAGCCCAACCGTAAAGGTTGTTCGCATCCCAGTACATGATATAACTAGAGGGCTTACTTGAGTCGTAGTGAGGAGTGTGCGGGTTGTTCGCAACAGCGAAACGGTGTGAAATCTGCGACACACCCCCGCGCACCCCTTTTTCAATAAACAGCAGCATGTTGATATCCGTGAGCAGCTCTAGCTTAACATCAGTCATCTTCAGACAAGCTTGCCAGGACAGTCCAGGAGAGGTGTATAAATGGGCAGCATCGATGTTATAATAGTGTAAGCAAAGACTTCTAAAATTTTGGAAGACATCGGCAAGGAGCAAAACATCTGTCTTCACATACAGGTCATGATACTCGCCGAGGTTTCTTATCTGGAAGACTTCCCATACGTTTTTTGCATGTTGATAATCAGATTCTTCGACGGGTTCGTTCGTAAGAGAGTTGAAAAACGCTGAAGGAGGCGGCAACACTGTTTCTTCAAATTTATCAAATCCAGTAATGTAGTCATAGGGGTATACTCCTTTTCTGGTGAGGAGACGTAGATCGGTACTTGAATTAAACTGGTCTTTTAGAATGTTAAACTGGCTAATATCCAAATTCTTCACCAACTTTTCTAACGAAGCAGGCAAAAATTGGAAGGAGTCAAGAAAGACGAGTTGTACAGGACTGTCAGGTTTCTTCAAAGTGAATGATATATATTTTTCTAATGTTGTTGCGATAACTTGTATCTGATGGTCTTGAAAATGGCCTAATTCTGTCATAATATGGTGGGCATCATAATTCTTTAAATTGTGGAAAACCACGGGAATCTTCTTTGGCTGCTTAAAATTAAGGTTGCAGCTAGCATGGGCGGCACCTCTAAAAACTCCAGTTTCGTGATTGTGATCCCGAACTTTAATGCATCCGGGTAACAGGGGTTGACGACATATGCTGCACCTTGTAGCATTTTGGAACGCCTCCTCTTCTTGGGTAGAGAGCTTCATAGCCTTAATTTCTTGCAGTTTGTCTTCAAGGATATCTTTTTCCATGATGATATTTTTCAGAAAATGCTTGACTGCATTCTCTCCTCGATAGCTAAAGATAGGCTTCACGGCTTTGCCATCAGACCCTACGATTACATAAGCGTAACCGCAGGCTGTATGGCGGGCTGTATGTTGCAGGTAGGAGTTTGAGGATGGAGCAGCTGATGCAATAGGTTCCAACAAACTTTCAAAGTCTGCATAGATGATATAGCTGATGGGGTGTTGAAGATGGGTTCCCGTGAACTCTAGTATATTTTTCTCCTTGCTGGGCATCTCAATGGCTTGGGCAGTGTGTTTTTTGCAGTTTGTTTCATGGTCTTTTAACAAAAGTTCTGTCGAAAAACCATGCAGGCACCTGTAACGATAATACTGTTTTCCGTCATGTTTTGTGCGGTCTCCCATCAATCTGGAAAAGTTCCGGATTAAACAATAGTGGTGGGCACCTTCCTCGTTCGCAAGGAGTAATAAGTTGATAGCTTCAACATCTTCTACTTCAGA
The DNA here is from genome assembly GCA_963930645.1 of Salticus scenicus. Lineage (NCBI taxonomy): Eukaryota > Metazoa > Arthropoda > Arachnida > Araneae > Salticidae > Salticus > Salticus scenicus. The sequence continues at coordinate 262,528,805 of OZ005658.1, forward strand.
AATTCTTAGAATTGTCACTTTAGAGTTTTCGTAGCCGAAGACGTTGATTCTAAGATTGTTCAGTTTTTCTATGAGGCCTATTTTTGAGATGGGAACAGGATACTGAACATTACCCATCTTGATTTCATTTTCATGAGGTAAGTAGTGGGAGACTCGTTCGGGATTTCTTGTATAATCCAAATTCAGTTTGTGTGCTAGCAGGCACCATAGGAAGCACTTGTTATCTCTGTTCTGTATATTTAAGATAGCTTTCTTGGCAAGCAGTTTAGCTGGCAATTCTTGATGGCTACTCGCTCTCAAGGGGTTATATTTAGCAGACTTGAATTCTAGGTAGTAGATGTTTCTCAGCACCCAGCCGGAACCTCTCTCTAAGAACTCTTCGTAGTTTTGAATAATCTTCATGAATCCTACACTTATTTGATCATCAATTAAATCAGGAGTGTGTTGCTGGTAGCAGGGTGTTCTGAAGTACGCATCCATAATTTCCAGTTCTCCTTCGGCTGTCTCTCTTTCAAAGCAGACTTTTATTACCAGGTACCATTTGATCGAATCTTTCTCATACAATTCCTGTAGGATGTTTTCATGTATCTCGGCACGAATAGACTCTAAAAAGATTTTCACATTGTACCGAGTGGCTTCAGTAGGTTCGATGAGCACCGTCTTAAACGTATTCAAAGCTTGTGTATAGGGGCGTCTTCGAGAGAGTGGTGGAGGAGTCGTTTTCGGTTTCTTCCGGCTTTCACTTAGGCTATTTGAATGCTGAACTCGCATATGGTTCATTAATGATGACTTAGAGGAGAAGGTGGACTGGCATTCTTTGCAGGGGTAGTTATGTGTCTTTAGATGAGCGTTGTACTCATCCAGGCGACTAAACTTTCGTTGGCATGTAGCACATTGATAGGTGGAAGTGTCAGCATCATGCAACTTCTTATGTCGGTTTAAGGCATCCTTTCTGGAGAACTCCTTCAAACACACAGAACAGGAGAAACCCTATAAAAGAATAAAAAACGATTTTTTAATTAAAGTGTTACAATTTTTAATCAAAGTGTTACAATTTTTCGAAATATCACAAAACAAAAACTTTAAGAAATAATACATACTTTAGAAGGACCGGGCTGAGGATCTACAGATTCTTGCATTTCACTCGTGGACTGATGCGATTTTCGGTGTCTGTTTAAAGCATCCTTTCTGGAGAATTCTTTATGACAAATGAGACACACGAACATTTTTTCTGTGTTATGAGTTGACATATGCCGATTCAGTTTTGAGTTATTCACAAAAGATTTCCCACAAGTAGGGCAAACAGGTCGAACCTATAATAGAAAGACAATTTTTTAAACTTTTGTAAAAGGGACAATTTTTCAAACTTTTGTAAAAGGAAACACTCTCATTTTTAATGCAAAACAATACATACCTTAGAAGATTCAGATTGGGCTTCAGGTTGGGCCTCAGGTTGGGGTTCAGGGTCGGCTTCAGGTTGGGCGGCGTCGTCCCATTGGGGGTTTCGCCACTCCTCATCATTCATTTCCCCAACAGTACAAAGCATATGAAGTTCGTCATCGGGTATACCGAAGGAAATACCCAACTGAAAATAAACGAATAGGGTGCAACTTTAAAAAATTTTAGAAAAATAAATTCTTCTAGTTAAAGATTTGATATACAAAAGGTTATACAAATCTAACTTTTATACAACATAAATAAATAAATTTAATCTATTCGATGAGTCATTAAATAAACGAATCATTTTATAAACATAGGATGCAACTTTAAAAATTTTTAGAAAAATAAATTCTTCTAGTTAAAGATTTAATTAATCTAACTTTTATACATACACGCTACCATTTTAATAAACCAATACAGTATTTTAACTAAACATAGGATTAGGTATGCAACTTTAAAAAAATTTTTAGAAAAATAAATTCCCCTAGTTAAAGATTTAATAAACAAAAGGTTATGCAAATCTAACTTTTATACAACATAAATAAATTGAATAAGTATAATCTAATTGATAGCTTATCAAACGATGAGTCATCCTAAACATGAATCTACTTGAACACTAACATTTTATTGTATAAGCTATGCGATGACTCATCAAACGATGAGTCATCCTAAACATGACTGAACATGAATCTACTTGAACACTAACATTTTATTGTATAAGCGATAATTACTATATAAATCACAAAGTATAGGATGTTGGAAATTAAATAAACAACACTAAAAGATTTAATAAACAAAAGGTTATGCAAATCTAACTTTTATACAACATAAATAAATTGAATAAGTATAATCTAATTGATAGCTTATCAAACGATGAGTCATCCTAAACATGTCTGAACATGAATCTATTTGAACACTAACATTTTATTGTATAAGCTATGCGATGACTCATCAAACGATGAGTCATCCTAAACATGACTGAACATGAATCTACTTGAACACTAACATTTTATTGTATAAGCGATAATTACTATATAAATCACAAAGTATAGGATGTTGGAAATTAAATAAACAACACTAGTTGATGAAAATTATAAGTAAACTGATTTTCTAGTTAATAATTAAATTTTTTATTTATAATGAATGCAAATTATGTTTCTCATAAGTAAACAATAATAATAATAATAACTTCTGATTTGAATAATATAAAAAGCACCTTTAAACGAAGTTTGAGTCATAAATTTTGTAAGGAAATAAATTATTAGAATAATAAATTTTTAGTTTAAACTTATGAGAATAAGTTTTAATTAAATCTTCTAATTAAAAAGTTTTTCACTTATAAAATAATTTCTATGTCATATGATTGTAAAAAAATAAATAAACTTATTAAAATTTCTATACAAAGTTTTTCACTTATAAAATAAATAATTTCTAAGCATAAACAAGTTTTACACATACTTAAATTTCACTTTATGTAGTTTATTGAATGAAATAAAATAGATTTCGCATTTATCAAATTAAAGATTCGAAATTAAATTTATGTTTACCACATTATAAATAAAATAGATTTTCACTTATAGAATATTTCTATGTCATATGATTGTAAAAAAATAAATAAACTTATTAAAATTTCTATACAAAGTTTTTCACTTATAAAATAAATAATTTCTAAGCATAAACATGTTTTACACATACTTAAATTTCGCTTTATGTAGTTTATTGAATGAAATAAAATAGATTTCGCATTTATCAAATTAAAGATTCGAAATTAAATTTATTTTAAACACATTATAAATAAAAATAGATTTTAACATAATATAAATAAAATAGATTTCTCATTTAACAAAATAAAGATTCGAAATTAAATTTATTTTTAACACACATTATAAATAGATTTTAAACTCATTCTATTTTTGCATAGTGTAAATCAAATTTATTTTTTAACATATCGTAAAAAGTAATAATAAGTTAAAGAATTCTTATTACAATTTAATATCTCATATTTCACTAAAAATGATTAAACACAGTTAGAAAATTAATTAAAATCAATGATTACTAGATAAATATACTTACTGCATTTTCTACATCCATAGCTTGATTGTCGTTGGTGAATCCTTCCATTATAGAGGTACGGAAAAACTGAAATACAATACGCCGAAAAACACAAGATATTTACGGGAAGAAAACTTCGCGAGCGTCGCTAAAGGAGAGAACTAAAAGCGCGTGTTACCTAGGCAGTAGATAATCTACGAATAACCCGAAAATTGAGTTGCAGCGGCTTATCTAGATAAGGGGGTTTCCCCCATGCGTCACCCTGACTCACCTTGGAAAATCCACGAGGGGAAATATGCAAATGAATCAACCTCTATGATGATGAATCAGAATTCGAGAAGTTTCTCGTAAGATCTACAGAGGTGAGTCAGGGTGACGCATGGGGGAAACCCCCTTATCTAGATAAGCCGCTGCAACTCAATTCTCGGGTCATTCGTAGATTATCTACTGCCTAGGTAACACGCGCTTTTAGTTCTCTCCTTTAGCGACGCTCGCGAAGTTTTCTTCCCGTAAATATCTTGTGTTTTTCGGCGTATTGTATTTCAGTTTTTCCGTACCTCTATAATGGAAGGATTCACCAACGACAATCAAGCTATGGATGTTGAAAATGCAGTAAGTATATTTATCTAGTAATCATTGATTTTAATTAATTTTCTAACTGTGTTTAATCATTTTTAGTGAAATATGAGATATTAAATTGTAATAAGAATTCTTTAACTTATTATTACTTTTTACGATATGTTAAAAAATAAATTTGATTTACACTATGCAAAAATAGAATGAGTTTAAAATCTATTTATAATGTGTGTTAAAAATAAATTTAATTTCGAATCTTTATTTTGTTAAATGAGAAATCTATTTTATTTATATTATGTTAAAATCTATTTTTATTTATAATGTGTTTAAAATAAATTTAATTTCGAATCTTTAATTTGATAAATGCGAAATCTATTTTATTTCATTCAATAAACTACATAAAGCGAAATTTAAGTATGTGTAAAACTTGTTTATGCTTAGAAATTATTTATTTTATAAGTGAAAAACTTTGTATAGAAATTTTAATAAGTTTATTTATTTATTTACAATCATATGACATAGAAATTATTCTATAAGTGAAAATCTATTTTATTTATAATGTGTTTAACATAAATTTAATTTCAAATCTTTATTTTGACAAATGGGAAATCTATTTGATTTATATTGTGTTTAAAATAAATTTAATTTCGAATCTTTAATTTGATAAATGGGAAATCTATTTTATTTCATTCAATAAACTACATAAAGCGAAATTTAAGTATGTGTAAAACTTGTTTATGCTTAGAAATTATTTATTTTATAAGTGAAAAACTTTGTATAGAAATTTTAATAAGTTTATTTATTTTTTTACAATCATATGACATAGAAATTATTCTATAAGTGAAAATCTATTTTATTTATAATGTGGTAAACATAAATTTAATTTCGAATCTTTAATTTGATAAATGCGAAATCTATTTTATTTCATTCAATAAACTGCATAAGTAAGTATGTGTAATTTAATAAATTTAAGTATGTGTAAAACTTGTTTATGCTTAGAAATTATTTATTTTATAAGTGAAAAACTTTGTATAGAAATTTTAATAAGTTTATTTATTTTTTTACTATCATATGATAGAAATTATTTTATAAGTGAAAAACTTTTTAATTAGAAGATTTAATTAAAACTTATTCTCATAAGTTTAAACTAAAAATTTATTATTCTAATAATTTATTTCCTTACAAAATTTATGACTCATACTTCGTTTAAAGGTGCTTTTTATATTATTCAAATCAGAAGTTATTATTATTATTATTGTTTACTTATGAGAAACTTAATTTGCATTCATTATAAATAAAAAATTTAATTATTAACTAGAAAATCAGTTTACTTATAATTTTCATCAACTAGTGTTGTTTATTTAATTTCCAACATCCTATACTTTGTGATTTATATAGTAATTATCGCTTATACAATAAAATGTTAGTGTTCAAGTAGATTCATGTTCAGTCATGTTTAGGATGACTCATCGTTTGATGAGTCATCGCATAGCTTATACAATAAAATGTTAGTGTTCAAGTAGATTCATGTTCAGACATGTTTAGGATGACTCATCGTTTGATAAGCTATCAATTAGATTATACTTATTCAATTTATTTATGTTGTATAAAAGTTAGATTTGCATAACCTTTTGTTTATTAAATCTTTTAGTGTTGTTTATTTAATTTCCAACATCCTATACTTTGTGATTTATATAGTAATTATCGCTTATACAATAAAATGTTAGTGTTCAAGTAGATTCATGTTCAGTCATGTTTAGGATGACTCATCGTTTGATGAGTCATCGCATAGCTTATACAATAAAATGTTAGTGTTTAAGTAGATTCATGTTTAGGATGACTCATCGTTTGATAAGCTATCAATTAGATTATACTTATTCAATTTATTTATGTTGTATAAAAGTTAGATTTGCATAACCTTTTGTTTATTAAATCTTTAACTAGGAGAATTTATTTTTCTAAAAAATTTTTTAAAGTTGCATACCTAATCCTATGTTTAGTTAAAATACTGTATTGGTTTATTAAAATGGTAGCGTGTATGTATAAAAGTTAGATTAATTAAATCTTTAACTAGAAGAATTTATTTTTCTAAAAATTTTTAAAGTTGCATCCTATGTTTATAAAATGATTCGTTTATTTAATGACTCATCGAATAGATTAAATTTATTTATTTATGTTGTATAAAAGTTAGATTTGTATAACCTTTTGTATATCAAATCTTTAACTAGAAGAATTTATTTTTCTAAAATTTTTTAATGTTGCATCCTATGTTTATAAAATGATTCGTTTATTTAATGACTCATCGAATAGATTAAATTTATTTATTTATGTTGTATAAAAGTTAGATTTGTATAACCTTTTGTATATCAAATCTTTAACTAGAAGAATTTATTTTTCTAAAATTTTTTAAAGTTGCACCCTATTCGTTTATTTTCAGTTGGGTATTTCCTTCGGTATACCCGATGACGAACTTCATATGCTTTGTACTGTTGGGGAAATGAATGATGAGGAGTGGCGAAACCCCCAATGGGACGACGCCGCCCAACCTGAAGCCGACCCTGAACCCCAACCTGAGGCCCAACCTGAAGCCCAATCTGAATCTTCTAAGGTATGTATTGTTTTGCATTAAAAATGAGAGTGTTTCCTTTTACAAAAGTTTGAAAAATTGTCCCTTTTACAAAAGTTTAAAAAATTGTCTTTCTATTATAGGTTCGACCTGTTTGCCCTACTTGTGGGAAATCTTTTGTGAATAACTCAAAACTGAATCGGCATATGTCAACTCATAACACAGAAAAAATGTTCGTGTGTCTCATTTGTCATAAAGAATTCTCCAGAAAGGATGCTTTAAACAGACACCGAAAATCGCATCAGTCCACGAGTGAAATGCAAGAATCTGTAGATCCTCAGCCCGGTCCTTCTAAAGTATGTATTATTTCTTAAAGTTTTTGTTTTGTGATATTTCGAAAAATTGTAACACTTTGATTAAAAATTGTAACACTTTAATTAAAAAATCGTTTTTTATTCTTTTATAGGGTTTCTCCTGTTCTGTGTGTTTGAAGGAGTTCTCCAGAAAGGATGCCTTAAACCGACATAAGAAGTTGCATGATGCTGACACTTCCACCTATCAATGTGCTACATGCCAACGAAAGTTTAGTCGCCTGGATGAGTACAACGCTCATCTAAAGACACATAACTACCCCTGCAAAGAATGCCAGTCCACCTTCTCCTCTAAGTCATCATTAATGAACCATATGCGAGTTCAGCATTCAAATAGCCTAAGTGAAAGCCGGAAGAAACCGAAAACGACTCCTCCACCACTCTCTCGAAGACGCCCCTATACACAAGCTTTGAATACGTTTAAGACGGTGCTCATCGAACCTACTGAAGCCACTCGGTACGATGTGAAAATCTTTTTAGAGTCTATTCGTGCCGAGATACATGAAAACATCCTACAGGAATTGTATGAGAAAGATTCGATCAAATGGTACCTGGTAATAAAAGTCTGCTTTGAAAGAGAGACAGCCGAAGGAGAACTGGAAATTATGGATGCGTACTTCAGAACACCCTGCTACCAGCAACACACTCCTGATTTAATTGATGATCAAATAAGTGTAGGATTCATGAAGATTATTCAAAACTACGAAGAGTTCTTAGAGAGAGGTTCCGGCTGGGTGCTGAGAAACATCTACTACCTAGAATTCAAGTCTGCTAAATATAACCCCTTGAGAGCGAGTAGCCATCAAGAATTGCCAGCTAAACTGCTTGCCAAGAAAGCTATCTTAAATATACAGAACAGAGATAACAAGTGCTTCCTATGGTGCCTGCTAGCACACAAACTGAATTTGGATTATGCAAGAAATCCCGAACGAGTCTCCCACTACTTACCTCATGAAAATGAAATCAAGATGGGTAATGTTCAGTATCCTGTTCCCATCTCAAAAATAGGCCTCATAGAAAAACTGAACAATCTTAGAATCAACGTCTTCGGTTACGAAAACTCTAAAGTGACAATTCTAAGAATTTCTGAAGTAGAAGATGTTGAAGCTATCAACTTATTACTCCTTGCGAACGAGGAAGGTGCCCACCACTATTGTTTAATCCGGAACTTTTCCAGATTGATGGGAGACCGCACAAAACATGACGGAAAACAGTATTATTGTTACAGGTGCCTGCATGGTTTTTCGACAGAACTTTTGTTAAAAGACCATGAAACAAACTGCAAAAAACACACTGCCCAAGCCATTGAGATGCCCAGCAAGGAGAAAAATATACTAGAGTTCACGGGAACCCATCTTCAACACCCCATCAGCTATATCATCTATGCAGACTTTGAAAGTTTGTTGGAACCTATTGCATCAGCTGCTCCATCCTCATCAAACTCCTACCTGCAACATACAGCCCGCCATACAGCCTGCGGTTACGCTTATGTAATCGTAGGGTCTGATGGCAAAGCCGTGAAGCCTATCTTTAGCTATCGAGGAGAGAATGCAGTCAAGCATTTTCTGAAAAATATCATCATGGAAAAAGATATCCTTGAAGACAAACTGCAAGAAATTAAGGCTATGAAGCTCTCTACCCAAGAAGAGGAGGCGTTCCAAAATGCTACAAGGTGCAGCATATGTCGTCAACCCCTGTTACCCGGATGCATTAAAGTTCGGGATCACAATCACGAAACTGGAGTTTTTAGAGGTGCCGCCCATGCTAGCTGCAACCTTAATTTTAAGCAGCCAAAGAAGATTCCCGTGGTTTTCCACAATTTAAAGAATTATGATGCCCACCATATTATGACAGAATTAGGCCATTTTCAAGACCATCAGATACAAGTTATCGCAACAACATTAGAAAAATATATATCATTCACTTTGAAGAAACCTGACAGTCCTGTACAACTCGTCTTTCTTGACTCCTTCCAATTTTTGCCTGCTTCGTTAGAAAAGTTGGTGAAGAATTTGGATATTAGCCAGTTTAACATTCTAAAAGACCAGTTTAATTCAAGTACCGATCTACGTCTCCTCACCAGAAAAGGAGTATACCCCTATGACTACATTACTGGATTTGATAAATTTGAAGAAACAGTGTTGCCGCCTCCTTCAGCGTTTTTCAACTCTCTTACGAACGAACCCGTCGAAGAATCTGATTATCAACATGCAAAAAACGTATGGGAAGTCTTCCAGATAAGAAACCTCGGCGAGTATCATGACCTGTATGTGAAGACAGATGTTTTGCTCCTTGCCGATGTCTTCCAAAATTTTAGAAGTCTTTGCTTACACTATTATAACATCGATGCTGCCCATTTATACACCTCTCCTGGACTGTCCTGGCAAGCCTGTCTGAAGATGACTGATGTTAAGCTAGAGCTGCTCACGGATATCAACATGCTGCTGTTTATTGAAAAAGGGGTGCGCGGGGGTGTGTCGCAGATTTCACACCGTTTCGCTGTTGCGAACAACCCGCACACTCCTCACTACGACTCAAGTAAGCCCTCTAGTTATATCATGTACTGGGATGCGAACAACCTTTACGGTTGGGCTATGTCCCAGTACATGCCTTATGGCAAGTTTCAATGGATGGACCCCTCTCACATTACTGAAGATTTCATCATGAACATACCCGAAGATGCAGCGGAAGGCTTCATTTTTGAAGTGAATTTGGAGTACCCATCTCATCTGCATGATCTCCACAATAACTACCCACTTGCACCTGAAAGAATGACCGTGACAGAAGAAATGCTCTCCTCCTATGCCAAGTCCTTGTTGCAGAACCAAAAATATTCAGGAACACCCAAACTGATTCCAAACCTCTACAATAAATCAGAATATGTTGTACATTACAGAAATCTACAGTTATACCTAAAACTTGGAATGAAACTATTAAAAGTGAACAAGGTTTTGAAATTTCGACAAGCACCCTGGCTAAAAAAGTATGTAGACTTCAACACAGATAAACGAAAATCTGCAAACAACAGTTTTGAGAAAGATTTCTTTAAACTGTTGAACAATAGCGTCTATGGAAAGACCATCGAAAATTTGAGAAAACGTCGTAACATAGAACTGTGTAACAATGAAGTCAGAGCCCAAAAATTAGTTGCATCACCGAATTTCACAACTTTTAAAGAATTTTGCAATAACCTCGTAGCTGTGGAGAGAACAAAACCCACCATCCTGATGAATAGGCCGATATACGTGGGTTTCTGTATCCTTGAATTAGCAAAGTTGCTCATGTACGACTTTCACTACAATTTCGTTATGAAAAAGTATGAAAGTCGTGCAACTTTGTTGTTCACGGATACAGACTCCTTGACGTACTGTATCCAGACAGCAGACATGTATCAAGATATGAAGGAAGATCAGCACCATTTTGACTTCTCAGAGTATCCAGAAAATCATCCGCTATATTCTACAACTAACAAAAAGGTCCTTGGAAAGTTTAAAGACGAACTCCACAGTCAAGCTGCCTACAAATTCATTGGATTAAAGCCAAAAATGTATGCCATACAGTCAGCTGGTGGTGAAAAGAAGACAGCAAAAGGCATATCAACATGCATCGTAAGGAAAAAATTAAGTGTTCAAGACTATCAAGAATGCCTGCAAAAGGAGATAGCCACGTATGAGCAACAAACCAGAATCCTACAAGAACGTCATCAACTCTATACAGTTAATCAAAACAAAAAGTGTTTATCTCCTTTTGATGACAAGAGGTATCTGCTAGATGATGGAATCACCAGTCTGGCTTATGGCCATTACAGAATACCGCAGCATCCATAGTGAAAATTTTTGTATATATTGTTCCTGCACCTTGTATATATTTTTAAATTGTTCCTGCATCTATGTAAATTGTTTCTGCACCCTGTATATATATCAATTGTTTCTGCATCCATGAAGATTGTTCCTGCACCCTGTATATATTTTAAATTGTTTCGCACCTATGAAGATTGTTCCTGCATCCTGTATATATTTTTTAATTGTTTCGCACCTATGAAGATTGTTCCTGCATCCATGAAGATTGTTCCTGCACCCTGTATATATTAATTGTTTCTGCATCCATGAAGATTGTACAGATTGTTTCGCACCTATGAAAATTGTTCCTGCACCCTGTATATATTTTTAAATTGTTCCTGCATCTATTTAAATTGTACAGATTGTTTCGCACCTATGAAGATTGTTCCTGCACCCTGTATATATCAATTGTTTCTGCATCCATGAAGATTGTTCCTGCATCCTGTATATATTTTAAATTGTTTCACACCTATGAAGATTGTTCCTGCAACCTGTATATATCAATTGTTTCTGCACCCTGTATATATATCAATTGTTTCTGCATCCATGAAGATTGTACAGATTGTTTCGCATCTATGAAAATTGTACAGATTGTTTCGCACCTATGAAGATTGTTCCTGCACCCTGTATATATTTTTAAATTGTTCCTGCATCTATTTAAATTGTACAGATTGTTTCGCACCTATGAAGATTGTTCCTGCACCCTGTATATATCAATTGTTTCTGCATCCATGAAGATTGTTCCTGCACCTTGTATATATTTTTAAATTGTTTCTGCATCCATGAAGATTGTACAGATTGTTTCGCATCTATGAAAATTGTACAGATTGTTTCGCACCTATGAAGATTGTTCCTGCACCCTGTATATATTTTTAAATTGTTCCTGCATCTATTTAAATTGTACAGATTGTTTCGCACCTATGAAGATTGTTCCTGCACCCTGTATATATCAATTGTTTCTGCATCAATGAAGATTGTTCCTGCACCTTGTATATATTTTTAAATTGTTTCTGCATCCATGAAAATTGTACAGATTGTTTCGCACCTATGAAGATTGTTCCTGCACCCTGTATATATTTTTAAATTATTCCTGCATCTATTTAAATTGTACAGATTGTTTCGCACCTATGAAGATTGTTCCTGCACCTTGTATATATTTTTAAATTGTTTCTGCATCCATGAAGATTGTACAGATTGTTTCGCATCTATGAAAATTGTCTGAACCCATGCTTTGAAGACAACCTCAGAAAACTATGTGATGAGTTCTTCAGGTTGACATTTTTTATTTTTTTTTATTTTTATTTTTTTTTTAAGGAACTAACTCCCGCCTTGCTCTACGGAGCGAAAAGGTGCACCGCAGGGCCTCGGGAGGGCAGTCTCCCAGGCGCTCAAGGTGAACTCTCTCTTTCTCTCTCTTCTCTTTTTTCTAACTTTATTCATTCTAACTCTCATTTCTTAAATTTTGTATTCTCTTTCTAACTTTTTTCTATACATTTTTCTAACTCTTATTTCATAAACTGTATCTCTTTTCAGGCTAAGTCCCAAAAGATCGTGACGTCATCTAATCCCCTGCAAAAAGCCGAAAAAATTTTGAAGTCCCCGAAATTGTGTAAAAAATACTAAGTCCCGAAATTTAGGAAAATAAATCTAACTCCTCAAAATTCCCCTTTCTCCCCGATAGATGGCACCACCAAACCTCATCCAAGATGATACCCAAAGTTTCTATTCTTCCGGTGGCAACACACAGTTTCTATTCTTCCGGTGGCAACACCCCCTCGTCTAAGATGATGACTAAGTAGTGTAAAAAGGACACATTCACCTGCACGGTGGTGGGACGATGGGTCTAGGGTGGAGGCGCTCTCCACCCTGACCCACATCGTCCCACCGTCCCACCACCGTGCAGGTGAACTGTCCTTTTTACACTACTCATGTCAACCTAGTCCTTCGGAGTTTTCCGTGGTTTTCTTCGAAATTTGCACTAATATGAGCTAGAACCATATACAAAGACCCCAATTAGAAAGCATCTTCCCTTATGTCCAGGTCACTAGTGCAGACAATAAACCTTGATCTGAATGCCATTGTAATTTTTATGAAAATGTTTTTACATTTGAATAAAACATAAGTACTTCAAAAAGGAATATAAAAAAAATTATACTATCAATAGCTTATCACAAAAAAATACTGAAATGAAAATAAAACTGAATATGATATAAATAATATTGAAAGTTTAACAATTTATTCTAGTACAAAAAAAATATGTTTTATGAAAAACAAAATTATTCCTGAAAAACTTTCATGATTAAAACAAATTAATATTAATGATTGTCAGAAAGATACATAGAAAAATTATGCAAATTTGAATTGTTAAAATAATTTAGAATTTGTTTTATGAGTTAAGATTTTTTTTTGAACCTCTATTAAAAGGCCACATTTGTATAAGTACAAAGTGCAATATTTAAAGGTATAGTGGATGGCCGTTTTAGAGAGATTTTATCGAATTCCATTTCTAATCAGTAATTTTTGTGATAACTGTAATTTATGTACCCCACCAGGGGTTGAGAGGTTCTTCTGTCGAAGCTGGAAGACAGGAAGTGCCGGGTTCGATCCCAGTTAGCGCTCATCCATTTAGCTGTTCGGATTTTGTCGGGGTTTTCTCCGAAACTCGCATAAATACGTGCTATGACCCCTTAGAAAAGACCCCCCCCCCACACCGAGGGCATCTTCCTTAAAAAGAATTCCATATTATAGACAACTGATCTTAAGCCGAATATCATACCATAACAACATATACCATATCATATCAAACAACAACAACAATAATAATAATAATAAAACGCAATATCAATAACTCACGATAAAAATATTACTAAGCTAAAAATTGTATTCTGTTTGGTATATGAAATATATTTTGAAAAGCAAAATTATTTTTGAAAAGATTTTAAAAATAAAACAAACTAATATTAATAATTATCAGAATGCTGTATAGATAAATTATGCAAATAGGAATAGTTAAAATCATTATTTAAAGCTCCTGGCCTTTAGTAGTTCGTGGCCTTTTTGAGAGGTTTTACTGTATTTTGTTTCTAATCGATAATTTTTCATAACTGTAATTTTTTATTAAAATATTTTCACATTTACATGACTGTTCCCATCAAAAATTATACTTCTGAGGGTCACCGAAGCGGGAGAGCCATCCCTTCCGTGGAAGATCAAAATTGTGATGGCATGTCTCCGGACCCCTCTAGGGGTGTGTCCCAGACCGTCGCCAATTGCCCATCTGCGCAGCACTGGTGCGACGTAAAACCCAACCATCCATCCACATTTACATGACCCATTAGTATTAAAAAAAAAAAAGGTAAAAAATAGGAAAATTAACCAAAACATTTTTTTTACTTATGTTTTTGTTAAATAACTTTAAAATTAAAACCTCTTAACTAATATAGTATAAGTATAGCAAAGTAGCCATGCAGTAAAAGGTTAAACCGCTTGCAGCTTCACCTGGTGAAAAATAGCGGAGTTAGTGTTCCTCACTCGAAAACGGTTCTAGAGAAAAAAAGTTAATTACCAAGTTGAAGAATATCACCGATTTAATACAAAAAGATAGTTCAGACATTCATGCTAGCGTTCCTATCTCGGAAACGGTTCAAGGCAGGGGGGAAAAAGTGAATTATAAAATTGCTGAGCATCATCGATTTAGTACGAAAAGATAGTTTAGACATTGATGCTAAAAATACAATGCTAAAAACGTGCATTTGTTTGTTCGCAATTTCCTAAACTGTGCACAATTGATCTACGTTGCACACTTTGCAGCGTAGCGGGACACGTACAGTCGGTAACAAAAGTGTCCGAACACTGGCAAAAATTCCTATGTAAAAAAAGTACACTTCATATGGTTTTGTTCAATAAATCCTTATCGAATCATGTTCTTACACTGACTGTGATCAGGATTCGACAAGGATTTATTTAACAAAACCGTATGAAGTGTACTTTTTTTGCATAGGAATTTTCGCTAGTGTTCGGACACTTTTGTTACCGACTGTATACTCTGTGGTTCAAAGTACTGTTACTGTAAGCGGTCACATCGATTAGCGCAAAGTCGTTTTTAACCAACTTCAGAAAGGAGGGTGTTCTTAATTCTAGCAATGTGTTGTTGTTGGTGTTTGTAAGCTTATAACTTCGTAAGAGATGCTCTAATTAACCGACTTCAAAAAGGATGAGGTTCTGAATTCAAAGCTACTCACTTGAGCTACATTGCACGTTGTAGCGTAGCTGGTGAGACATACGCTATATAGTTCAAAATACGGTTACTTGATACTTTTTGTTTTGTTGTAAAGATCTTGGTCTGAAGTAGGTCCCATTGTAATATCTTTACAATCTAAAGAAAATAAAGCACCATCTGTTGAAAAACAGCATAATTAGCTTTGATTCAAGAAAACAAATAAGATTTTGTAAGCAGCAAAAGTTGGCGAAGATGCTGGTATCTGACGTCCTTGGTGAAAGAAAAATCGCAAAATTATCTGGCAAACATATTTAATTTCTTTGGGATATCACGATTATTTTGATAAGGTATATCAAGAGAGTAATCAAGAATATGAAACAATACATTGTACAATATATATTATGAAAATATACATCTTGCGTGTATATTTTTGCATTACGTTTTGATCGCTAAATCCAAAAACCGCCAAGGATGATAGTTATCAAAGTTATACCAAATTTGCAAAAGAAACTCTCACTTCGTAGAAACTTAAATACCGCATTGTGAAGAATGATCACTGTTCTGTGTAGATGCTACTAATGGACCAACTGTATACAGTGATAAAATAATAAAGAAAACGTGAAAATGGATCATTCGAGACAACAACATTTGTTGCTACCGATCTAAAAACAAACTTTTAAAAACCAATTAAATTTTATTTAATTTTGCGCGGACTTCAAAAGTTATAATTAATTGTAGTGTTATAGGTTGTTTGGTGAAGGAAATTATTTTATACTTTCAGGCGCAATTTACAGTTTCAATTCATACAATTTTTTTTTTTTTTTTTTTTTTACAAAAAGATTTTATTTAATTTTAACGTTAATCATTTTTAAATTTCAGTTTATATTTAACTTTCAAGGTAACGTGAGCAAGCGCCATCTTACATGAAAAAAGAGATTTACTATTAAATAAATACAGAAAATGTACTTCCAAAGGCCAATATGTCATGATTTAAACATTATGATTAATGGTGAATTAATAATAATAATTATTATTATTAATTTTATTTATTTATTTATTTTTTAATAGATTTTTTATTTAATCTATAGAATTTATTAAAATTAATTAAACTGAAACCACCAAATTTGATTATGCATGGAATCTACGCTTTGTACAGTCGGGGAAAAAAAAAAAAAGCGCAACACCCGCTGTAATTTCGTTATTAATTGACGCAGGAACATCTAATAGACATAATTCAACAGGAAATTAAATGCACTTTCTAAAAATTTTGTCGAATTTTGAATTTGGGGTCATCTACATATTGAAATGAGCGCCAACTTTGATTTTTTCAATAGCAACACAAAATTTTGACTTCATATTTGAATTTCTGAGAGTCTGGCAGTGCGGAAAAGTATACTGTTTGTATAGTTTATCTTTAGTATTTATAGAGTTATAATCAAAAATGTGTTAGGGGGTTATCAGTAAATGTAGAAAAATAAAATTAAGATCCTATAAGAAACAGATAAAATTTTAATGTTTCACCGGAAATTTTTCAGGTAAAAAAGAATTATAAAAATTAATGACTCTACTAACAAAGTTAACTTAACTGACTTAACAAAGTTAATAAATTAACTTTGTTATTATTTTTTAAGATTTGATTCGTTATCTCATGCAAAACTTTATGAGAGACAGCCCCCCTAAACCACTCCAAAAGAAAGATTTATTTATATCTCGAAAACTAATAACTGGAATGGGCTGCAAATTTACATACCCATATTTTTCAGCATTAGGATTCATTTTATGTAAAAATTAATATAGGTCATAATTCATAATTTTTATGAATATGAATTTATTAATATTTTTCAGAATTAAAAATATTTTTCAGACTCAAAAGTAATGATGGATTATGTTTGGGTTTCTTCACTGTATCTTGTAACAAAAAAAAAATTATATCGTTCGTGTTATTTTTTGTGAAGATATTAATAAAAGTTTGAAATATGAATTTAACATTAGCACATTCAAACTTTGAACGCTTATAACTCTGTGAAAAAATAAGTAAAATATACAACCAATATATTTTTTGCGTTGTCGCGATCCCAGGAATTCAAATATAAAATAAAAATGGGGCATTACTATTGAAAAAATCAAAGTTGGTTCCCGTTTTAATATGTAGACGACCCCCAATTCAAAAATTCGGTCCATTTTCTGAAACTACTCAGAATTCCCCGTCGAATGATACCTATTACATTTTTCTACATCGATTAGCAACGAAGTTAAGTTGAGTGTTGCGTTTTTTTTTCTCCGACTGTACTTACAGTAAAAAAAACCTTTAAAAATTTTATAATTTGTCTTTCTTTCTTTGTTTCTTTTTTTTTTAATTTTGCTTTTCGATTACTGTTTTACACACACACATATATATATATAATCATTGTACATCTGCAGTAAAATGTAGTAATCAGATAAAATATTTGAATGCTATTGTGTTCACTCAGACACATACACATATCTTTATAAAAACGGAAAAATGAATTCAGGAAATCACATCGTATAAATTTACCAAAAACCTACAACGATTTTTCTTTTTTCATGGGTACAATATTTTCCTTACATAGTATATGTTTAGAAATTAAAAAAAATCCCTTTTCGGGAAGCTTAAAGGCAAAGGTAGATTCCTTTACGTTAATGTTACAAATGTAAAGAAATTTTACATATGCATTAATACTTAGCCAATGGCTTTGTTCCCACACATTGCATTATTTACGTCGTTATTCTGTTTTCAAGAAATTCAATTTTCAGCTAAAAAAGGATTTTATTCAATCTACTTAAAATTTTAGGCTAGATTTATTGGTCTGTAAATGCTTCAATTTTTTTTTTTTTTTTTTTTTTTTTTAATTCAAGCTCATAATCATTCAACAAATGGAAGTCTTAAAGATATACAATCCCAGCAATGGTGAATCCCGGAGGGGGGCTATTGGGCCAAACCCCCCTCCCCAACCAAGCTTAATCAAAATTATAATTTTTATATAAATTCCATATAACTGAAGTTCAATATCTTTCTTTTAAAGAAAAAATAATAGAAACGTGAAAATGCACTTGTGACCTTACTATGGTCAAGCACTGGTAAGCCTGGCGTTACTATGGTCAAGCACTGGTAAGCCTGGCGTTACTATGGTCAAGTCAAATACAGTTAAGTGGTAGCGGTTTTTAGATAGTTATTTCATTGTAATTTTTATTGAATTATTGAAAGTTGTATTGTGTTTTTATGATTCTTATTGTCAGATGAGTAAAAATTGTAAAATGAAACTGTTTTGGTTCACATAAGCTGGAACATTAACATTAGTTAACATTGGAACATTTGGCATCGCTGAATTTCAATGTTAATTGTTATGAATTTAGTAAATTGTATGATTTGGCGAGATTTTGGGGGCAAAACTTGCAACTTATCAATGAAATTTGTGATTTGGCGGCAAAATTTGATAGTTAACGACGAAATTTTTGACTTGGTGACAAAATTCGTTGTCAGACGACAAAATTTGGCGAGCTTGGCGATGGAGAAAGGCATCTTTGGCGTCATTATATTTTCTTTCCACGCGAAAACCTCATATCTCTTCACAGACCAATATCTTGTTTCGACGAGATAAAAATTCAAAGGAAGCTGTAACGTATTACTCTCAAACGTAAGTTTTAAATTCTTGCCTAAACCGACATTCTAAACTATTCACCACAAACGATATTTGTATTAAGATTGACGTATTATTTTAATTTTATATTTTTAAATGATTAATTTAAGCGTTTAACATGGTTTTTAATTAACACACTTTTATTAACTTGATTTGATGCAACTATTAATGTATGTAACGGAATTTTTCAATTCAATTTTCGGTAACTTCTTGTCGTCCGAAGAACCTAAAATTTTGCACACGACTTCATAATCACTGACAATACCAGATACAAGTATTCCCAGGCACTTTTCTCATCAGGGGCAGGTTCCAGGGGCAAACAAAAAATCTATACTTATACAAAACTATCATATGTGACACAGGATTTGGACGTATTTATATAATGTAGAGTGGCAACAATTAATTTTTTTTAATAAAGATTTAAAAGTATGTAATATTTTTCTAAAGGCTTTATTCGTTCACTTTTCAATGAAAGAGTGTTCTTTATTTGTTAAAAAATGGTATAATTTTATTTATCAAAATAAGGAAATTCGAGTAATGAAATACTTTAGTTTAAATTTAAGTTTTTATGAAAGTAAACTTCAACGGGAAATTCATTAAAATCGTCCCTAGTTTATTTGCCAAAGGGATAATACCTAAATGTCCCCAAATTTATTACTTTTCTATCATGCCAGTTTAATTCGTTTAGCATCGATTTACACGATTTTTTTTTTTTTTTTTACAATGATATTTATCTTTTACATTATAGCATCTATGTCATAAAGCTAAGTCTAAATCTGCTTAGCCCAACGAGATATATAAAGTAGAGAGATAAATGGTAACCCTTGAGAAGGTCCAAGATGAGTCATGTGACATGCTCTCCTTGCACCTGAGTATTCGGTGGTTCCCTTGGTAACAGCCCCCAGGGGGGTACCTTCTTCAGGTATTCAGGGGGAGTCACGCACCCCGGGCCCGAGTGATCTTTTTATCTCTTCTTCATTTTTTTTTTTTTTTTTTTTTTTTTTTTTAAACCTTTTCTTTTTTTTCTTTCATTTTTTTTTTTCTCTCTAAGTTTTTGGCATTTTTCTTGCTTTTTCGCCCTTGTTTGTTTTTTTGGTTTTTAATGCCAATCAGGTTTTGGTACTTGTTCATTGTTCTTGAAAAAAAAAAATTGTAAAAAAAAAAAATTAAAAATTTGAAAAACTTACAAAAAAATGAAACTACTTACCTTGTTATACTCACCTTTTTGGTTTCTACTTACCCTGTTTATTTTCACTCACCTTTATTTTTTGGTCTAGTTCTTGTTGTTTATACTAATATTACTTAACTTCTAAAACATTAACCAAGCTGAGACTGGTGTAGATGTGGCGCTGGTTATTGGGTTGGCGATTTGGTGAGGGTCTCACGGTAGTCTAGCCTTGGGAGCACACTGGGAGACTGGTGCCCTTGGTGAAGGTGAGACAACGGTGACTACTCGAACGAGAAACACCGGACTAACACGACTACCACATGTGATTCCCAATCTGGGTCGACGGTCTGGTAGCTGGTGAGTGGTTATGGGTGTCCCAGGGAGCGATTCTGAAAACCCTTTGCTTTCCGTCCGTTCAAGAAATGGGCTGACTTGTGGGACTAAGGAAACCCTCGACCCTTTTTATTTAATTTAATTATGGCGACAAACAAAGGAAATTCGAATAATGCGTCTGGCTCGGGCCAAGCTATTAAAAATTCAAATGAGAAATCTTGGGCTGAAAGAATGGAAGAGTTCTCTTCCACGCTTAATGAGAATAATGTGTTTGTAAATTGCGAAGCTAGATTTTTTATAGTAAAGAAGAAAGAAGGAGATTTCTCAAAAACATCTCCCTTCTTAATACAAAAGGCACTGCAATCTATAATGGGTGATCCAAAATCAGTGAAAAAACTTAGATCAGGGGAATTATTAATAGAAGTCGAAAATAACAAGCAAGCTAACAGTTTAAAAAAGTGTACTGAATTTGCAAACATTCCTGTCACTGTTGATGTCCATAGAACTCTAAATACTTGCCGTGGTGTCATTTCTGAATCTGACCTCCAGTTTATACCAGAAGCCGAAATTCTTGAAAACCTCAAAGAGCAAAAAGTTATCGGAGTAAAACGTATATCTATATTTCGCGACAATAAACCAATTCCAACTAAACACATAATCTTAACAATAAATTCCCCAAAACTTCCACCATCAATAAAAGCTGGATACCTTGAATGCCCCGTCAGACAATACATACCAAATCCGTTACGCTGCTTCAACTGCCAACGTTTTGGCCATTCTAAAACTTCCTGCCGTGGAAAACAGACATGTGCCCGCTGCAGTGCCATTGGCCATGATAGTCAAAATTGTGAAGCCACTGTGTGTTGTGTTAATTGTAAAAAAGATCACCCATCATATGCTAAGTCTTGTGAAAAATGGAAAATAGAAAAAGAGATTCAAACAATTAAAACAAAACAAAATATATCATACCCAGAAGCCAGAAAAATAGTAGAATCAAGAACACCCATCGTTGGTAAATCATATGCTGCTGTTACTTCCACCAAAAAAACTTGTAAAACAATAGCTACACAAACTGACTCTGTAATCAATACCAGCCCACCAGTTGAAACTGTTTCACGTAATTCTACAAAAATACCCAATACTAGCTCCCCACTCGAAACTACAGTAAACAATTCCCAAATCTTACAATCCAAACCAAATCAGTCTTCTAACTCTTCACAGTCCTCTTCATCAAAATCAAGAAATTTAAAGAAAATTCCACAAACTGCTAAAACCTTATTGTCTGACAAAAGTCTTAACTCTACATCTCTAAAGCACTCTAATTCACCCTCTCGTCTCAATATCATGAAGAAAAAGAAACTAACAAAATTGCCCACTCCCACTACAAATAAAAATAATAAAGGAAATCTTGCAAAACAAGATGATATGATCTGCCTCCATCCTTCTGATGGGGAGGACGGTATGTCCACTGCATCAGAGGACAATGACGTGGATGTTATAATCTAAAAAAAAAAAAGTATGACCAATTTCATTTCATGGAATTGCCGAGGTTTTATTAATAAACGAGATGAAATCAGAGATATTATCTCTGATCATCGACCTATTTGCTTTGCCTTCCAAGAAACACACTTAAGACAACATGACAATGTTAAAATCCGTGGCTACCGGTCTTTCAGAAAAGATTTTACACATTCTGACAGAGCTACAGGTGGTGTAGCTCTTTTAATTTCAAATAATGTTCCACATTCTAATATCATGTTAAATACAGACATCCAGGCTATTGCTGTTCAGATCCATATACACATGCTTATCACCATCTGCGCCGTTTACTTACCACCAAATATGACTGTTCGACAATGTGACCTCAATAGGCTTATTTTGCAGTTACCGACTCCTTTTTTAATTCTTGGTGATTTTAATGGACACAACCAACTTTGGGGTAGTCCTGATATTAATCCTCGAGGACAAATTATTGAGGACCTAATCAGTGATAATAATTTATGTATTTTAAATAACGGTGACAACACATATTTTCATGAACCTTCCAGAACTTTTCATGCTATAGACTTGGCCATCTGCTCTCCAACTTTGTATCCTTATTTTAATTTCTTTGTGAGTAACGACCTTCATAATAGCGACCATTTTCCTCTATTTTTATCTTTTTATACTTTTAATGATCATCATCCTATAAATCCACATTATATTTATGACAAGGCCAACTGGGCTACTTTCACTATAAATGCAACTATCACATATGAAATGATCGAGGGTGATATCAACAGAGCAATCAGTGATGTCACAAACTGTATTATGAATGCAGCTGATATTGCTATTCCAAAATCCTCTGGACGTCTGAGTAAACATTCAAAGCCATGGTGGAATGATGAATGCAATAATGCAAAAAGACAGCAACAAAAAGCTTGGGGAATTTTTAGGAGGTACCCGACTACTGCTAATTATATCGCATTCAAAAAAGCAAGGGCAGCCGCACGAAGAATCCGCAGAATCTCCCAAAAAAATTCCTGGATTTAATATGTGTCCAGCATTACCTCAAATGTAAGCAGTAAACAGCTTTGGCATCGTGTCAAGAAAGCAATGGGAATATATTCTAATCAAAGTATTTCGTTTTTAAATGATAATGGCCAAACTATAACTTCTACTAAAAATATTGCAGACACCATTGGTAAAACCTTATCTCACATCTCCAGTTCTAATTCATATTCCGAACCTTTTTTGTCTCATAAACATAATTCTGAACGATCATCAATCAATTTTCACTCCCGCTCTTCACCAGACTATAATAGACCTTTTACAGATAATGAATTAAAAAATAGTTTGAAACATTGCCATAATTCTGCTCCCGGACCCGATGGTGTTACCTATATTATGATTAAACATTTATCAAAACAATCTCTCAATAATCTCCTTCATCTTTACAATAGGATCTGGACTGAAAATATTTTCCCTGTTGCTTGGCACGATGCTATTGTTATTCCTTTTCCTAAGCCAGGTAAAGATGCTACTGATCCCAAAAATTATAGACCCATTGCCCTCACAAGCTGTCTATGTAAGCTGCTAGAAAAGATGGTAAATACTAGGCTTGTTTTCATTTTAGAAAAAAATAACTTGATTTCTCCATGGCAAAGTGGTTTTCGACGGGGCCGCTCAACGGTTGACAATATCTTATTACTGGAGACTAATATTCGAAAAGCTAATGTGAGACGTAACCATTTGGTTTCAATTTTTTTCGATATAGAAAAAGCTTATGACAGGACATGGCGCTATGGTATTTTAAAAGATCTTTTTAATTTGGACTTTAGAGGAAATCTTCCCATTTTCATTCAAAACTTTTTAAGAGTCAGACGCTTTCAAATTCGTATAGGATCAGTTTATTCAGATTATTATTTTCAGGAGGAAGGTGTGCCTCAAGGCAGTGTTTTGAGCGTTACACTTTTTTCTTTAAAAATAAATGATATTTTAAAACAGTTGCCACCAAGTGTACATGGAAGCTTATATGTTGACGACCTGCAAATTTCTTGCCAGGGAAATGACATGCGCTTCATAGAACGCCAATTACAACTTGCTATAAACAATATCATTAAATGGACAAATAAAAATGGTTTTAAATTCTCAACTGACAAAACACAATGTGTGCATTTTTGTCGTAAACGAGGTCTTCATCCAGATCCTCAGATTTTGATGAATAACAGGCCAATTTCAGTTGTTGACACTGCTCGATTTCTGGGTGTTATATTTGACAGAAAATTGACTTTTATTCCACATATTTCATA
Organism: Salticus scenicus; assembly: GCA_963930645.1. Classification (NCBI taxonomy): domain Eukaryota; kingdom Metazoa; phylum Arthropoda; class Arachnida; order Araneae; family Salticidae; genus Salticus; species Salticus scenicus. The sequence goes on from OZ005658.1 coordinate 262,552,819, forward strand.
TTTAAGAACTAAATGTGATAAAGCACTAAATATTTTAAAAGTCCTTTCTAATACTTCTTGGGGAGCAGACCGTCCATCGCTACTCAAAATATATCGTGCTACTATTCGCTCCAAACTAGATTATGCTTGCCAGGTTTATGGATCAGCAGCTCATTCTTACCTCAAAAAACTGGACACAACACACCACAGTGCACTTAGAATTTGCTCAGGAGCATTCCGAACCAGTCCTGTTTTTAGTTTATATGCTGACTGTGTGGAGCCTTCTCTCACTGATATAAGACAAAGACTTTCACATGAATTGTACTATCGCATCCTTTCACATCCTAATCATCCACTTCACTCACATTTAAATAACAACGATCATAATCTTTATGTGAATCGGCCATCTTGCATCCCTCATTTTTCTCTTAGGATTAAGAACTTTCTTGTGGGCACTTCTCATATTCATACCAAAGTTCGTCCCCGTTCTTTTTTAATCATGACGCCTTGGAATTTCCAAGTTATTTCTTGTCTTCATCCATTTAAGGGATTTGACAAATCTAACACAGATGCTTCCATTTTTCAAGCACTTTTCTCATCTCATCGCTCTGCCTACAAGGACTATATTGAAATTTTTACTGATGGCTCCAAAACAACTAATAAAGTCGGTTGTGGTATTATCATTGGTAATACAACGTTTAGCTATCAACTCCCGAATTCTTTTTCCATCTTCTCTGCAGAGTTCTTTGCTGTTGAGGTTGCCCTTAACATCATTTCATCTCATCAAAGTAGAAAATTCATTATATATACAGACTCAAAGAGTGTTCTTGATTCTCTCTCTTCTAGCTCTTGTAACCTGACTTTCATTTCTATTTTAAAAACTTACAACGATCTTTTGAAAAAGGGATTTGATATTTTGTTTTGCTGGGTTCCTGGCCACGTAGGCATTAAAGGCAATGAAGCAGCAGACAAAGCCGCAAGGCAGGCTTCCATACTTTTAAACTGTCCTGTTCCTTATGAAGACGTTAAGCACACACTTAAAAGCTATCTTAAAAATATGTGGCAAAGGGAGTGGAATAACAAAAATAGTAATAAATTGCGAGAAATAAAGTCTCAAATTTCAGTCTGGCCTACAGTTTCACCTAGAAAATACGATGTTATCATTACTCGACTACGAATTGGGCATTCCAGACTCACACATAAATACTTATTACTTAGAGAACAACAACCTGAGTGTCCAAAGTGTCATTTCAGTGCTTTAACCATTCGTCATGTCCTCACCGACTGCCCTTGCCTTCGTCATCTCTATCGAACACATTTTATTTCATCTTCACCCAATCTGACAAACCTATTAGGTGTGAACCCTCATCATTGCATGACTAATTTTTTAAAAGAAGCTGGTTTTTATCATGACATTTGATTTTATATTTTACACTGTTCATCTTTTTATTATATACACTGTTCATCTCCTTTTACTTCGGTTTTTTATATTTACACTGTTCATAACTTTTTACATCATTTTATTTTATACACTTTTTACTCTGCTTTCTATTATTTCAATATTTGTCTTGTGTTTTATTATTTTACCTATTGTCTTAATTTTCAATGTGTTTTGTACTGACCATCTGGATGGGTGAAACCCATCCAGAAGCATCCTTAATTTTTATCCTTTTGTTTGGCGCAGTATGTCCCATTGCGGACCTTGCGCCATTAAACACCAACCAACCAACCAACCAACCCTTGGTAACAGCTTATTTTCAGTAAATTTCTATGGCAACGGTTTGGAGATTGTTCTTCGCAGCCAATGTTTTTGTTTACTTACGCAGTTTAATATTCTTTTGTGCTAAATCATTTTGATTTTACTTCTTTTTTATTTCGTGTAGTTGAACTTTAACCGACAAAATGCTTAAAAATATTTGAAAAATTATTATTTGTTGTTAAATTTAGCCCTTGAAAAGTTTAAATTTTCTTTTATAAACACATTTAAATTTTGTTGGGAAACGAAGAAAAAAAGGTATTTTGTTATTTATTAAAATGTGAAATGTGTGTAAAATTATTTTAAAAACAATTCATTTCGGTCATAGGACTGTCATGTTACCTAATAATAATGACAATTTGTCGAACTGATATTTTAAATGCCAAAATAGCGATAAAGGGCCAAACACAGTAACCTATTGGAGCATGTCACGTGATTCATCTTGAACCACGGAAAGCTAATCCTTCATCCATTGAATCAGCACTCTAATTTATATATCTCGTTGGCTTAGCCCTAAGATATGTTGATTTTATTTACATATTTATTTATTTATTTATTAACTTTTATTTTATTTGTTTAAAATCATGGATAAAATTTTATTTCATTTTTCTCAGTAGTTCAGTACATTGTTGTAATTGTGACGTCATATTTTCAGTTAAATTTAACGTTTTTTTTTTTTTTTTAATGAGGTTATTATGGGCGCATTCGAAAGTATTTCCCGGTCACTTCCCGAGTTGGGAAATGACGTCACGCGGGAAGTTCGGGAAATTAGAACTACCATATAGTAGCCATGTTTGTTTATATATTTGTTTTCCTGGAAGATGAGATGTGTACGGAAGTAGTTATATCTCGGTCATTTTTCGTAAGGCTCCTATATGGTAGAGCCCCTTAAATAAATAATAGGCCGGCGCATCACCGCCATTTTTTTGCCTCGTAAGAGGACAGTTCCGCTTGGCGATTTTATCGCTTCACTGGTGGTTTTAAGAAATTTTCATCTAAAAATAAAATCGACCAAAAATGATAAGCAACACAAGTAATCTGTTTCTGTTTCTTAAATAATTCATAACATTTGAAAGGGGGGAAAAAAAAGAGCGTACCAATTAAAATTGGAAAGTTTTTTCAACGACCTAATACTATCAGGACACGGAAACAAGGCAACTTTGGCGAACCAAAAAAACGTCGCCAAGACTCTACAAACACACAGTAAAAAAGCGTTTCTTAAAATAATTTATGGTTATTAAAATACATATTTAGATTTAAATAATACTTTTTTTTTAAATTTTTTACTTTATAAATGCCAGAAATGCAAAGAAAAGTATAAGTGAATAACAATAAAACTTACTATGCAAAGCTGTGCATTAGGTCCCGGGATCCAAGAATCTGGACGACAATTCGCAGCCCATTTTCTCCTTCTTGCATTATCCGAAGGAAACCTAAACATTTTGTATCCTTTTCTGGAGTGTTTACAGCAGTTTATTGCTGAACAACCTCCCATATTGCAGTTTATTTCACTAAAATTACGAGCAAGACGGCAGAAACAATGGATGCCGTTTGTTTATCACGCTGGGTACATGCGGCAACCCTAAGGCAAAAAAATGTCGGATGCGCCAGCTCGTATATATAGGAGCCTTACTATATGGTAGTTCTAATGTCCCGAAATTCTCGCGTGATGTCATTTCCCAACTCGGGAAGTGACCGGGAAATACTTTCGAATGCGCCCTATATTGTTTAAAAACATGATTAAAATTTCATTATATTTTCAATGATCTTTTTTTATTACCGTTTGCACGTGACATATGCATCAGATTATAAATTTTTGCAATGAAAGCTATATAGAAAATGTCGGCTATATAGAACAATTGACGAAAAATCACTTTTTAGCTTGTAACTTCTAAGCAATTGAAGCTATCGAAAAAGTTTAAATACAAAAATTGTTCTTTAGGATAAGGCGGTAATTCGCCTGATTTGAAATTTTTTCCTATTTTCAATATTAAAGAAATTATGGGCAAATGAAAATTTCCACCCCCTTTGAGCTGGATACCCCATCTACGAACTCGACCGAGATTTTTACTGTCCTGACAACATATCATGAGCTGGTTAAATTTAAATAAAAATTACTCCAGTTATCGTGTTCACAACTTAACATGGGAAAAAGCGTTATATATATATATATAACTTTTGAACGGAGGGTGGTTTTGGGTTCTAGGGGTCATGATCGGTGAAGATATGAAGAAATTTTCCAGAAGTCGTGTCATGAGAACCATTGCAATAGGTAGATCTCCTATAAGGAATCCTAAAATGAATTCAGGAGACCTTAAAACGTATGGGCGTATCAAATTCTCATAGTTGGATTTTCTTCATAATTAAAATCATTTTCGAACATAGTTTTATATAAGTTTTTTAACTTCTTAACATATACTAGAATGATAAATCTTTATTTGGGAATAACAACTCTAAAATACTAGTACACAAACGAAAAAGAAAATTATGGACATTATAATAATTTTTACTTTTCGTACATACATATCTGGAAGAAAATATTGTAATCATGTCAAAAATCCGACTTAGAAATTTTAATGCTTCTACAGTATTTGAGGTCCCCTAAATTCATTTTCAGCCACTATAGATTTTTTTTAAAAATATATATAGTCTCACAATTATAAAAAATCTGCATGCATAGGCATTGCAATTAAACAACATTACGTATATTATAATTTTACTAGGACTATTTAAATTAAATAAAAATTTAATATTTAAAAAATGTTTCCTAACAATTTTTTCTTTACTTCCTTCAGTTTTAAAGTGTTGCAATTTAAATTTATGTGGTTGTGTGGCTTACAGCTGATTAATACACTTGGGTCCTATGCCTATAGGTGGAATGCCCTTCGTGGTTTGTCTTTGTAAGGGGGGGGGGACCAGCCGTATTTATGTTAGTTTTGGAAAAACCCCGAACGGGTCCTGGGGAAACTGCGATCTGTGGTCGAACCCGGCACATTCTATCTACCACAATTTAATAATATAATCTAAGTACGGTGTATTCCTCAACAGTTTTTTTTAATGTTTGAGGTTAAGAATTTGAATTAAATTTCAGCATTCCAACATTCAATTACATAAAAAAAAAAAATAAAAAAAATAGAATTCACAAAGTAATATCAATGTATGTTTAGAATACATTGTTAAAAATTGTAATAATGTAAAATGTAGTGAAAAAAATTATAAATTAATAAGCAGGCATTATTCAAAAAAAAAAAAAAAAAAAAAAGAAAGAAAAGAAATAATAATAATTTATATATATAGTTTTTTATTTAGATAGTTTCAAGAAATTTTTATAACTGTAATGCAGTAAATAACAAACATATATATTTAAAACATTTACTATCACCGTAAAATTGTGTCAGATGTTTCAAGATTCTTATGTTTTGACACAATTAAAAAAAAAAAAAAAATTCTTTTACCTTTACAGAAAAATACTAAAATGCACTCTTCTTCATCATTAAATACATATATAGTACTTTCGAATTTAATTCGTTTATGATAAAGGAATGGTTCCAAAAACATATTATCATTAAAGGGCTCGAATATCACGATGAATAAACGATCTTTTTTATTATATTTTTTATGATGAAAACATTTTTAAGAACATAGTATATAATTATATATGTATTGATAGAATTATTATGCCCATTCAAAACTAGTATGTTGTGGCCACCACGAGACTTTCTTCTATCTTTTCCTATACAAATTCACTCAGTAACAATAATAATAATAAAAAAAAAAGTATAGAATTAAGGGGAGAGGGAAAAAAAAAAAAAAGTGGGACTTTATCAAATTTTCACATTTTACCCAAAATTTTGTCAAAGTCCCACTTTTTTTTTTTCTCTCCCCTTAATTCTATCAAACTCCCACGGTTTCCGTGTTCTGACAAACTTAAACAAATTTTTGCATTTTCCCCCCCAATTTTGTCAGTCCCACGGTTTCCGTGTTTTGACAAACTTAGAATATTTTTCACATTTTACCCAAAATTTTGTCAAAGTTTGTCAAAACACGGAAACCGTGGGACTTTGACAAAATTAGGGGAAAAATGCAAAAATATGTTAAAGTTTGTCAAGACACGGAAACCGTAGGACTTTGACAAAATTAGGGGAAAAAAGCAAAAATTAGTTTAAGTTTGGCAGAACACGGAAACCGTGGGAGTTTGATAAAATTAAGGGGAGAAATTTTTTTTTTTTTTTTTTTTTTTTTCTAAGTTTTTTTTCGTAAAAAGTAAAAAAAATCGATAGCTTTGTTTTAAATTATCACAGATTTATAGTTCAACCATTCGTTTTAAAGGTACTGACGAGACCTTTCGAAAGATACCCATCTTGAAAATTTTTGCCCTATATCACCTTGTTAAAAATTTAGAAAAAGCGGGATGGCAACGCAACCTGTAAGACGATTTTTACCAAAAGTTGATAGGCACTAATTTATATCAAGGTGCAACTACATACCAATTTGTATGAAATTATGTGCAGTAGTTCCAGAGATACAGTTGCCACAAAATTTTGTCACACACACACACACAGACAGACAGACAGACAGACATTTTCTAAAAATGTTAAAATCGTGTTCTACAGCTCTCAAAACGTGTAAATCCATCAAAAACCAGAAATTGAAAATTTTTACGAATCCAATACTTTCTTCTATTGAAGATAGAAGAAAGTAAAAATTTTCGACATTTTAATGAGATTCTAGCTTGAACTGCAAATGAATGTATAAAATGTTATTCTTATGACCGGACTTTTTAATTAGCGATGAAGAAACGATTTATTTTTACTTTCTTCTATATTCAATAGAAGAAAGTATTGGATACGTAAAAATTTTCGACCACGGGTTTTTGATGGATTTACACGTTTTAAGAACTGTAGAACACGACTTGACCAGTTTTAGAAAATGACTGTCTGTCAGTCTGTCTGTGTGTGTGTGAGAGACAAAATTTTGTGGCAACTGTATCTCAGGAACTACTGCACAGAATTTCATACAAATTGGTATGTAGTTGCACCTTGACATAAATGAGTGCCTATCAACTTTTGGTAAAAATTGTCTTACGGGTTGCGTTGCCATCCCGCTTTTTCTAAATTTTTAACATGGTGATATAGGACAAATTGTATAAATGTGCAAAAAGAGAATTATTTTTTAGCAATCATTATGAAATTTACAAGAATTATTTATAATAGAGATAGTTAATTGGAATTTTTTTTTTTTTTTTGTATGTGTAGGAGCCTTGCCACCCCCCCTGGGGGAAGTCCCCCCTCGAGGGGAGTAAATTTTCAAGATGGGTATCTTTCGAAAGGTCTCGTCAATACCTTTAAAAAAAAATGGTTGAAGTATAAATCTGTGATAATTTGAAAGAAAGTTAGCGATTTTTTTTTTACTTTAACAAAAAAAAAAAAAAAAAAAAAAACTGAGTGAATCTGTATAGGAAAATATAGAAGAAAGTCTTGTGGTGGCCACAACATACTAGTTTTATTTTGACAAACATATAATTCTACATTATTATGCGTATTCAAAAAAAAATTTAGGCGTTTTAATGAGTTTACAGCGTTAATTGCAAATGATTCTCTATAACGTTATTCTTATGGCTGGAACTTAATATCCTAGAAAATCAAGACCACGGATTAAGAGTTTAAGATATTCTTAATCCGTGATCAAGTCCAAGGCTTCCTATATAATACAGGCTATTCAATCGCTGATTTTCCCTTGTCCGTGAAGAATTATGATAGATGGCGCTACCAGCCAGGCCTTTTAGGGATATTGTTTAAAAAATATCCTTATACTCACGATAAATATCCCTACTTCAGGGAAATTTGTAAAAACAGTGGAAAAATTAGTCTAATCCATGCAGAATCACATGAAATTTCTTACAAAATAACCACAGAAAAGTCCCTACACTACAAAGTTAAAACCCGTTGTTACGTCCTGAAAATATTGTTAAAAGTCCCTACGCCTAGGGACAAATTCTTATAGATGGTAACACTGTAGGGATTTGTAAGTCTCTTTTTATACGCAATTTATATTTTATTTTATGATTAAATCTTTCATTTTTTCTAGAATTTCGAAAGATTAGTTGATTATTGTGAGAGGTAAACCTTTTTTAGTGCTAGAGGCCTATTTCAGTCGGTACAGTTGTCGCATTTTTATAATACACTCTTAATTAGTGCTAGAGGCCTATTTCAGTCGGTTTATTGAATGGGGATTTATTGAATGAAGTCCCCCCCAGGCCCAACTTTGACATGAGTCCCTCCCAAGGTACCCCTATTTCAGTCGGTACAGCGTTGTCAAATTTTTATAATACACTCTTAATAGTGCTAAGGGCCTATTTCAGTCGTTTATTGAATGGGGATTTATTGAATGAAGTCCCCCCAAGGCACAACTTTGACATGAGTCCCCCCCAAGGTACAACTTTGACATGAGTCCCCCCCAAGGCACACCTTTGACATGAGTCCCCCCCAAGGCACACCTCCCCCTCATTGGGAAAGAGAAAAAACGTTGTTTTGCGGCTATAAGACAGTTTGGACTTCCAACGTTATTTGTTACAGTATCTGCAGCTGAAACACATTGGTTTGATTTAATGAAAACTTTATCAGGGAATTTAGATCGTCACGAATTAACTAATAAAGAATTTGTCGATATTAACAAGTTTAGCAGTAGGCCTCTGGCACTAAATTAAAATCTGTCAATGTCAGATTTTCATGTTTTAAATAATGAAATAATGTCGTGTCTGTATATATATATATATATATGTTTTACGGAATACTTATGTAGCATTTAAAAAACAGCTCTTACAATTTTGTCTACCATGTTATCCAATGGGTAAGGATCCTATATATACGAGCTGGCGCATCAGGCATTTTGTTGCCTTAGGTTTGCCACATGTACCCAGCGCGTTTCTCTGATAAACAAACGACAAACATATTTTTTCATTGTTATTTATACATTTTAATTTTGAAAACGAGCCTTCGCTACTAGCAACTGTTATCGGCAAAGTTAAAAGAATTCTTAAACAGATATAGATATTTGGAAACACTTCAACTAAGTTATTTTTATGCATGTGATTTAAAATATCAACAGCTTTCATTCTTTTTTTACGGTATTCCTAAAAATTAACAATGCGTTAAATAAATTGTATTTAACTCGATACCATCTGTTAAATGATTATGCAAGACATTGCAGTAGTTAAAGATAGTGCTTGACTTTACTTCAGTTAAGGAAGGAATATCATACAAAAATTGAAAAAAATTGCTATCGTTGTTTAATTGTTTAAACCTCTCGGTAACTGAATTTTGGCATATATCGACAAGATAATTAAACACCTTAATTTCAATTTTTTGAAGTGAAAACTTCTTTAGGCGCATTGAGCACTTTTGAGTGAACAAAAATCATGAAACTCGCGTCATTGTCAGGTAACGCTTTGAATGAAATTCTGCAGGTGTTCGTTACCATGACAACCCAGTCACAGAGAATCTGATCGAGAAGAAGCATATTTTTTGCCGATTGACATCACGTGGTTTTCTACTAGGAATAAAAGTTGGAAATTTCAAAATGCTTCAATTTTCTTCTAAATTCTTTGAAACTTACAGTGCGCCATTAACAGCACACGGGATAGTTGGAGTTCAAATTTCATCGATTTTGGAAAAAATTTACATTTTAATTGCAAATTAAATTTTATTCTAATACGCGTATTTCAATTTCTAATTATGATTAAATTATTTTTAATACATCATTCGAAAGATATTTTAAAGTACTTTTATATTATCGAAAGTGGAATTCGAGATTTCAGCTGATTTACACGTTTTGGGGTGTCCTGAATGGGTTTTCTTCTGTATCTCAGCTACTAATTAAAATAATTTCATAAGTAATACATCATTTGAAAGCTTTGTTGAGTTGAAATCGAACAGTAGATTACAGAAATTTCTATCGCCAGATACTATAGTATTTTAAAATTTCAATTTCTAATTATGATTAAATTATTGTAAATATATCATTCGAAAGATATTTTAAAGTTCTTTTATATTATTGAAAGTGGAATTCCAGATTTCACCTGATTTACACTTTGAGGTGTTCTGAATCGGTTTTCTTTTGTATCTCAGCTTCTAATTAAAATAATTTCATAAGTAATCAATATTTTTACCTAATATAAGGCTTAGTTCATTTAATTTGGGTAGCTACAAATATTGCGCCGAATCATATAATACAGATCATAAACACTTCTTTAAAAACCAAAAATAATTCGAAAATAATAATCTAATAGCTCGACTATACAATTCACAAGTTACTTAGTTTTTACTTCTATCGGCAGTCCCAAAGACTGCTTATATATATATATATTATGGTTCTCCTATAAGAATGTCGGTTCCTTCATAAGCGAATAGTTTACTTTTGTGTCTAATTCTTACCGAACACGATGGCTCAAAATCATTACTTATTTCAATTCCATCTGCATTTGTTTTGCGGAAGTCATAATCTGTTGGAAGCCATTGTCACGAAAGTCTTTTAAAAATTATTTTAACGATTCTAAAACCTTAATATATTTCGGTATGACCATTTTTGGATTTTTTAAATGTTTTGAAGCAATATTTATTTTGTTTAGAATTTCATTCCAAAGTACAACACTACAAATTAATTTAAATTTTGCTATTTTATTAGCCAGTGATTTACTCTTTCAGACTATCTCACTATCTTTTAACACATCTAGAGAAATTTCGACTAATGCAACATATATTTTGGACAAATCGTTCCTAAGCGGTATACAGTCTCAATGCGGCTTTCCCATCGAGTCGTACTAGCACTTTTTAAAGTTAAAGAAGTTATGGGGTTTTTTTTTTTTTTTTTTTTTTTTTTTTTTAACACTGACCATCTGGACGTAGATGTCGAAAAGGAAACAAAGAGCTCTCGAATAAGTAAAAAAAGTTACATAATTCACCGGATTTTTTTGCAGCGTCGTTAATAATCAAATTCAGTGAATGACATGAACAAGGTACATAAAAAGGTTTAGTGTTTTTCTCTAAAATTCTTTTTTGTACACCTGAATGAGACCCTTTCACATCCAGCGCCGTTATCGTAACCTTGACCACGAATATTCGCCATTTCGAGGCTTAGCAGTGAACAATAGCTTGCAAAGAGTTAAATTTAAAGGTTAAAGGGTATAATAGTAAGTACATGCAGTTAAAAAATGTTTCATAAACTGTATAAACCACGAAATAATTTTTTTTTCCTTCTCGTAATGAATTCTATGTTCAACAATGTAAATGCACCAAATGCCGCCCCTTGCATCATTGCGCCTGAGGCGGCTGCCTCAGTTGCCTCACCCCTGGCGCCGGCCCTGGAGACATTTATAAACGAAAAAGATGAAAAAGTAAAGTCCTTAGAAGTATTTAAAGATCAAGAGGGCATCATCAGACTTAGAACAAAGATTGTTTATAGAGAAGACTGTGACGATTTTAGGAAACCTGCAATTCTTCCTTCACAACACGAAGTAGTGAGGCTTTTGATATTTCATCATCATATAAAAAATGGCCATGCAGGTACTCAGATTTTATTAAATATTTTGAGAGAACATTTTTGGATACTAAACGGCAGAAGAACGGTGAAATCCGTTATTTCTAAATGCGTTAGGTGCAAAAGGTATTCTGGTAGGAATCTAGATGCCATTACAGCTCCTCTTCCAGAAAATCGTGTTCGAGATGCTGCAGTATTTGAAATCACCGGTGTTGACTGTGCTGGACCGTTAATTTTAAAAGGACATGAGAAGGTTTGGGTTTGTCTTTTTACTTGTGCAATTTATAGGGCCGTCCATCTAGAATTGGTTTCAGCAATGACAACTGAGGCTTTTTTGTTAGCATTGCGTAGATTCATAGCAAGAAGAGGAAGATGCTCTGTAATTAATTGCGACAATGGAACCAACTTCGTTGGAGCCGCAAACGTGCTGCAGTCCGTAGACTGGAATCGCATAAGCAAATATAGTGCAGTTAATCGTATTCAATGGAAATTCAACCCTCCAGCTGCCTCGTGGTGGGATGGTTGGTGGGAAAGGTTGATAAGAATAATGAAAGATCTATTGAAAAGAATCTTAGGTCGAGTATGTTTAAAATATGAAGAGCTGATCACAGTATTATGTGATTGTGAGTCCATCATGAATTCCCGACCTCTCACATATGTCTCAGAAAAAGATTCTGAACTTGTTCCTCTGACTCCATCATTATTTATGCAAGATATAAAGGAATTTGGTGTTCCAGATTGTGATGCTGCGGATCACAACAGCCTTAACAAAAGGGTGAAGTACAGACTGGCTCTACAAAAAGACCCGAGGAAGAGATTCAGATCAGAATATTTAGGTGCACTTGTTCAAAAACCCAAGTCTGTCTAAGAGGTGGTCAACTATAGCTTTAGGTGATGTGGTTATTATTAGAAGTGACAACAGGAGACATATTGAATGGCATCTTGAACGAGTCACAGAACTCCTTCCTGGAACCGAAGGAGTCGTGAGATTGGTGAAGCTCCAGACAGCAGACAGAGAGTTAATTAGGCCTATTCAGCGTCTATATCCGCTAGAAATAACAGCGTCTGAAGCTAAAATTACTCAGAAACAAGTAGTAAAAAATCATGCGCCAAGACCAAAGATGTCCGAACTACGTGTAACAACTCCTGTAGTGTCTGAACGAGAAATTAAAAGAACAAGATGCGGATGGATAGTTAATGTTCCTGTGAGATTGGACTTGTAGTGTTTTAATTTGTTTTGAGTTCTGCCTCCCCACAAATCAAGGTAGGAGGATGTAAGGAAATGACTGATATAAACTTTTAGATATGATTTAGTAATTTGGCGACAGCTAGATATTACTTTGTTTTTTGTTTGGAATAAAGTTGCTGTGTTATTAGCTTCATTATTTTTTGGGCGTATTCTTCTTTTTGAGTTATTTTAGTAATGCGTCAATTCATGTTGAATAGAATTAAAGTATTGGAGAGTTAAATTTTAGTCAGATATAAAGTATCTATTTTCTTTTGAGTTATTTCGAATTCCAAGAAAAGTTATTAGTTCGGGATTCAACAGTAACTTGTTTTATAAAATTTCATAATTTTAGTTAAGAAAACTTGTGACGAACGATGTATCGTCGTCATGTTCTATTTAACCTTAACTTGAAGCTGAAACTGAAATACTTAAGTAAATTATGAAGTGAAGACAAAGTTAGATGTATAAAATAAATGAGCTTTTATTTTGAGCTTAAATAAAAAGGCGGGCGTTGGATTTTAATTATATATAATATCTTTATAAATTTCAATGGGCAGCCTTCTTAAATACTTTTAACTTTACTTAACTAACCACCAATAAATTTAACTACTACATTTAACTTCATTCACCCTCGCGGCTCAGTAACTTTTCGATAGCGGGAGTATTCCTGACACCGCTATCTACTCGAATTACTAACTCCTGCTATAGCCGCCAACAACCAACTTCCCACTCACTTACTTCCAACTAACCTTCAACTAATTCCCCTCCAACTCACTCTCTTACTCTCCTTCCAACTAATTCTCAAAAGCAATCTTCCTTCTCCTTTCATATCAATCACTTTCAAAAATACTTTATAAAATTAACCTATCGCAGATTACAATTTCATTTTAGGATGAGAACTAACTCTATTACTCTACTGAATCCTAAATTCTTCGCATTCATGCTTTACTCGCAAAGTGCGAATTTTAATCGTAGCACTTTGCTAGACCTCACAGTTCCTCCCCAAAAGAAAAAGTTTTACGTAAAAACCCCCACCCCGTAAAAATTTTAAAGTTAATTTAAAACAATAATAGCAGGAGACTTGGCGTTGGAATATTAAAACAGGAATAAACTACTACGTCAGAAACGCCAAAGAAAAATTATTGAGGTGCATACAGCTGTTTCGGTAGCCTAAAGCGTACCGTCATCAGTGCAAAAAGAATGAATTCTTTTTGCACTGATGACGGTACGCTTTAGGCTACCGAAACAGCTGTATGCACCTCAATAATTTTTCTTTGGCGTTTCTGACGTAGTAGTTTATTCCTGTTTTAAAATTTAAAACAATGCTATGTTAATTGAGAAATAGCCGCAGTTACTTACTGCTAAAATTGAACTGCATAAGACTTTAGAAAAATTAAAAAAAAAAAAAAAAAAAAAAGAGAGGGGGGAAACTTAAATTAGACTGCCCAAGAATAACTATTTGCTTCTAAAATGTAATAAGGAAAAAATTTTTAAGAGTACAGGGCCAAAAAACCGGACACTTAGCTTTTTAAAAATGTTTCTTATTATGCTCAATCTAAGTCGCTTTACACCGGAAAACCGTTTGTACTCAATTTAGTTAACTAGGAGTCCAACGTTTTTACAGCGGGGAATTACAGTCATCTTTCCTTACATGGAAAGGAGAAAAATTTCATTAATTTAAAAAAATTTAGTACAAAAAGGATCGCGTAAACAGAAAATGCAACCATTCATCATTCAATTTCACTTGTGTAAATTGATAGCAAAAAAGAAAGTCTTTATTTCAGATGTTCATCAAAAAAAGTCTAATCCCTCTGAAGGTCTGTCTAGACCCAGAAAACAGCTTGAGAGTGAAAAAAAAAATATTTTCCAGGTGTCCACTATGATTTATCTTGAAAGGTCAATCCCCTGCTGGCACGCTTCCAAAAATACTTCCTTCAAAAAATTATCAGTCTTCATTGCAAAAGTAACATTTGTAGAAAACAGATTGGACTTCGGATTAAGAGTCAGGATAAGCAACTGGACCTCAGAATTTCTAAAATTAAAACTCTTTTTAACGTATAAATCAAAAATAGAAGGTACACTACACTTTTATATAGGTAAATGACATTAATTTTATTGATAAGCAGTATTTCAGCTAGCTATTTGCATACGGAAAAAACTAAATTGTTAGTGTAGTAAGGTTAGTTGTTAAACGCGAATTTACATGCAAAATAGCTTTAAAAAATTCTTTTAACCCCATATTAATATATACATACATAGAACTCTTAGTGAAAATTCAAGAGTTTAAAAATAAGAAATATTCATTTTATATAATTTACAACATTTAGAAAAACATAGATAAGGATACAAAATTTTTCAAAACTGCAGTTGATCGCTGAGAAATAAAAAAGATTTACGTACATGCATATAGATCATTTACAAAACTAGAGAGAAAAATGTTTATACACTTATAAAATTTCATTTTATACAATTTATAAGACATTTAGAGAAATATAGATAATGAATATATACAAATTGTTGGAAAAGTTTTTTCAAAACTACCGGTGTTGGCTAGGAAATAGAAAAGCATTAGAGTATATACATATACATCATGTCAAAAACTAGAGAGAAAGTTTATATACAAAAAGGTAAGAAAATTTATCGTACTAATTACTGCAGGTGATGGCTAAAACAGAAAACATTTAAGTACATACATATAGATCATTCAAAAAACGAAAGGGGGGAAAATTTATATACAAATGTTCAAAAAGGTTTTTTACCAAAAACTGCCGGTGTTGGCTAGGAATAAAAAAAAAACATTAACGTACATACATGCATATATTATATACAGAAAAAATTTATGACATGTAATCAAAACATGAAATTTCGGGAGTTTGAAAGTTCATGCTAAAAGTTTAAATTTTGACTTTTGATTTTTTAGAAAGTTCATCTCTTTCAGATAATGATTGAAAGTCCAAATGGCTTTAATACATGTCCTAGATTTTATAACTGCTGTGATAGAAATGCACTTTACAATGAAAAAAATAATTAACCATAGCACCTGACAGATTGATTCCATAATAAATTTTATAAATAATATTTAAATAAGTACTTATTTTTATTTATATAATATTTAAAAAAACTAAAAAATAAAGGAAAAAAAATCAATGAAATAAGCAAATGTAATTATAATAAATAAAAACATTTTTTAATTTCTAAAGATATTAGTTAATATTTTTACAAATTATTATTTATAAAATTTTTATTTTTAATACTTAACTAAGTCATTATTGTTAATAATGCGTAATTGAAATAAAAAAATATGTATTTTTAGATTGTAAAAATATTACGTAAACATTTTTATAAAATAAAAAATAATTTCCGTTCTTTTGCTGTAGTTTTACATTTATTCATGAATTACTTGACAAAAACTAAGATTACCATATTTTTGTTAAAAATTTTCTAACTTTTTATATATAGAATATATGTCCTCAGAAAAAATAAGGTAGAATTACTTTCACTAAGGTAAAATTGCTTTCGCAATCAACGTATTTAAGTTAATATATAAATATACAACCAAAAATTCCTCCGATAGGAATTGAAAAAGTAACCATGTCGAAAGGTTAAAACAAAATTCGTTTTTCTTCAAATCCTTTTTTTTCTAAGACGAAAAAAATTACATATTTATATCCTGCATTACTTTCTGCACAAATTTAACACAATTTCCTTTCATTTATGTTGTATAGTAAAGCGTCAATCGCGAAGAAAAAAGCATTACGTTCTACGGGGATCGCTTCGAATTGGCACTAAAATGGCCGACTTTCGGTCAATGTCCAGTCTCTCTCTATATAGGGTCCCTAATCAAGACTTGTATACAGCGCCAATTGCTGGGTAGCGGTAAAAAATGTAAGTTCTTGCTGTACGGCCTTTTCGCCTCGTTTGGAAAGCGCTATTGAATCGCAGCGGCAGCCAGTGCTGCCAGATTGAGGGAAATTTCCCTCAAAGTGGGAAATTTTGATTCGATTTTAGATATTGAGGGAAAAAGGGAAATTTCTTCTCAAAAAAGGAAATTTTACTTTGTCAGTTTTGTAGCATTTTTTGTTACATTTTTTTCCTCCAACTCAAACTGTCCGAGCTAATTTCTTTATATGCCGAGACCTTAAAAGCTAATCAGTGCAATTTTTTCACCTTTTGTTATAATAATTTAAAATATTATGAAACAAAATTATTGATTTAGTTTTATTCGTCCTAGTCATTCAAAGCATTCCCTGATTTTCTCAGAAATACGCGCGAATATTGACTACGATTCCTTAGAAAGATACTTAAGGCATTTTAACCATGTCTAGGTCCAACACATAGGGCTTTTAGCCATCTCTTAATTGAATAACATACATTTTTAATATTGAACTTTAGTAATCTTTTGCTGTCATTTTTTTCGATTGAATAATATGAAGTTTACGATTAAAAAAGAGTGGTATTTAGTTAAAAGGCCGCCAGATGCCCTGAATTTGTGGATAATTTACCTTAACCCTTACACAATACCATATTCAGTGCAAGTTATTTTACCCTGAATAGCTTCAAAGCCAAGGCATGTTGAGCAATTGAGGGAAATTTTAAAATTTCGATCTGGCAGCACTGGCGGCAGCCGCAGGCAGTCATGGTCGATTAAAAGTCGTGTATCGTGTTGTGTTTGCACCATGAACCTATAAAGAGGACGGCGATCGCGATGTTTTAAGAATGAATAACCCCAATTTTCTCCCTTCGCTTCTCCCCAGACATCTCGGGTCTTTGCAGCGCCATCACGCGGCGGTATCAGAAATTCCGCCTTTCGAATTATTGAAAGTTGAAAGGTAAAAGAAAAGATAAGGAAGGATTGCGCAAAAAATCGCGGATTTTCATTTGGAATAAGTTAATAAACTTTTATTAAACCCACATCAACGTATACTGTTGTAGATTCCGAAAGTTCGATAATTTTAAAATCATTCTGCAAAAACTTTTTTGAGAAATCTAAAATAAATAATAATAATAAATTACTCTTGTATTTCGTTTAAATAAATAAATAAATAATAATAATAGAATGGAACAATCAATTTGAAATGTTCCAAATAATAATAATAATAAGTGGGAAAAAATGAAAAGAAAAAACCCACCAAGGAATTGTATATAAGGAATATTTATCAATTGTTCTTGAAATTATTTTCAATGTTTAATATTAAGCATTTGAAATAATTTGTTTTTAAATATCTACATTTTGAACTTGCACTAAACATTTTTCATTTATATAAATTAAAACTTTCTTTCAATTATATACACACACACACATATATATATTCCACACATGTGCAATGAAATATTATAATAACTATTATATTTATATTTCTTGAAAATTATTAAATAAATACTCCCTGCAAACTAATTATTATTATAATTTTCTTTCCTACAGCTCCACTAGTAACTGAGAAGTTCTGCCCTTAAAGCTGGACGATGGGAAGTGCTGGGTTCGGTCTCAGGTCACGCTTGTCGACCTAGCCGTTCGGAGTTTTCCGTGTTTTTCTCCGAATCTCGCGAATGATATGGGCTAGTACCTCTTAGGTAAATGTCCCTAGTGTAGACAATTCACCTTAAACCGAATACCAACATTTTAGAGGTTTGGTTAAGTTAATAGGTCCCACCAGTAGCCGAGAGGTTCTGCATTCAAAGGTAGTGGCCGAGAAGTGCAGGATTAGATTCCAGGAAGCACTTGTCGAACTAGTCGTTTAGAGTGTTACGTGGTTTTCTCCGAAACTCACGTGAATACAGGTTAGGATCACTTAGAAAGACCCCCTACAGAGGGCATCCTCTGTAGGGGCATCCTCTGTTTCAATATATTTCGTTCAACAAGAGATAATATTAAAAAAAAAAAAAAAAATTGTTTTAATACCTTTGTACTAAACAACACATAAGGAAATTGACCTTATTATGGTTAAAAATATGTTTTCTGTGGAATAGGGTATTAATAGCAAAGATTTACTGTTAACGTATACACAAAAATATTCAGATGCATTATGGGCTGTAGTTGAAAACTGTTAGAACTGCATTTTTAATTGTGTTAAGCGTTTTTAATAATTTAAAACATTGCTAATGCATGATTATAACTTTAATTGGTGTGTCTGTTCTTTAATTTCTGGTGGTATTTATAAAATACCTTAAAATTAATATATGTTATTTAAGTGCCAAGTTCTCTACTGAAAATGATACAATAATACTCTACAGGGTGGCTAAACACGTTTTAGTCCATATATAGGCTATACAAATGCAATTTTTTTCTTTAGACATAAAGCTGTGAAGAAGCTTTTGTGAGATTTTTTCCTCTATTGCTAAAAACAAAATATATTTTTGCAGCCTTGTTTTTTGAAAATATAAAGGAATACAGAAAAACAATCTGTCTTTTAGTTTTTGTTTGAAATTAAAGCCATAAAGATATTCTTTACTTTATTCTATATCCAATAGAAGAAAGTATTAGATTCGTAAAAATTTTCGATTTCTAGTTTTCGATAGATTTACATGTTTTTAGAGGTCCAGAACAGGATTTAATCTTTTTTAGAAAATGTCTGTATAATTCCAACTGTATCTCAAGAGCTACTTCAGAGAATTTCATACAAATTGATATGTAGTTGCACCTTAACATAAATTAGGGTCTATGAACTTTTGGTGAAAATCGTGCAGCAGGTATTGTTGCCCTCCCGTTTTCTCTGAATTTTTAACTTGGCGGTATAGGACAAAATTTCTTATAAATCTACACAACTGAAATTGTTTTAATTGAATCCTTATGAAATTAAAAATATTATTCATAATATAAATAGGGAACTAGAAAAAAAAAAAAAAAAAAAACGAACATGTAGGGGCAATGGCAAATTTTTAATACTGATATCTTTCATCAATAAATTTTCTTCCTCAGTATAAGAAAATACAAATTATATTTTAAAGCCTCATTACAGAGAGAGACAATTTGTTTTAATACCATACACCACATCCTGAATATTTTTAAGTTTGAATACTCAAAAATTATATTACATTACACCATTCAGATATTTAAAAAATTCTATTTTACGATGAATCAACAAAGTGATACCTGAATATCGTTATCTCTTAAACTATAATATTGTGAAATCCAGGGGAAAAAAATGAAAAACTAGTAATCATTTTAAGTATTTCCAAAAAGCTGACATTTAGAGTTTCAGTTTTAAAATTTTAAATAGTTTTTGAGAATATTTAATATGCTTAATATTTTATATTTCAATGTGTATGTAAATTTTCCCAACCCTAAACCAGTAATTTACAAAAAGGTTTATAAAATTACTATCTTCTTTCACTGTAATAAATTTACTTAAGAAATTTCCGATTTCAATGTTTAAACTTCTTTTTACTTCCTTATACAAAGTATAAGGAAGTATAGTAATCCCGATTTGCGAAATGGATTTTGTATTTCACATTGCTCGAAAACGAATGATCGCTGAATGTTGCCAATTTATACGTGTGACTGTCATGATGTCTAGTTGTACACCTGCAAGTGTCGTCTTAACACGAACTCTCGTTTTAGAGATATAAGGGATTTTACACGATTTTTCGTGACGTCTGTATGTATGTGTGTCTGTGTGTGTGTCCGTATGTCGCATAACTCAAAAACGGTTGGACGTAGAAAGTTGCGAATTGGTAGAGAGGTGTGTTATAACATCTAGTTGTGCACCTCCCTTTTTGGACTTTGTATTATTTTCCGTTTTGGAGATATTATTTAGAAAATTAGGTTCATAATGACAAAAAATACATAGGTTTTGGCCATAATGTATCAAAAAACGGTGATAACTCAAAAACGGTTTGGACAAATCTTGCAATTTAACTGACTTCCCGACTAGCTAGACATTTGAAACTTTCAGAACACGTTGACAATGCATTTTTAAAAATATTTTTAGCCAACTGTTTCCGATACCTGCTGCCTTCAGCGGCGTTTATGTGATTGAACAGAAAATTTATTTAACTAACTTCCCGACTAGCTAGACATTTGAAACTTTCAGACTAGATCAGAACACGGTGAAAATGCATTTTTTTAATACTTTTAGCCAACTGTTTAGGGTCCCTGCTGCCTTCGGCAGCGTTACCAGTACAAATCTTGCAATCGAGTTTTAACTAACTTCCCGACTAGCTAGACATTTAAAACTTCAGGAAAAGCTCAAAACACGGGGACAATGCATTTTTCAAATATTTTTAGCCAACTGTTTCGGGTCACTGCTGCCTTCGGCAGCGTTTATATTGTTCAACAGAAAAATTATTTAACTAACTTCCCGACTAGCTAGACATTTGAAACTTTCAGAATAGTTCAGAACACGGTGAAAATGCATCTTTTTAGCCAACTGTTTCGGGCCCCTGCTGCCTTCGTCAGCGTTACCAGTACAAATCTTGCAATCGGTTTTTAAATAACTTTCAGAAAAGCTCAGAAAACGATGATAATTCATTTTTTTAAATATTTTTAGCCAATTGTTTCGGATCCAATGTCAATGTTTTTTAACATTATGTATATTTCTAAAAGTGTATAAGAAAGTCATGTGGTGCCCACATCAGATTTTTTTTTTTTTTTTTTTTTAATCAACCTTTACAATTTTACCGTTATCTTGCATGGGTGGATTCTGGGCAAAGCAAATTTTTTTTAATTTCACAAAACTTTGAAATACTATTTCATACACATATATATATATATATATATATATATATTCATATACACATACAGGTACATCACGTATGGTTTGTCTTGATTTTATTACAAGCTAATCGTTATTAATTAAAATGGTTAATTAGACATTAAAAGCAAGCTATTTTCACTAAGAGGTTGGTTGATTGTTGTTTAATGGCGCAAGGTCCGCAATGGGACATACTGCGCCAAACAAAAGGATAAAAAATAAGGACGCTTCTGGATGGGTTTTACCCATCCAGATGGTCAGTAAAAAACACATTGAAAATTAAAACAATAGGTAAAATAATAAAAAACAAGACAAATATTGAAATAATAGAAAGCAGAGTAAAAAGTGTATAAAATAAAATGATGTGAAAAGTTATGAACAGTGTAAATATAAAAATCCGAAGTAAAAGGAGATGAACAGTGTATATAATAAAAAGATGAACAGTGTAAAATATAAAATCAAATGTCATGATAAAAACCAGCTTCTTTTAAAAAATTAGTCATGCGATGATGAGGGTTCACACCTAAAAGGTTCGTCAGATTGGGTGAAGATGAATTAAAATGTGTTCCATAGAGATGACGAAGGCAAGGGCAGTCGGTGAGGACATGACGAATGGTTAAAGCACTGAAATGACACTTTGGACACTCAGGTTGTTGTTCTCCAAGTAATAAGTATTTATGTGTGAGTCTGGAATGCCCAATTCGTAGTCGAGTAATAATAACATCGTATTTTCTAGGGGAAATTGTAGGCCAGACTGAAATTTGAGGCTTTATTTCTCGCAATTTATTATTATTTTTGTTATTCCACTCCATTTGCCACATATTTTTAAGATAGCTTTTAAGTGTGTGCTTAACGTCTTCATAAGGAACAGGACAGTTTAAAAGTATGGAAGCCTGCCTTGCGGCTTTGTCTGCTGCTTCATTGCCTTTAATGCCTACGTGGCCAGGAACCCAGCAAAACAAAATATGAAATCCCTTTTTCAAAAGGTCGTTGTAAGTTTTTAAAATTGAAATGAAAGTCAGGTTACAAGAGCTAGAAGAGAGAGAATCAAGAACACTCTTTGAGTCTGTATATATAATGAATTTTCTACTGTGTTGAGATAAAATAATGTTAAGGGCAACCTCAACAGCAAAGAACTCTGCAGAGAAGATGGAAAAAGAATTAGGGAGTTGATAGCTAAAAGTTGTATTACCAATGATAATACCACAACCGACTTTATTAGTTGTTTTGGAGCCATCAGTAAAAATCTCAATATAGTCTTTGTAGGCAGAGCGATGAGATGAGAAAAGTGTTTGAAAAATGGAAGCATCTGTGTTAGATTTGTCAAATCCCTTAAATGGATGAAGACAAGAAATAACTTGGAAATTCCAAGGCGTTATGATTAAAAAAGGACGGGGACGAACTTTGGTATGAATATGAGAAGTGCCCACAAGAAAGTTCTTAATCCTAAGAGCAAAATGAGGGACGCAAGATGGCCGATTCACATAAAGATTATGATCGTTGTTATTTAAATGTGAGTGAAGTGGATGATTAGGATGTGAAAGGATGCGATAGTACAATTCAAGTGAAAGTCTTTGTCTTATATCAATGAGGAAAGGCTCCACACAGTCAGCATATAAACTAAAAACAGGACTGGTTCGGAATGCTCCTGAGCAAATTCTAAGTGCACTGTGGTGTGTTGTGTCCAGTTTTTTAAGGTAAGAATGAGCTGCTGATCCATAAACCTGGCAAGCATAATCTAGTTTCGAGCGAATAGTAGCCCGATATATTTTGAGTAGCGATGGACGGTCTGCTCCCCAAGAAGTATTAGAAAGGACTTTTAAAATATTTAGTGCTTTATCACATTTAGTTCTTAAATATGAAATATGTGGAATAAAAGTCAATTTTCTGTCAAACATAACACCCAGAAATCGAACAGTGTCAACAACTGAAATTGGCCTGTTATTCATCAAAATCTGAGGATCTGGATGAAGACCTCGTTTACGACAAACATGCACACATTGTGTTTTGTCAGTTGAGAATTTAAAACCATTTTTATTTGTCCATTTAATGATATTGTTTATAGCAAGTTGTAATTGGCGTTCTATGAAGCGCATGTCATTTCCCTGGCAAGAAATTTGCAGGTCGTCAACATATAAGCTTCCATGTACACTTGGAGGCAACTGTTTTAAAATATCATTTATCTTTAAAGAAAAAAGTGTTACGCTCAAAACACTGCCTTGAGGCACACCTTCATCCTGAAAATAATAATCTGAATAAACTGACCCAATGCGAATTTGAAAGCGTCTGACTCTAAGAAAGTTTTCTATAAAAATAGGGAGATTTCCTCTAAGGTCCAAATTAAAAAGATCTCTTAAGATACCATAGCGCCAAGTCTTGTCATAAGCTTTCTCCATGTCGAAAAACACTGACACCAAATGGTTACGTCTCACATTAGCTTTTCGAATATTAGTCTCCAGTAACAAGATATTGTCAACCGTTGAGCGGCCCCGTCGAAAACCACTTTGCAATGGAGAAATAAAGTTATTTTTTCCTAAAATGAAAACAAGCCTAGTATTTACCGTCTTTTCTAGCAGCTTACATAGACAGCTTGTGAGGGCAATGGGTCTATAATTTTTGGGATCAGTAGCATCTTTACCTGGTTTAGGAAAAGGAATAACAATAGCATCGTGCCAAGCAACAGGGAAAATATTTTCAGTCCAGATCCTATTGTAGAGATGAAGGAGATTATTGAGAGACTGTTTTGATAAATGTTTAATCATCATGTAGGTAACACCATCGGGTCCGGGAGAGGAGTTATGGCAATATTTCAAACTATTTTTTAATTCATTTTCTGTAAAAGGTCTATTGTAGTCTGGTGAAGAGCGGGAGTGAAAATTGATTGATGATCGTTCAGAATTATGTTTATGAGACAAAAAAGGTTCAGAATATGAATTAGAACTGGAGATGTGAGATAAGGTTTTACCAATGGTGTCTGCAATATTTTTAATAGAAGTTATAGTTTGGCCATTATCATTTAAAAACGAAATACTTTGATTAGAATATATTCCCATTGCTTTCTTGACACGATGCCAAAGCTGTTTACTGCTTACATTAGAGGTAATGTTGGACACATATTTAATCCAGGAATTTTTTTGGGAGATTCTGCGGATTCTTCGTGCGGCTGCCCTTGCTTTTTTGAATGCGGTATAATTAGCAGTAGTCGGGTACCTCCTAAAAATTCCCCAAGCTTTTTGTTGCTGTCTTTTTGCATTATTGCATTCATCATTCCACCATGGCTTTGAATGTTTACTCAGACGTCCAGAGGATTTTGGAATAGCAATATCAGCTGCATTCATAATACAGTTTGTGACATCAGTGATTGCTCTGTTGATATCACCTTCGATCATTTCATATGTGATAGTTGCATTTATAGTGAAAGTAGCCCAGTTGGCCTTGTCATAAATATAATGTGGATTTGAAGGATGATGATCATTAAAACTATAAAAAGATAAAAATAGAGGAAAATGGTCGCTATTATGAAGGTCGTTACTCACAAAGAAATTAAAATAAGGATACAGATTTGGAGAGCAGATGGCCAAGTCTATAGCATGAAATGTTCTGGAAGGTTCATGAAAATATGTATTGTCACCGTTATTTAAAATACATAAATTATTATCAGTGATTAGGTCTTCAATAATTTGTCCTCGAGGATTAATATCAGAACTACCCCAAAGTTGGTTGTGTCCATTAAAATCACCAAGAATTAAAAAAGGAGTCGGTAACTGCAAAATAAGCCTATTGAGGTCACATTGTCGAACAGTCATATTTGGCGGTAAGTAAACGGCGCAGATGGTGATAAGGATGTGTGTATGGATCTGAACAGCAATAGCCTGGATGTCTGTATTTAAAATGATATTAGAATGTGGAACATTATTAGAAATTAAAAGAGCTACACCACCTGCAGCTCTGTCAGAATGTGTAAAATCTTTTCTGAAACACCGGTAGCCACGGATTTTAACATTGTCGTGTTGTCTTAAGTGTGTTTCTTGGAAGGCAAAGCAGATAGTTCGATGATCAGAGATAATATCTCTGATTTCATCTCGTTTATTAATAAAACCTCGACAATTCCATGAAATGAAATTGGTCATACTTTTTTTTTTTTAGATTATAACATCCACGTCATTGTCCTCTGATGCAGTGGATATACCGTCCTCCCCATCAGAAGGATGGAGGCAGATCATATCATCTTGTTTTGGAAGATTTCCTTTACTATGTTTATTTGTAGTGGGAGTGGGCAATTTTGTTAGTTTCTTTTTCTTGATGATATTGAGACGAGAGGGTGAATTAGAATGCTTTAGACAGGTAGAGTTAAGTCTTTTTTCAGACAATAAGGTTTTAGCATTTTGTGGTGTTTTCTTTAAGTTTCTTGATTTGGATGAAGATGGCTGTGAAGAGTTAGAAGCCTGATTTCGATTGGATTGTAAGATTGGGGAATTTAATGCAGTTACAACTGGAGAGTTGGTATTGGGGACAGTGTCAGTTTGGATTGCTATAGACTGATACGTTTTTTTGGTAACTATGGCAGCAGCATATGATTTTCCAACAATGGGTGTTCTTGATTCCACAATTTTCCGTGCTTCGGGATATATGTTTTGTTTTGTTTTAATAGTTTGAATCTCCTTCTCAGTTTTCCATTTTTCACATGATTTTGAGTAAGATGGGTGATCCTTTTTGCAATTAACACAACAGACAGGGGCTTCACAATTTTCACTGTCATGGCCAATTGCACTGCAACGGGCACATGTTAGCTTACCACGGCAAGAGGTCTTTGAGTGGCCAAAACGTTGGCAATTAAAACATCTTAGAGGGTTAGGGATGTATGGCCTTATAGGGCATTCAAGGTAACCAGCTTTTATTGATTGGGGAAGTTTAGGTGAGTCTATTGTCAAAATAATATGTTTTGTGGGAACAGGCATTTTCACTAAGAGATGAAAAACATTAAAGTATTATTTTATTTTATTTTTTATTTATTTTTTTTATTCTAAAAATCCTTTATTCATTTATTATTCTTTTTCATTTCTTTGAAATTTTTGAACAAACAACCCCTCTCCCCTCCTCCACACACACACACTTACCTTTTTAAGAATTTCAGATTTTGTGTATGTATTATTGACCAATATATATAATTATAGTTCCCAATAACATGCAAATCTGATTATCTTATATAAAGATATATATTATTTTGTAGACAGTTATCATTGGGCGGGTTCAGGCTCTCGACCGATCCAGGATCGATCCAATTGGTCGTGGAACAATGCGTCCAGTCTCTTCGACCGGTCTAGATCAAAGTCGTCCAGTGTAATGTGTTCCATGGACCGGTCGTGGATCAAATCGCCCAAGAAATTTTTCCGAGTCATTTGATCCATTTACAAATCCATTGCTATGATTGGACGTTGGTTATTGCTCTGGTTACGCCATCTATCGGTCCTTACAAACGCTAATATGCATACAAGCATTTTATTTGGTAAATAACTGTATAATTGTTTTAGAATTATAAATATATACATGCAATGGATTGAAATATACAATAATGCAAATTAAAATTCATCGAATATTATTTAAATAAAATAAAATAAAATTTTAAAATGCTTTGTGCTAACAATTTATCGATCAGTTAATTTTTATGAAACATTTTTATGTTTGAATACTAAATATTATGCATTAAATTTCAGCATTCAAACATAAAAATAATTAACAATATTTAAAAACCAACATTTAATTTGTATTTAAATAATAATAATATTTATAAAAAATCATAAATATATTAAACATTTAAAATATTATTGATTCAAATCAGAATTAATTGAATTTAACAAACCAATTTAATGAAGATTTGAATCAAATGAATGATAATTTAAAAAACTGTTTTAAAATCTATTTTTTTTTTTTTTTTTTTTTTTTTTTTGTAATCATTGATTTAAATTTAAATTTTATAATTTTTTTGCAATGTGTAATAGTTTTATATTTCTTACTTTAGATCATAATAAAATTTGAACCTACTTCTTATTTACATCGAATATTTGAATGCTAAATATTTGTTTTAAATTTCAGCATTCCAACTTAAAAATATTTAACAAAAATTAGCTTGATAATAAATCCATAAAATAAAACTTATAATTGTTTACAGTATATCGTTAAAATACAATGATACATAATTGAGGGAAATAATTAAAAAAAAAAATTTGCTGAAAAAATTTCTAAAATTAAAATTTTATTGTTATTATTTTTTTATTTAAATAATTTTCAAAAAAGAATTATATAATTAATATTATTGTATTTCAGTGTATATGTATATAAAAAAAAATGTTATGCATCTATCTTTTTTTTATTATTCATAGTTAAATTACATTTTTAAATAATGAATTAATTTTTTCTTTAATTAATTTAACTTTATAATATTCTATAGCTAACTTCAAACTAAGCCTACAGATGGCAGCACTGATTTTGATCCAATGAAAGGATCGGAATCGTCCAGTCTCTGCTTTCGACCGGTCGTGGATCAAATGACTCAGGGCCCAGTTGGATCGGTCGAAGTGTTCCAGAGGCTAGACTCGCCCATTAGATGTCAGTTATTTTCTTTTTTAAATACTTAATACATATAGTATTATCTGTTTATCTATCTAAATAAAGAAACGAAACATATAAGTCATTTAAAATTTTTTATTCATTAAAAAATCAAATTTCATTTCTGAAATTGATTAAATAGCATAATATGTCACAAATAATAAAGTTATGCTTATTGTACATTTTTTTCATATTCACATTTCTTAAGACAAATATTCACAAAATGAGAATTTTTAAAGGCCTTGAAATACAAAAAAGAAACGACACTGGTCCATAAAAACGGAAATATGCATTTTATATTAAATGAGTAACTACTTATAATACTAGAAATGAAAATTATTTGTTAAGTATCAGTAGATTAGTGGGAATAGCTAACCTTAGGAGCAAAAAATTAACTTGCATTTTTCTTCCGTAAAGCTTTATTTTTTGCGATAACTGATCGAAAGCCGCTATTACATACATAAGCAAAGCAATTCTTCGCCATTATCACTTTGTGGGCAATTTAAATTAAAATCAATATCAATTAAAATCAATATCAATTAAAATCTTAAATTTCCCGCATACTTACCGTGTAAACGATGAGTCTAGTCATGGCGTATAGATCAAGTACGCCTTGGTCTAGTATGTTCGGAGCGCCCCCTATCACCCACTTTCTCTTTAGGTCCGTTTTTCAAATGCTTACCGCCATTACCGTTCCCCCTCCTCGAATTATGTAGCTTCATGGTTTGCACTTTGTTTTCTATAATTTGCTTTGAAATTCTTCTTATTTTTTTTTAATCGAATGTAATATTTAGAGGAGAATATTATACAATAAAATTATATTGTGAATGACATATCATTTTCTAAACATGATTGTACCTATTTTTTGCAAAAAATTTTCTTTTAGTATAACTTAAAATATCCAATCTGAAAGTTAACTTAATAGTCGATGATAATTTTTTGAAATAAGAAATCGCCAATGCTAACTTTATTTTAATACAATAAAATACTTAAAATTGTGTTTATTGATTTGTTTGTAGAACTCGCTGAAAATACGAAACAGGTATAAAAAGTTTTAAGTACAACATCTTGAAACAGTAAATATTGCATAAATAAACATGTAGTAGGAGAGAAACTTTTCACATTTCGTCCCTGAATTCAGGATTTTAGAAAACTGCTGTCTCGTTGATATCGTTGTTTCATGTTACATTTTTTTGTTTTTATAATTAAGCATTTTAAATAAGAAATGTAATGTATCACGATCTCTCCACTTCACATATTACTTGTACTTAGTATAGATATAAATTAAAGCTTTTAGTAATTACCACATACATACTTGCGAATTTTAATTTTTTTTGCTGCTTTTGTTGAAAATCTGTTTTTTTGGAACTTACGAAAAAAATAAAATAAAGTTTAGCAATTTTTCTGTGAATACATGGAGGAAAGAGTATCCAGGGTATAATGTACGAATTTAATAAAATGTATTTAGTGTACATGTAAATATATATATATATATGTATTTATCTTAATACCGTATGTGTACAAATGTTTTTGTATGTAAATATATTTGTAATGCTGAGTCGTAAATATATATACATTGTAAAAACTCTTTCAGGGTGACTAGCATTTAAACAATTTTAAATTCCCTCTCTAGTTTTGGAGATTTTCCCCTGCTTTTCCTTGACTCTTATGGTTTATTCTTTATGAAAACTTTGCATTATCGAAAAATGTAGTGATTTAGAATAGTATTAATAAACTTAAGGTCAGTTGGTGTAATTATGACCACTTTTGTGTTTTTCAACGTTTGATATTTTTTATTCAGCATGAGACAAACTAAAAATATATTTGACAGTTATGGCGCATCTTTGACCTTTTTAGAATATCTCATTAAAATCTAACTTGCTAAGGATAATTATCTTGGGGATAAGGGGAGTGGTCATAATTCCCCCAAAATTTTTAGTAAAATAACAATAATTGGGGTAATTCAGACTATCTTTGGGGGTAAATAAGACCACTCCATACACTCTTCATATACAACCTATATATAATGCTAAGGGGTATTTAAGACTACTTAAATTTGAAATTTATAGTTATTTAATTGTGGATAAGTAGAATTTTGTAAATGGTCATATGTACCCCAGTGCATCAAAATATGTCATAAAATGATAAAAATATCTAAAGTTTTGTTAATTTGCAATAAATTTAATAAATTGAAATGTCAAGAAATTAACAGCCAACTAGGCATATTGCTCTTAATAGCTTTTTACATGGTTAGGTCTAAAAATACTTTCTTAGAATGATTAGATACCTACTAAAAACTTAGAAATAGGCAATTTTTTTTAATGAAAAATACAAACAAAAGTTCAAATAAAACATAAAAGTAAGGGTTTTTAGTAATTAGTACATAATTCAGAGTGGGTCATAGACACTCTTATTTTAAATCAGTAAGCTTGGGGAAAT
This sequence comes from Salticus scenicus, assembly GCA_963930645.1. Classification (NCBI taxonomy): domain Eukaryota; kingdom Metazoa; phylum Arthropoda; class Arachnida; order Araneae; family Salticidae; genus Salticus; species Salticus scenicus. The sequence continues at coordinate 262,583,051 of OZ005658.1, forward strand.
TTAAAATAAAATGCAAGCCATAATTAATAAATTAAAGTTGTGTAAGCCTGTTCATATACAGAAACTGTTCCAGGGAAAACAAACATAATCTTTTTCTTTTCAATCATCTGTGTATCTGGCAAAACGCTTATTATTTGACTTCTGTCAACGAAAAAAACATTTTCATCAGTAGAAAACATTGTGGTCTGTTCATCAATATGCCTTAACCCGGCCAAAGGTGTACACCTAACAATGACGAAAGAGATCGCGCAGGGTGACTGAGTCACCCCAATAAGTTTTATCTAAAATTTTCTATAAATTAGAAGAAAAAACACATTTGAATTATAAATAATAATAAGTGCATTAATTCTTTACGAAAAACTTCTTTAGTTAAGAAAACTGTTGTTAATATTTAAGAAAATTTTATATTAAAAAATTACATACCTTCTTTAGGAGTTTTAATTCTGCATACACTTATGACAAACATACGAAGAATGATTTTTACATGTACAATTATCACACTTTATGCAAGGAATTGTAGTTTTATTATCTTTAGATGTTGGACATATAATATCGTCCTTTCTCTTGTTTCAGTTTTTTTGTAGGGATCTCCTCTGATCCATTAGAAGTTATGGCATCCATACTTTCACGAAGTGTTTTAGGTAGCATTTTCATAGTTACACATTTTTCAACTAGTTACACATTTAATTAAGGCAAAAAATTACTTGCATTTATATAAGATGATCTCCAAAGAATAAAAAATTTTATATTTTTTTAATTCATTGGATGAAATAACAATAACTATTTGTTTCATTTTATCAATTTATTTGACTTATTTTTTCTTTCTAACTCTGTTTAAAAATTCACACAATATAAATGTTTTTACATTAAATAGGAGATAGGATCCTAGGAAAAAATCCTGCATATACCTCTGAACATAATCTAAAATAATTTTGATATCTAAAAATAACAAATATTAAATTTTATCAGTAATTAATAAAAAGGCCAAAAACCTCCAATTTTCTCCGGTTAAAACCAATAAAATCCACCGGATAGGATTTTTAAAATTTTCTCCAGATTTAATTACAACCCTGGAATATAAAATAAAGTGTCTTTAACATACAAAAATTAACAAAATTGAATAGTACAAAAAGGTTTAAATTATTTTGTGGGTAGCTTTAAGAGAAGTAACTATAATAGTATGTTCACATATCAAATATTTGTTCTCTTATGTTTTAAATATAAGTTAACAGTACAAAAAAGAACTTTAAAGAGTGTGAGCCAATCGACCACAATTTATAAAAATTCTACACTATATAGTTATTTAAAAAAAAAAATATATATACAAGTCCTGTAACTCTGTGATGTTCTCAGAATAATATTCCATAACATGTGTACCACATTTCACGATACAAAACCACCCTCTCCACCTGTCATGATGTGATACAGCCTGTTCGCTCACCATGCAAACAATCACTGAAAATTCTGCCTATAGCAAACCCCTGATTGATGGCAAATGCGGGATCTGCATGTACTTCTCCTAGTATACCCTGTTTGCTTACCGTAAAAACGATCTCTGAAAATTTTGACAATGGCAAATTCCCATGAGGTGGCTTCTACAGTCCCTGGCCAAATTGTTAGACGCACTATAAGATTCTATGTAAAATCTTAATTACCAGGTGATACAATGCAGCTTTATTGTTTTTATAAGATACAATGTATATATTTTTCTATTATCCACCTTATTATCTGTTTTTTAACACAAACAAAACATCATAGTTATAGAAAAAATATGTATTTATTAACTCTTGGGAAAAAAATTGAAATTAATGCAATTAAATGTTAATATTTTGTTGAGCCACCTTTAGCCGCTATGAGAGCTTCAGTTCTGCGCGGCATGCTACCAATGCAAGACTGTACTGTCTCCTGCATTTGAGAATGATGATTCTACACATGAATAATCTTTTCTAAGAGTTGCGTTTTGTTTGTGATCACATCTTTAGCCACTTCTCTCTTTCAGCTCCCACACGTTTTCAATAAGGTTCATATCTGGGCTATTACCCGGCCGATTCAACAGAGTTACTCTCCAGAGTTACTCTCCGTATTTTACTCTTCCAAAAAAGCTTTAACAGACCATGTTGTATGGCAGGAAGCTCCATCTTGCATAAAAATGAATGGTTTCCCATTTGGAAACCATTCTCTGAGCTGCGGAATGAACCGATTTTGTAAGACTTCTTTGTATTGATCTTGCCTCATTATATTTTTATCCCGTACAGACGTCCAGTACCTTTGCCGCTGATGACTGACCACGACCAGATCATCACTTTTGAAGGGTGCTTGACAGTCTGAACGACACAGTCAGGATGAAACTTTTCTCCATGACGACGACGCACAAACAGAGCTTTATTCTGCAAAATTTCAAATGTGCTTTCATTGCTAAAGCAGACCTGTCAATAACAGAAAAAAATAGTAAACATCCTAAACATCTGTGCTGGTCTTTCCTTATTTCAGATAAAATGATATTAAATGTATCAATTGTGATGAAATTATACCAATTTACCGACCTCCAGAAGTCCACATCTTTATCACGCCACTGTTTGGCCCACTTCAGACGCTTTGCTTTCATCGCAGCTGTTAACTTGGTCTTCCTGGTGAGGCGGCAGGCCTTAAAATCTAAGTCTTTTAATTTTCTTCGAGCAGTGCGCTCATAAGCATTCACATTAGCATCTTGGAGTTGAGATTTTATCAGTTTTGTGGTAGCAAATCTGTTTTCCAGGCAAATTTCCTTTAAATGTCTTTCTGACCTTGGAGTAAAAATAGGCTTTCTGCCGCATCTTTTCTTTCGTTTCGGCCTCAATTCGTCCCCTGACTCAATTTATTCTTTATTGGTCGTAAGCTAGCTTCAGAAAACTTCAATCTTTGTGATATTTCGAGGTTTGAAAATATTTCAGCATTCACGAGGGCCTTTACATCTGTCTAAATGGTCAGTCTAAATCAGCTTTTTTACGTGTTGAAAGCCTGTTTTTCCCATGATTAAAATGTTCCTATTGATTATTTAAACACTGCACACACTGATAAACAAATAACAACAAAAACACAAAACATATATAGAACACAAAAACACATATAAAAAACACTGATAAACAAATAACTGCGTTGTATAAAAATGTGAAACAAATAAACACAGCGGATAAAGCCACAGAAACACATCCACAACTGACACACAAGAGAACGCGACTGAAACCGGTTTGTACTTGTTTATGTTCGTGTATCAATTGTGATGTCATACGTTAAAAATACAGATAGGAAGTATATAAAAAATCTCCTGAACAAAAACCCATTACATGTATGTTCAAATATAAAATTATTGCATATAAATTCGCGCAAAACATGTAATTATTAAAAAACTACAGTGCGTCTAATAATTTGGCCAGGGACTGTATAATATCTTAATCTACTTCCCTAAAAATTGGATACTTTGATAATAACATAAAAAGTAAATTAAGCTTCTGTAATTTTATTTAAAAAAAAATAATAATAATCAGCAAAAGCTTAAACGTTAGAAGTACATCGGACTGCAGGTGGCGCTAGTATGCTCGATGAAATATGTTATTCTTGTGTAATTTTATTTTAAGGAAAATAAATAGAATAATAATAACAATAGAATGAATAATATTTCTTTTAATTAAAGTTTTTTTAACAATCATTAAATAATTTAAAACACCAAAGTTTTACTATTATTATTTTAAGAATCAATTTAAATTTAACCTAGCCATGCAGAGTTTTCTGTGTTTTTCCAAAACTCACGTGAGTATGGCCTAGGGTCTTCTATAAAAACACCAAGGAAGGCATCCCCCCCCCCCCCCCCAACCCTTCCAAAATGCATTTTCTTTTTCTGCAAGGCTTGAAACAGATATATATGTATGTTGACCTACTTATTTGATTCTTTTATTATTTATTGTGAATATTTTTTATTTTTATTATTATCTCAGACTTTCGTCAGGTGCCAGATTATAGACTGCAACATGTCTGTTTTGTATTTGTATTTAACTTCCTTTCACACTTTATCCAGGCTTAGGACTGGCAGTACTAGTTCATAGCACAGGCGTGTTTAGAAGCTTTTTTTTTTTTTTCCCCTTAATTAATATATATACATTATTTTGTTTCTTCTTACTCTAAATCGCTGTTGCCTTCAGTGGCAGTTTCGTCATCGGAATCTGAGTCACTTGATTCTATTTCAATTATGAAATCATCAAGCAACTCTTCTATGAGCCCATCTTTTTCCCAGTAGGCATTTTCAATGTGTTTGCAGTGTTTTTCCCATTCTTCTTTGTCGGCTTTAAAAAAATCGTCTTTCAATAAAGTCTCTAAATTCTTTAAGCTCAAATCACCTGTTACATTTCGCTCCTTTATGTGCTGCTTTACAGATGCCCATATATATTCAATGGCATTTAAATCGCAATGATAAGGTGGCAATCTTACAACTTAATGCCCTTCATTTTCCAATAGGGAGTCTATCTTATATGTGATATTTTTCGGCATGTTTTTTGATATTAAATCAAATAACTCAGCTTTTCTCATAGATTTTTCGATCTGTATATTATTTTTTTCCAGCCATTTGATCATTTCTTCTTTGCGAGCGTATTCAGATGGTACAGGGTTAAGTTTTTTTGAATGATATGGAGAAATGGCCATACAAATGCTATTTGGTGGTAAATTAGGTAGCAATTTCTCTACGACATATTTCTCACAATTTTCTGAATTAATTTGACCGTGGTAGTCACCAGTCGATGAAGGAGCCTTGTAAATTAATTCTGCTCCTGGAATAAATCCTTCAGAAGATCCAGCATGGGTAACAATTAAACTATTCTTGAAATTGATGTCGACTTGAATCCGCGTCGTGGTATCATCTTCCCATCATTTACAAACATGATATTGCTGCCCACCCATGTTTCATCAATGAAAACAATAGTACGGTTGTTACTTCTGTGTCTTTTCATTGTTCTCATATATTTATTTCTCCAGAATATAATATCAGATCTCTCAACTAAAAATTTTTGTTGACTGCTACATTTTTTCCAACGAAAGTTCATGGAGTGTAAAATGCGCCATAATGTCTCTTTTTTACAAGAAAAATTAATTTTCTCCTTCAATATGGGAAGCAGTTTTGACAACGAAGGCACTTTTTTCTGATTAATATAAAAACTCTGAATTGTTTGTCTTATTACACATTTATCAAAATCATCAATCTCACATTTTAAATGAGACGACTTACTTTGATGCTTTCCATGAGAAGAAAAACTTGAATCTCCATTTATTTGAGCGTTTAGTGATTCTTGCTTTATTTTTTTAACTGTTGTTTCAGAGACCCCTGTCGCTACAGCAGTTCTTTTGCATGCTTGTGCAATTAGCAACAAGAGACATTTTGCAGCTGCTTCTGCAGAGAAGAATTCCGAAACATTATGAATAATTTCTCGTGCTTGAGAATGAAGTATCTTCCCCTTTTTAAATTTTGATGGCATCTTGTCGATAACAATTTAAATATAAATAAAACTTATTATGCAGATAATCAGCATTAACAAATGAAAACTTAACAAAAAAAAAAAAAGAAAGAAAGAAAATGCAACAAGAAGCAAATAAGAATAAGAAAATCTTTCCTTTCGAAATTGCAAGAGCTCTAAATACACAACCTGTCTAAATGATTTGACAATAGGAAAAGCGGTAAGTCAATCACGGAACAACTGATAGAGAGGAATGGGGCGAGAAATTCCAGTGTTGGTGTGAAAAGAAAATACCAGACATCCCTAAAATTAAGTTGACTGATCGGTTACCATGGCAACCAGACAGTGACTAAACCAGTTCCAGGGTCGTTCTTGTCTCGGTCGTACAGTAGTTGTTCTAATTCCAAGAAACTAGAAAGATTACCACTGCACTCACAAAGGTTTATAGTAAAGAAGATATTAGGATCGTGACCAATATGAATGTGTGCAACGATAGTGACACAACGGGTCTGGATAGAATGTGCCGCCACCTTATGATGGATGCTGCATGGAAAGATCCATCCAGTAAAGAAAGAGCCGCTGAAGTGGGCTGGTCGTCCAGCCAAAAATATTTTGGACACAAATAAAGCAACTCAATAAGGTTTTTACATAAAGTTAAAATATGCCTTATTTTAACCATCAATCACAAGCAATGCTGTGTACTATTAAGAACTTTTTAATTATTGCAGCTGTTTTTTCTTCGTAGTGGCCTGGTTAAGCCAAGCACTGGTAAATTACAGTAGCAGCAATAACTGCTTAAGGACTATTTTAAAGATAAAATTTTTACAACATTTTACACATCCATAAATGTGTTTTCTTTTAATAATGACACATTGCCCCATTTTTCCTAAGTAGCAGCACTTTGCTTTAAACTCTTCTTTATAAAAAGTTAAATGAGATACAAAGTTAAAAGAAATCAGTTTTATTGTTACTAGCAAGCTTAAACAAAGGAAATATTCACATATATAATGCAATTATTTATTATATAGATAGAAAATTAATAATAATAAGCAGTAAGTAACTTTTTATCCTTCCTGCTTAATGCCCAAGGCTTGCATTGCACCCACTTCTTTTGTGTTACTAACTAGACAAAACAGTCCTCATCATCTGAATTACTGTCAAGATACATGCTACTTTTCTCAATTACAAGTTTCCTTTTTTATTTTCTTTTTATGTAGGTGTAAATAAAGTTTTCTGTATCGTATCTTTATTTTTTGCCAACTTTTACTGCTCTTTACTTTTTCTTTAATATTTCATCTTTTTCCCTCTCCAGATACCTTTAAATTTGGTGAATCTGTCAGTATTGTAGTGGATCCACTTTTCCTACGTCCAATTTCCCTTAATTTCTTTCTCGATTCAGTCTTTTCTCATGGTCTAACATTCTAAGATAAAAAAAGGGGGGAGCTATGTACCATGATTTGATTGTAAAAATAAAATTAAACTCGCAGTGAATTGAGATTTACGCCTATCAAATAAACTTAACAAAAAAACTTTAATGCTAAATAAAACATCATTGATATGTACCAAACACAGGGATACTAAAGATTGAAAATATCTGCTTACAAAAATACAGCCAAGCAACAAACTTAGTGAATGAAATCCATAATAACATGAACGCAGTGTTTCCAATCCATAAAATAAAAGATTGAAGTACTTGTACAAAAGTTCAGTCCTTACATGTACAGAAAGGTCAGCAAACAGTTCACAGTCCACGGAGTAAGTTCAAATGGAATGCACCGCAGCTCCAGTCTATGCTTGAGATAAAACTGAAAGGATTGACCTCAAGGGGATACACCTTTAAGCAATCAGTAGATGTCACAAACTCTGGCCTAAGTCATTTTTGTTTTTTCTCTCATGGTTCTTTTGCCTTCACCCCTTTATTTATATAATTTCTGGTTTTATTTTTATTTATTTTTGCTGTTGCCATTAAGATTTTGGTCATTACTTTTTCTTGTTATTTGGTGGATGACCCATCAAATCGATGTTTTGGCCACTTAAAAATTCCTTTGTTTCAGCTGATGTGTGAGAGTGGAGAATTGTCATGATGGCGAATTATTCGCCTCTTCTTTTGCTTTCTTCGAATTTCTCCAATGACTTTTGGCAAACAATTGGTCGTGTACCATTCAGAATTAATCGTTCTGCATTGCTCTAACGCCACTCTTGCCACATGACCAATAATTCTGAAAAAACAGGTAACCATTTGCTTTGATGTGCTTGTTCCACAAACAACTTTTGTTGGATTTGGCTCGTCTTGGAGGACCTGTACAGTCAACTGCTATTTGTTTCGGACTCATATGCATAGATCTATGATTAGTCTCCTGTGTAGCGTATTTTTTCAACATTTCCTTGCACCAATCGACATGAGCCTTCTTTTGAGCAATTGTCAAATTATACGGGATCCAGCACGAACAAAAATGTTTTTACTGCTAAATGTTCATGTAATATCTTATTGATGCTAGTCGTACTAAAGCCCAAAGATGCCTCGATTTTACGGTATGGTACATGGCGATCTTGCTTTATCAGTCCACGCACAGCATTGATATTTACTGGCAGAACTGATTTTGGACTACCTTCATGGAATTTGTCTGGAGTGAACGTTGACCACGATTGAATTTGTTATACCAGTTTTTTTACAGTGCTGTAGGACGGCCCTTTATCTCTGTATAAAGAATTAAGTTCATCAATGCACTCTTGTCTTGATAATCCACATCGAAAGTTATGAAAAATAATCGTACGAAAATGTTCATGGGTCAATTCCATTTTTTATCCGAGATGTTCAATTTACTGTAAACAATACAAATCATGCTAAAATGGCAAAACGTTCTGAAGAATTCATAGTAAAAATTATCAAACTTTCAATTGGAAACATCTGCAGTTGCCTAGCAACACATACTGTTGCCAAGGCCAAAAATATAAATAGCAACCCTCGTATCAGGGTTCACATTAGGAAAAAACATTGAGTGTGATTTTCCGACTTAGTTTAACTTGCCAGTGGGCGCGCTGCATATACGAACATGAAAGGTCGCGCATATTTTTCACATACACTACTGTAAAATATGTATTTAAAGTATCTGAATATTTTAATTATACTATAACCATCTGAAGATTAATAGGAACATTCAATTTGAACTTTTATTCATTAAAAAAAACTGAAAGCACAAAATCAATATAAAGTAATCAAAGAAACATCGGAATTATTTGAAAATAAAGAATATAGTTGATGTTTTGTCATTTTTAATAAAAAGTGTAAAGTTAAAAGTTAATTTTAAAAATATTTAAAATAATGTTTAAAACAAAAACAAGAAAGAATCATTTTAAACAGTTGAAAAAAATCAAGTATAACAAAACATTACATGAATGGTCGTGCGTATTTTTCAAATACAAATAGCAAATATACAGCTTTATATCATTTTCTCAATGTTCGAAAGATAACTAGATCAATATATACTGATGCAAAAGATAAGTGTTCCAAATGCTCTCTGACTTTAAGATATACAACGAGATTCACCTCTAATATATCTCTCATATAAGCGTGCCCGTTGGAAGGTTAATATTTTTAAAATTTAAGTGAGATATTACATTATGCAAATTTCTTTTTCAAGAATTACAAATATACAAATTTTAAAAAAATGTAAAAAATCAAATAAATAGAAGTTATATTTGTTCTTTCTTCCTTTCTTTTGCATTTGTGGTTAAGGAGCTATGCTGCTTCAATATTCAGAATCTAAATTTTTATCAGAAATGCAGAAGGAATTGCTCAAGTTCTGATCTCTTAATATGTTTCAAAATTCATTTTTAATTTGATTTTGAGTACAAATTAAAAATGAATTCAACAAAGTGCACTAATTGAAATAATAAAAATTTTGTCATACAGTATAGGATCCGTTATCTGGAAACCTGTTATCCAGAATGTTCCGAAAACCAGTGTTATGAACCCACGTTCTGTATTTTATTATTATACTTAAAATTGTAATATTGGTTTGTGAATCTGGCAACAAGTCAGTTTCTCAAGTTTTAAGTTTTGAAGTACGTTACGTTTGATTAAGTTCTTTTCCATTTACGTATAAATATTTCATATCATCTGTAAATAAACATAGTTTTAATTAGTACGATATGCGTATTCTTTGAATATTGATAAGTAACATTTGGCATCCGCGATATTTAACTCGAATATGTTTGTTTTCATATACTGAAATAAGTAACTAGTACTTTCTTTGCTTTTGAAATATTCTTTTGTTTGCATTTACGTAACTGAAATTTATAATGAATCAAAAGAATAACGATGGTGCAAATACGAACCAAACAAAGAATGATGGTGTGAATACCAATGTTGTGGATAATTTGAAAAGAGAAAGAACAAATTTACGATGTCAGTTTACGACTGCTTGTAACCAGTTCGATGAGTTAATAGCTGACACGACGATAGAAAGTAAGCAAATTTCTGTGATATTTAATAAAATTTTGGATAAGTCAGAACGTTTATTTAAGATTGACTCTGAATTGAATGAGCTTTTAGAATTAAATGATGATGAATATGATCAGATTGAATCATATAGAGATTGTTTTATAGAAATCAAAACTATATATGAAAAAAATGAACAATCATCTCACGATGAAGTTTCTAGTACAAATTCGATTTCTGGTCTTAATTTAAAACTTCCTAAGCTAAATTTAAAAGAATATGATTTGGTTCCTAGAACATGGGTTGCTTTTTGGGGACAATTTTCCTGCATCCATGTTGATGATAGCATATGAGAAGAAGATAAATTTCAATATTTACTTTCTTCATTGAAGTCAAAAACCAAAGCCAGAGATATTGTAGAAAGTTATCCACCTTCCAAGGATAATTATATTAGTTATTGAGCATCTTAAGTCGAGATTTGGAAGAACGGATCTTCTGATAGAAGTTTATGTACGTGATCTTTTAGCTTTAGTAAGTAATAGATCATCCGTCAAATTATCGGAACTTTATGATAAATTAGAATCATATTTAAGAGGATTAGAAACCCTTGGCGTCACTACTCAAAATTATGCTGCTATGCTTTATCCGGTAGTAGAATCTTGCTTACCTGCTGAAGTTTTGAAAGCCTGGGATAGATATAGGCTTAATAGGGAAACTAATGTTGAGGATTCTTTGACTAAAGAAAAATTATTAGAAAATTTAATGTCATTTTTGCAACATGAAGTTGAGGGTGAGGAGCATCGAGTTTTAGCAGAAAGTGGCTTTGGCAATGCCATGAAAAATAAGAAAGAGCATAATTCGCCAATTTCAAGGAACGAGCCAACAGAATCCGCTTTAATAAACTCCTCACCACCTAATAAGAAGCTTAATTGTATTTTCTGTGATTATAATCACTCCAGCCAAAACTGTAACAGAGCTGTGACTTTAAGCAATGAAGAAAGAAAATCAATAGTTATAAAGAAAAAATGTTGCCTAGTTTGCCTAAAACCTAATCATTTGGCGAAAAACTGTCGAAGTAATGTAAAATGCATTGTATGCAGCAGACGGCATTATCCACTGCTTTGTCCTGATTTGAAAACAAAATCAACTGATATGCCAAGCAATCAAAATAGAATAGAGGGGGAAAGTTCTGCTACACTATTTGCTTCATCGTTACATGAAATTTATTTGAAAACATTAATTGTACGCTTACGTCATAAGAACAAGTGCCTGAATGTTAGAGCCCTGCTTGATGATGGATCTCATAGATCATATATAGAAAAGAGCTTGGTGCAAGAACTTAAGTTAACTCCAGTAGGGACAGAAACCTTATGCCAAGGACTATTTGGTGGCAGTACTACACCGTTGAAAGAACATGGGCGTTTTAATGTGGTTATAGAAAGTACTGATGGAAAATATTCAACCAAACTTTCATTTTTAGATCAATCTAAGATTTGTTCAAATTTGCCCAGAATAAAAGATAAAAATTTAATATCACAACTTTCATCAAAGGGAATTAGGTTATCTGATGTTGGCAATGATATACCTCCAATTAGGTTACTCATCGGCGCAGACATTATTGGTTCACTTCTAACTGGAAGAATTGAAGTGCTGAAAGGAGGATTATCAGTAGTCGAAACTAAACTAGGTTGGACTGTACTAGGACTTGGTCGAAAGCGTGAGGTATTGAATACAGTTTCTTTATGTTTACAAAGTGTCGAATTAGAAAAATTTTGGGATTTAGAAACATTGGGCATAAATGATCCCATTTAAGAAAAAGATAGGAAAATTTTAGACGAAGAAACACTTCTTCATTTTACTGAGACTGTTAAGATCAATGAGGAAAATAGGTATGAGATTTCACTACCCTGGTTGGCAGAACATCCTCAGTTATTCAAAAACTATGATAAAGCAGCATTAAGACTTATGCAAACAACTAAACGCTTGCTTAAAGAAATTACTTTGAGGAATACAATGACATTTTTCTTCGTTGGGAGAGTGAAGGCATAATAGAAGAAGTGGAACCAGTTCAAACTACTGAGGCTTTATATTATTTACCGCACAGACCAGTGATTAAATTCTCAAGCGCTACTACAAAGATTTGTCCAGTGTTTGATGCTTCATCAAAGACTTCTGGTGGTGCATCATTAAATGACTGTCTAAGTATACTGGACCAAGTCTAATTCAACAAATTCCTCTACTTCTTAACAAGTTCAGAATAGATGCTTTAGGAGTCACAGCAGATATCAAACAAGCATTTCTGCAAATTAGTGTTCGTCCAGAAGACAGAAATGTGTTAAGATTTCTCTGGTGGAAAAATAAAGATGGATCAGCAATCAAAGAATACCGACTTACCCGTGTTGTATTTGGAGTTACTTCAAGTCCATTTTTATTAAATGCTACTATTGATTATCACTTGCAACATCAACAATTCCAAACCACAGAATTACAAACAACAATGGAAATACTTAAGAAAGGATTTTATGTCGACAATTTAATCACAAGTGTCCAAAATGAAGATGAATATATGAAATTGCAAGTTCAATCTAAAGAAGTTATGAAAATCGGTGGTTTTGATTTACGCTGCTGGACATGCACAGGAGATGAGAATCAGGAAGATCATTCAGTTCTCGGCTTAAAGTGGAATACAGAGTCTGACGAGCTTAAGTGTAATTTTCCCAAAGCAATAGAAAATTTAGAAGATGTAGGTACTAAAAGGAAATTACTTTCAATTGTTAACAGTGTTTATGACCCAATTGGTTTTACGTTACTTGCCATGCTGTTTCCTAAGTTACTCCTGCAAGAGGCTTGGAAGAGAAAAATAAGTTGGGATGAACCGCTTCCCAATGATCTCCATTTACAATATAAAAACTGGGTGAAACATTTTCATTGTATGCAACAATGTTCTATTCCAAGAAGAATGTTTTATGGATATAAAGAAGATGCAACTCTACACTTGTTTTCAGATGCATCAGGTAATGCTTATGCTTGTTGTGCGTATCTTCGTTGTAAAGAGAATTCAGAAGTATTTGTCAATTTAGTTGCTGCTAAGTCAAAAGTCTCACCAATTAATCGGCCAACTATTCCCCGATTAGAGCTGTTGGGGGCTTTACTGGCTGCTCGTTTAGCCAAAACTATAAAATCTGCAATGAATTTTCCTCTTAAAACTTTCTTTTGAACTGATTCTATGGTAGCATTAGCCTGGATTTTGAAAAAGGAACCCTGGAATAATTTTGTTGGAACTTCCAGATGTTTTGAGAATTTAGACTGGGAAGCAATTCAAGCTGAATGTGGAATGAGAAAAATCAAGTAGAACTTCATCCCACCAAGCGCACCATGGTACGGAGGATGGTGGGAGCGAATAATTCGCTTAATCAAAGATCTATTAAAAAGAAATCTTGGAAAGGCCTGCTTAAGTTTCGAAGAAATGCAAATAGTTCTATGTGACTGTGAAGACACTATCAATAAACGTCCACTAACATATGTATGTGAAGATCCAAATGAGCCATTGCCATTAACCCCTGCTCATTTCTTACATGATGTACGAAATCCTTTAGAGCTCAATACAATTGATTTGGATATAATTGATGGAAATCATCTAAGAAAAAGATTACGTTATGTTAAAAGGGTAAGAGAGCATTTCAGGAGACGCTTCCAGAGAGAGTATATTTCAGAATTAGTAAGAAATCCTGATGTCAAGAGACTTAAAGATAAAATTCAAATTGGAGATATAGTACTTGTGGGATCAGAAAATCTTAAAAGAATAAACTGGCCCTTAGGAAAGGTCATAGAATTGTTTGTAGGAAAAGATGGAAAACAGCGAGTAGCTCGATTAAAGCTAGCAAAGGGTGAAATTATACGACCACTTCAGAGATTATATCCCTTGGAAATTTCTTCGAAGGATATTATCATGCCCACAAAAAATGAAGAGTCCTTACCTGAAGTTGCTGAACAACCAAAGTGTGCTACTGACAGTGTCAAAATTGCAGACGAAATTAAATTTTCTAGAAAGGGTAGACCTATTGTCAAACCCAAAAAACTGGATTTGTAAAGTACTTATTTTTCGTTTCCTATGTCAAAATTTAAGTTTGATATAATTTCAAAACTCACTGTTTCTCCTTTAAAGTAAACTTTGTGGTTATGTTAATAAGTTTAGTCTTTCAAATATATATCTTTCAAGACAAAAGGTGGGAGAATGTTATGAACCCACGTTCTGTATTTTATTATTATACTTAAAATTGTAATATTGGTTTGTGAATCTAGCAACAAGTCAGTTTCTCAAGTTTTAAGTTTTGTTCTAGATTAAGTACGTTACGTTTGATTAAGTTCTTTTCCATTTACGTATAAATATTTCATATCATCTGTAAATAAACATAGTTTTAATTAGTACGATATGCGTATTCTTTGAATATTGATAAGTAACAACCAGAATGAAAAATGCCAACTACCAAAATTTTTAATTATCGTAAAATTTAAGAATTAAAGTTATACAATAGCAGCAGTCAGAGTTGTAGTTTTACAACCTACTTTCTTCAATGCTACAATGTTATTCTGAGAAAATATGGTGAAACCAAAATTGTCCAAATAATTACTGAAAATTTTGCAAATTTAGGTTAGAAAATGAATTTTTATTGTATTTTTTAATAGATAAACATTAATAACGCATACTTCTTAAAGTGTCCAATAGCAGATGAATTTTGTCCTTGAACTCAGGTCGCATGCATGAAGTCCCAATTGTTATACATTTTTAAATAGTTTTTATTAATTTCCATTATTTTTAGAATTCATTTAATAAAATATTTAGGATTATGTGCTAAAAATATTTGAAACATTTATGAACTATTAGTATCAGAGCAGAGACACATTATAAGCAAAAAAATATCATAGAAATTTTTGCAAAATCCAAATGAAAGGATTTTACTCTCAGGTCCAAAATCAAATTTTATATATGTTTATTTATTTTTCATTTATAATTACTATTATTATTTATAGTTTGAAATTCTAATTAAGAGTATTTTTTATTTTGTGGAAATAATTCATTAAATGAACAAATATATAGGTAAAGTGTTTACCTATATATTATTCATGAAATTATTTTGTACCATTTTTATATGTATAATAAAGTGTTCTGAATTACAGAAAAACCCGTTATCCAGAATATCCCAGGTCCAGGGCTGCCAACAACTACGCAATTGGCGTAGTAACTACGCTTTAGCCTGCTTCTACTACACTCTACGCATCGTATACTTAAAGCTACGCTTTTCCTTTCCCCATCGTCATCTTGTTTACAATGAGCGAACTCCGATTTCACCACGGATTAAAAAAGTATAATATAAAACTGAATAGTGGCAGACACTGGGGAAAAAAAAAATATATATCTTTTTTCTTTCTTTCTTTTTCTTTCTTTTTTTTTTTCCATCGCAATCCAATCCTTATCAACTTTTAATTTTGCATTTCCAACAGTTGCCGCATAAAACATTATTCTTTGAATTTTATTTTTTATGTATGAAAGTGCTTCTTGAAAATATAAAAATAACAAATCTAACTTTTACAATCTAGTTGAAGAACCACATGCTTCATCGTAAATACTCATAAATAAATAGTAAAGAAAAAAAAAAAAAAAAACATTCTACTGTTAGGCATTGCGTAATCGAAATATTGCTGACTCAGAACGGGAACGAGTATTTGTTTACATTAGCTGAGAGTGTGCTTAATTAAAACCGCAAGTACAGACACCGCAAGCTGAAAGGGGGGGGGGGAGAAAGAAACCGAATGCTATGATTATCTTCATGGCTATGATTATGCTGTATTTTGATTTTCATTTAAACTCTATCAATGTTTCATTTATCTTAATGCTTAATAAGTCGCTAAAAAATAATACTTTCTAACGAAAAAATTTATTTATTTTAATTATTTATCGATAAAAATAATGGGTTCAAAGTTACTGAACTTTAAGTACGATTGACAACGCAAGGAAACTAAGACCAGGAAGAGCTATCTTCCGTGGGAGACTTTCTAAAGTGTCTGAAGCCTTAATCACACGAGTTTTGGAGAAAACAGTATAAAGTCGGACTTTAACGGAGGAATTGTCCTTTGTAATAGGTTGGTTGGTTGGTTGGAGGATTAAGGCCGATTGACTCCTTATGTGTCCTAGGCCTATAGGGGGAATGCCCTCCGTGGGGGTCTTTCTAAGGGGTCCCAGCCCGTATTTACGCGAGTTTCGGAGGAAACCACGGAAAACTCCGAACGGCTAGGTCGATGAGCGCGACCTGGGATCGAACCCGGCACCTCCCATCTACCAGCTTTGAGCGCAGAACCGCTCGGCCGCTGGTGGGCCCTCTGTAATAGGAAACTTTCTTAAGTGTTTTAATATACAAGTTTCTGAAAAAATCATGGAAAATTTCGAACTTTATCGTACCAAGTATCTACCGTTGGAGAAAGAAAAAGAATATTTCCTGTGCTTTTTCTTAGGATAACTGAATACGCGATAACTTAGTTTTTATAGTGCGTGGGTGATTCTAAGAAATTTTCATATCTGAAAATGGGACTTTCACAAAAATCGTCGGATTTAAAATGGATTCATCACAAAAATAGCACAAGAAAATTGCGTATTTTATAAATCAGCCGCAAAAAATGACATTTCAGTGATAAAAAAAAAAGCTGATTTATGACTAAATAATTAGACATTTTTAGAAAAATAACATCTATTTTAGCAATTAGTTTACGATTACGTAATTTTAAAAATTAGCTGTAAAATAATTCCGTATTTCTATAAAAAGCCACAAAATTATACTTATAATGTAAATCATGTTTGAAAAAAGCAAGAAATTCATCGATTAGCATCAAAATAAAGCCTTTTTCAGCGATTAAACATAAATTTTGTTAATTAGCGGTGAAATGATTGCGTATTTCCGTCATCGGCTACAAAAATATCGCGATTTACTGAAATCAACTGGGAAAAAAAAAAAAAAAAAAAACCTTTATTGGCTAGCAGCCAAATGATAGAATATAAAACGTAAATTTTTGATTATTAGTGGGTAAGCGATCCCGTATTAGCGAAAACTACTTCAAAATTATTCCCGATTTCCGAGATTACACTTTGAAAAAGAAAAAAAAAAAAATGGAAATTTCACTGATTAGTGGCAAAATAGTTGAGTATTTAAGATTCAGCTTTTAGATGAACGTATTTTGCATGGATTAGTAGCTAAATAATAGCGTGTTTCGGCAATCGGCCGCATAATAATCGCGTATTTTAGGATTTACCTTTAAAGAAGAGTGAATTTTATCAATTAGAGCAAAATTATAGTATATATTAGCAATTATTTGCTATTAAACGTAGATTTTGTAAATTTGCAGTGAAATAATTACGAATTTCGGCAATCGGTCGTAAAAATATTGCGAATTCTGTCAAATACGAGAAAAATAGCATATTTATTTAATTAATGATAAAAACGTAATTCTACCTCCCCCCCCCCCCCTACGGAAACTCGATTTTTTAGGTATATTTAGCAATAATCTTAAGGGGGAAAAAATGTTTCAGAAAAGTTGATGGCTGTCAGTTTGCACTGAAATTGAATTTAATGTTGTACAATTTCAATCCTTTTCCATCCTTAATAACAATGATTATTTTATTGTAGATTCAGTTTTATTACATTTTCTAATATCTAAACTATTAAAATTGTTCATTATTTTGACTTTTGTTACTCCAAAAATTTAAGATTTTGTTTAAAAAAATCCAATTTTTATATCTGTTTGAAGTATAGCATTGAAATTATTTTCACATCAATTGTCTTGTTCTTGTAATTAAACAAGTTTCTTTTGAATAGGCATGCACTAAATGTTTGATTATTACTGAATAATGAATATTCAGTATACTGAATAACTAAAAATTTGATGCATACCTACATCTTACCTTTTTTTTTTTTTTTTCTTCACTTAATTTCATATGATTATTGCTAATTTATTTTTGTTAGTAGTTTCTTTCTTTCTTTTTCTTTTTTAATTTTTAAAATTGCTCCTCAAAGTAGCCGAAATGCTCCTCAAAATTTCTCTGAATACTCCTCAAACTGTTTTTGAAAAGTTGGCAACCCTGCATATTAGTGTATTATATTAGAATTAGTGTATTTTCATGTATCCATGTTAATATAAAAGGTAAATTTGGATAAAATTTCTATTATTTTTGAATGTTTGATTATTAAAAATCAATAAATTTCAGAAAGTAAGTCATAATGTAAACAAAAGATTTTATGCTTATTTATATTTTAAGTATTTTCTAATTTTTTAGCGACTACACTTTGTAGCTTAAGACTACACTTTTTTTGCTTTTTAACTACACTTTAGCACTCCCAGAGGTTGGCAGTCCTGCAGGTCCCAAGCTTCCTGGATAACGGATCCTATACTGTATATAAATGCTATCTTTAGTAGCCATACATTGCAGCTATTTGTAAATAAAATATACACCTCTTCATATAGTCTCTTAACAAAACTTTAGAATTAAGAATTGTTTTAAAATGATTACTCAATTTGCAGTGTTGCCAGATTGCGGGTAATTTTGACATGAGGGTATTTTGGGTATTTTTTAAATTAAATGATGAAGAGTCAATTATTTACAGTTTGTGTAATTTTTCTCAGGAATTGTTAAGGAGAAGGAGTAACCACAGTTTTTCCGATCTCATGACTATCACCCACCCGACCGGAGACCTGAACGCTGTTTTGACGACACAACTTTCTGACGCCACTTGATGTAATGATGATGATTTTCTTTCATTTAATTTAGCCTAAGGCTAGGCTACCAGTGTTCTAATGTAGCCCACAAATAATGTAATATGTCCAATCATAGCACGATTTTCCTCCACAAACAGTGGAAGCTTCACCTTGTTCTAGTTGTCCATTGGAAAACCCTAAAGATTTTTCTACCTTTAAAAACAAGATTACAAAGAATAAGGATTTTATCATGCGTATGTTAATACAGTGTTCCTCAATGATGTTATCTGCAAATATATTAACGTTAAATATTAACTTAAATTTTTAATGCTAAAATAATTGACATGGGCCAGTGTTACATGTGCTCGCTCGTAATCTGTCATACACCACACACACACATGGATATAAGAAATTTATTTATAAACTGATTATTTTAATTTGATTTCCAGTCAAAAACTTGAAAAAAAAAAAAAAAATCATTTGCCATTTTTACTTTCTTTTATATTCATTATAAAAAAGTATTTGTTTTGTAAAAAATTTTGATTTTCGGTTCTTGATCGATTTACATGTTTTGAGAGCTCTTGAACACGAGTTGACTATTTTTTTTTTAAATGTCTGTGTTTATGACAAACTTTTCTGGCAACTGCTGTATCTCAGGTTGGTTGGTTGAATGCCTTTTTCTGGCGCAAGGTCCAAAGTAGGACATGCTGCGCCAAACAAACAGGTAAAGGAAAAAATAGCCTCTGGATGGGTAAAACCCATCCAGAAAGTTATTATAGGGATGGAACACGGGCGCAGAATTCATACCACTATCAATGTAAGAAAATTTTCTACTTCTTAAATCAACGATATTATAAGTAGAGAAATTTCTTACACAGATTCCGGTATGAATTCTGCGTCCGTGTTCCATCCCTGTTATTAAAAGATCACAGGAGAAAAAAGAAACAAAACTATATACAAGATAAAATTTAAAAAATAATAAAAACAGTGTATACAATAAAAAACAAATGTAAAATAGGATGAATTTGTAAATAATAAAATCAAATGCCGAAGTAAATACTAGCCTCTTTCAAAAAATTTGTCAAGTGATGATGAGGATTTGCACCTAAAAGGCTTGTCAGATTGGGTGAACTTGTATCTATTAAAGGAATTAAAGCACAGAATTTCATACAAACTGATATATAGATTGATAACTCTGACATGAATTAGTGTCTGTCAGCTTCCAATATAAATCGCTCAACAAATAGCGTTACCACCTCATTTTTTTTTTTTTTTTTTTTTTTTTTCGTAAATTTTTAACAAGAAAGTATAGAATGAAATTTAGTATAAATGGACAAATGCGAATTATTTTTTACAAATCATTATAGAATTAAAAATATTTATTTACAATAGTAAGCCATTGCATAATCTTAATTCTAATTCCTGCGCTATGACGTGTTTTGTTAGAAAACTAATTTTACCTGGGCTCTAAAATATTTTTATTCTAAACAATTATATAAAATGAAAGAACAATATCATTATATGCTACTACTTTTATTTATATATATATATCTATATATATAGTAGTTAATTTTAATACAAAGAATACTCGCTTAGTTGAATACAAAATATTCCACTAAACATTTAACCATTACTCTAAAGAATAATAAATTAACTTTTATCTGAAAATAAGATTCAGTATATCCAATCACAATTCTTATATTTCATAGTTAAACTGCATTCTTTATTTTTTAAAAGTCAAATTTGATTTTTTTTTAAGTACTCAACAAAAACTTTAAATACTATTTGATCTAAGATTTGTCATAGAGGAACTATTCTCCATAAAATTTTCCAGGATCAAAACATTTTATAAGAGTTTTTAGTATTTCAATATGTATTTGAAAAATTTGTGTTCTTTATACTCGACTTAATAATTATTATTTTTTTTTAACCTAAAAGTGCATATATGCTAAAGTTAAAAAAGAACATTCAAACAATCATTCATTATATCGTAGAACTTCTGTAGCAAATCTGGAAAGAAATTATAGTCATATTTACAATATATATAGGTATGTACAAGAATAAATGTTAATACAGTCGAACCTCGATAATGTGAATTACTTTTAACATGTGCTGTGTCCATAATCCCCGTCAAAATAAAGATAGTTTTTAAATTACTGATATCATGAACTACTAATAACATGAACAAATTTTTTATTCCCTTGAGATTCACATTAACGAGGTTTGACTGTATACAGTCGACAGAAAAAATTATTGAAGCACTAGTAATAATGGATGGGGCCCTAATACTGTTTTGTTAAGTAAATATTTGTCGAGTCAGGATCTTAGTTTTAGTCTTATACTGTTTATAAAAAAGTAAGTAGGTGATAAAAATTAAGGATCAAACTAAAAAAATACCTATGAAAAGTGTGGATGTATGCTTCAATTATTTTGCTTCCGACTGTAAGTACTTAAAAAACTCTACTAAGCATAGGATTTGAAAAGATTTTCAGAACAAGGAATTTTATTTTCTTTCAACCATTTTGGATTATAAATTTCAATACTCTTTCTACAACAATATTAAGAAAAGCATTATGATCTAAAATCAAAATTAATTGCAGGCAATAACTAATATAGGCAATAATTGATTATTAACAAAGTATTTTCGTCTTCTCAAAATCAGAATTCTTCACAAGCATATTTCAATAATAATAATAATAATAATAAAACACTTTTACAAGATTGGAAATAAAAACTGGGAAAAAAATTTTCCTCAGCCTGAACTCAAATTAATAAATTTATTTTTCCATCATTCATAGTAGAACAATTTTTTCAACACTAACTTGAGAAGTATTTAATTACTTTTTGTAAATATCAATGCGCCGGCTTTTGGAAGTGCAGCATATAACAAACAGTTGCTTTCAGAAAGGGGAAATATTTGTGATAAACAAAGTAGGTTGCAATTATAAATGCTGAACAGTTAATGTTACATCACAATACACATTTATTTTTAAAAAGTTGCTTTTATGAAAATTGCATTATAGAGTTCTGCTGTATTATATTTATTGTTTGAGTAATGAAAAAGTAAAATAACCAATGTTAAAATCTTCTAAATAAACAAAAGAAAAAAATGACTTATTGCATAGTATATAATACATCATTCTTGAAAAAAGTACTTTCAAATACACGTATTTTAGTATTTTTCATATTATGATATTTGTACTTAAAAAATATTATTTTACATAAAGTGTACATTAAAGGATAAAACATTTTCACTTAAAGCTTCCATCATATTTAATGACTATTATTTCTAAAATTATTTAATCTTCCAAATGCAAATAAGGAAAGAAAAAGAAAAGGCTAAATTTACTTTGCAATAACCAATGAAAATATTTTTAAATATTATCTAATTAGAAACTCTGTCACATCATTGAAACTTTTTTTTTTTTTTTTTTTTAAATCCAGGATTATGCAAAAATATTAAAATTGATATTAGGTATAAGGGAATATCCATTATTCACCATGAAATTGGATTTGACGTCTACTAATCCCACATTTAGCTTTCAACATCTTTTTATTTGGTTCGAAGTTCACACTTCCATTTTGTTCTTTCGATACCTTCTTTAGTTGTAATCAATGGAACTATGGTATCAGTTTTCAATTTGTTTTGGTGGGCAGTTTTGCAATTCTTCAGTGTACTGAATACACGTTCAACTGAAGCATTGGAAAACGGCAAGATCAAAAGTAGATTAATTGTAGTTTTCAAATTTGAAAAAGTTGGCAAACCAGTAGATGTTTTGATCTGAAATACTTTTTTCTAGTAAATACTTGCAGGTTTTGATGAATCAAGTGCTTCTCTGGAGTAATCTAGTAACGAATGTTTTTTACATTCGTTATCAAGTTCTTGGGTATCTAAGTGACTTTTTAAAACAGGAAATCTCCTTACAATATTTTGAAGTGATTTGTTTCTGAATTCTTGGGCTACTTGAGGATCTGCTACAGAGATAATACTGAAAATTTCGTCTGTGAAATCAAACTTATCTTTTATTACAAGTTCAACATCAAAATTTTTAATTGATTTGAAAAAGAAAATTGTCTTTTTCTGGAACTACTGAATTGTTTTGTAGATCACTTATACTTTCACTTGCTGAAATTCCTAAATAAACATCTTTTAACGGCAGGTAACTTGATGTGTCTGTGAGTGGTATGTTTAAAATGCTAGTATTTTTTACATACTCGACTTCCATAAAATTCATGCACACTTCTCTAAGTAATTTTTCCACTTCTGGCTTTAGTTTGTGAAGCAAAGGTTCTTCACCTTGAAATAAAATATTGAAATCACATAATGTTTCAAGAATATACTCCAGAAATTCCAGATAAATTTTTGTGAATGCATTGTGCATAGTTTCCTGCATAGTTTGATTTGTATATGAAGGATCTTCAAAAGAAACTTATCTGAAATACGCTTTTAATGGTTTGTACTGTTCTAGAATTCTGTCAACACACTGCTTAATTGATAACCACAGAGTCGTTGATGGGGAAAGAATCTTGTGTATTTCAACATGAAAGAATTCTTGAAATGCAACCTGCCTGCCATAGCTTCGATTAAAATGAGATCCAATATTTCTTAACAGGTCCTCAACATGCTTTGGAGGCTGCGAGATGTATCATGTGGCAAGAGCATTTAATGCAAGCAATTCCAGGGCATTCTTTTCGTAAGTGTGAAAAGACTGAAATGTGCTCCCCTACCATAACATTTGTAGTGTCTGAGCTGAAACCAATAATATTTTCCAAGGGAATGCCCTTCGAAAGTATACATTCTTTTAAACCATTATACAGGCTGTCTGCTGATCCAGATTTCATCTCAAACATACTGACGAGCCTTTTATGTGTAAATCCTCATTATCATCTGACAAACTTCTTGAAGGAGGCTGGTTTTTACTTTGACATCTGATTTTATTCTTTACATTGTTCATCCTGTTTTACATCTGTTTTATTATATACACTGTTTTTATTATTTTTGATTTTATCTTGTATGTTTTGCTTCATTTTTTTACTGTGATGTTTTAATGACTTTCTGGATGGGTAAACCCATCCAGAAGCTACTTTCTCTTTTACCCATTTGTTTGGCGCAGCATGTCCTACTTTGGACCTTGCGCCAAAAAAAGCTAACCAACCAACCAATCATCTCAAACATATCAGAGAAACAAGTTTTGATTTCATCTTTATCCATAAAAATCACAGTTAATGCACATTGCTTCACAGAAGATTGATCTGTTGTTTCATCCATTATGATGGAGAAAAAATTTCCTTTTTGTCTCAACTTGGAATACCGATTTTCAAGAAAGTTGTTTCCAACTGCTGTTTTTATAATTTTTATTGTTTTAGTCCTTTTTGAGGATAAGCTATTAGCAATCTTGCTAAACATTTTTTTACACAATGGAACTAAAGTGTCCATAATTTGGAATGGCAAGTTGTTTTCTGCAATGAATGCAGCCAATTTAATTTCCACTCTTTTTATGCCATCTGTTCGGCATGACTTTACAACTTCTACTATATCTTTGCTGGTAGCTGTCTCCTGCTCCTTTTTCTTATGTTTTCCAGAAATCTTATGTCGCATAATTTCACTTTTGTGAGCAGTTAATATGCAATCACATATTTTACAATATGCCAATTCAGATTTTCCTCTCATTTTGTCACTTTTTTCTAACCAGCCTTTGAAGGATTCTATTTTCAGCCATCCATCATAAAATTTGTTAGGTGGTCTCTTTGTCTTTAACTTTTTTGTGACATAATCTCTTCTCTTTTCAAAATTTACATTCATCTAGTATCTGTATCATTCATTTCTTCGTCATCCATCAAAATATCATTTTTTTCTCCCTCAAAATTGAGATTCACGAGACTACTTTTATGAATAGTTTCACCTTCATTAATTGACACATCATTTGTCTGATCATGACTTTCTATCGCTGTTTTTTTCATTCATTGAAACATTTCCTGCACTTAGAAAATTAATATTTGTTTGGATATATTCATGGATAATTTCTTTGTTCATTGAATCATTTATTTCAATATCAAAATTTTTCTGCCTCTGTGATGTTATCCATTAAAACATTTTCTACTTTCTGAGAATTAGCATTCGTTGGGATAGCTTCACGATTCATTTCTTCATCTGCATTTTTATTGTCTCTTAAAACATCTGTA
Organism: Salticus scenicus; assembly: GCA_963930645.1. Classification (NCBI taxonomy): domain Eukaryota; kingdom Metazoa; phylum Arthropoda; class Arachnida; order Araneae; family Salticidae; genus Salticus; species Salticus scenicus. Next base: position 262,607,897 of record OZ005658.1, read on the forward strand.
GTTATCTGTTCTCATTTTGTTTGACTACTTGAGAAATATTTGATTTCCTTTTTAACCAGTTAGTTAAAAATTATTTTTCTTTTTTCCAGATTCCATTTTAATATTCTTGAATCAATAAATTACAAATATAACATCATAGTACTTTTTCAATCGAATAGAGTACATCAACACATAAAAGGAATGAGAGAAGTCTGGCGAGATCTGTAAAACTGAGTCTGAGAATAAGTTAGACACTGTGCTGAATAAGTAGTAACCAAACTCAAAGCCACTTTTTAAACATACTTACTGACTACTAGATAAAACTCAAGCTATTGAGCCTGTTGATTTTCTCAAAATTAGCTGTTAGATAACAAATAGCAAACATATGTTAGTTAAAAAAGCTAAAAGTAGAAGATTCTGGAAAACCCAGAGAGAAGTGCTCATATGTCATATATATAGAAAAGAAACCGAATTCCGCTCAACCAATAGAATTATGTGGAAGGTGGGGGAAGTGGCCAATAGGAATTTTAGAAACTCTAGTTGTGAAAACTGTAGGAAAAAAAAAAAATAAGAAAATGTGAAACTAGAGTTTCTAAAATTCCTATTGGCCACTCCCTCCACCTTCCACGTAATTCTATTGGTTGAGCAGAATTTGGTTCCTTTTCTATATATATGAATACTTCTCTCTGATTTCTTCCTATTAATATTCCATCTCTTTAGCTACTCTAATGATTATTTCTCTATATGCAGGTACTTCCATAGTCAAAAAATCATTTAGATTAGAAAAGAAGTGTAATATATGTACATAATGCTTACATCTTTTTTGCATCCCATTATATGTTACGAAATGAAGAAAGGAGGTGGGGGGGGTGGGATGTCTGACAAGGATGATATGCTACATTCAAATTTGGTTTAGTATTGAGTTTGTAAATGAAAAAAGGAAACTGTTTTGTATGGTAGGATTACTAAGTTAAAAATATTAAATTAGATATTTTTCTGTTTATTTTTATAATTGCATTGGGTAAATTTTTTCTTTCACACTTTAAAGTATTTTTTCTTAAACAACAAAAAGTACTGCTTCAAAAAAATAATTAACGCATTTTTTACAAGATAAAATAAAAATCTCAATGAAAATATTACTGATAACTGTACATATTTAAATTTGCCTCTTTTTAATAATGCGGAAGTTTCAGACATATTTAAAAATGCATTTTTGCATATAATTTTATAAAAATTTGTTAACATTACAATGCCTTAGAGTCAAATTATGTTTTTGATTTTCATATGAATATGATGTGTCTTGATATTAGTAGTAAGATTCATATATATATACATATTTTTTCTCGTTCGGAGTTTTCCGTGGTTTTCTCTGAAACGCACGAAAATACGGGCTAGGACCCGTTAGAAAGATTCACATGGAGGGTATTCCACCTATAGGCCTAGGACCCTAGTGCAGGCAATCAGCCTTAGGCCACACAACAGTAGCATACTTGTGAAATACTATATAGTTTTTGTTCCAATGGAGCGGCACTTGCGAGTGAGCATTAGACAGGGGGTCGCCACCATTGTGAAGACTATAGTCAATCATATACATTAAATCTATATCAAGAGCAATATAATTTAAATTAGGAGATTGTTTAAATAGATGCAAAATGAATGTAAAATATTATATAAATCATTATAAGAAAAGTTAGTTCAAAAATAAAAATATTCATTTCTCTGTTTCTGCTTTCAACAAAAAATATATAAATTATACTTTTTACCGCCTTTTCGCTTATACAGTATTTTATATTCATAAAGAAAAATTATTCAGTTCACATTGATTATAAAAACTTTCCAATTGTACTTATTCGTTGCATAGTTTTAACACTGGGATTACACCTTAATATACATATTGATTTTTATTATGAAGAAAACACTCTAAAAATATCTTTTTAACTTTACTTTTAAAAACCTTACAACAGATTGTTTATGTGTAGCCCTGTATATTGCCTCAAAATAGCAAAACTATAAAAATATTTTTGTTTTTCACTATGAAGAAAGGGATATTACAAAAACTTATTTCTTATTTGCTCTATTACTAAATGCTGTTAGTCTGTGTAGATTTTATCTCAAGAACAAATTATCGTAAAAAAATAACCTTTTTTACGATAATTCGTTTTGAAATATCAATTATGATACTAGACAAAATTCTGTTGAACTTCAACATTTTATTTTGAAATTTTCATAAGTTGCATGCTGTGCGTACGGACGTTAATGTTTGGGAAACGGGGGAAGGATAGCTTAATGGATGGGGCATTTCATTTCCTGACAGGGCCTGTTATCAACCGAATTCATTGTACAAATTATGAATATCTATATTAATAAAATCAGACTTTTGTCTGTAAATTTGTCAGAATAGAAAAATTTTACGATATCTTCACGTTTCACACCCCATGAAAGCCGAAAATGACTTCAGAAAATTTTGCCTGTGTGTGTGTGTCATCATGTCTGTATGTCGCTTTTTTTGTCCGGGCATCACTGGAGAACGGCTGGACGGAATTCAACGGCGCTTGGCAGAAACTTAGAACTTTACCCAATTTAAAATTATATCTATCAACTTTTCAGAACCCCCTCCTCTTCTCCCCTGGGGGGAAAAAGACAAAAACACATTTGTCTGGGCATCACTTGAGAACGGCTGGACTAAATTCAACAGCCCTTGGCAGAAACTTAGGTCCTTATCCAATTTAAAATTATATCTATCAACTTTTCAGAAATCCCCTCCCCCCCGGGGGAAAAAGGCAAAAACACATTTGTCCAGGCATCACTTGAGAACGGCTGGACTGAATTCAACAGCGCTTGGCAGAAACTTAGATCTTTACCCAACTTAAAATTATATCTATCAACTTTAGGAAATTCCCTCCCCCCCACCCTGTTCCACACTGTGGGGGGGCAAAAGACAAAAACACGTTTGTCCGGGCATCACTTGAGAACGTTTGGACTGAATTCGACAGCGATTGGCAGAAACTTTGGTCTTTATCCAACTTAAAATTATATCTATCATTTTTTCAGAAATCTCCCCCCCCCCCCCCCCTCGCCGTTCACCTCTTTGTTTGTCCGGACATCACTTGAAAACGGCTGGACTGAATTCAACAGCGCTTGGCAGAAACTTAGATCTTTATCCAACTTAAAATTATACCTATCAATTTTTCAGAAATTCCACCCCCCCCCCATTCCTCCCTGCGGGAGAAAAAGACAAAAACACGTTTGTAAGCATAACTCGGCTCCTAATTACTTCACAATAAAGAAATTCCACATGGGGATACTAGACATGAGTACAAATAAAACATTATCTGCGATTTAGGAATTTTCGATTTTTAAAGGAAGGAAGGGGGAAAATTGATTTTTGGCAGGAAATTAGGAAAATTCCTGATTTGAGTTGAATGGAATAAAGATGTTGGAAAAATGCTATGCGACTTTCGTAGGATATTAACTAAAACACATTTTTGATTTTGCAAATTCAAGACGTTTTTCTGTTTGAATTCGCTTATAGTATCTTAGAATGATGAGTTTTGCTGTGTGGATTGATTAGGTGTACGCATTATGTACTTTGGTGAGATTTCGCAAAAGTTCTAAGTTAGCCGCTGGGGAAAGGGAAGGGGAAGTAAGAAGTGGGTAAGCTGCTGCGTGGACCCGGAATCCTCATGTTGCGAGCGGGAAAAACCTCTATGGAATACAGAGGAAACTTTAACTTAGATTATTAATATTGTAATGGAATTTTGACAACTCATTTAAGTATAGTGCTCAGCGAAGCGGGCAAAGCCTGCTAGTAGTGTAAACTATGGTAAAAATTTGTGTAAACAAGCATAAGATAAAGGATTAAGCAGATCTCTTATTGACTCATTATTATTATTATTTCTAAACCAGGGTTCCCACTGTCCTTGAAAGTCCTTAAGAAGTACTTGAATTTCATTTTCTTTTTCAAGGGCCCTTGAAAGTACTTGAATTTTGTGCAAAGTCCTTGAAAATCCTTGAATTTTCCACTCCAATAGACGAGCTTAGTGTGAACTCTGTCAAGGCTAAACTATCTCCATCTCCACATGCGCGCGCCATTGTCTAATATAATGATTTTGTCATAAAAATCTTATTTCATTGTCTTGCTTTTGCATATAGTTTCAACTTTTTTTTTTTTTTTTTTTTTTTTTTTTGCCAGTCTCATACCTGTTTGATGGACTGGTCATTAATTTTGAGCAGAAAGTGATCAGATCAGGACTCAAACCTAAAAACTTTGGAATAATCTTAATGATTCAAATCTTAAACTAATCGTTTTTTGACTCTTGTAAAAGTTAATTTGGTCAATCCATCAAAAGTGTATTGTGAAAACAGGCAAAGTTATTTTAATTATTAAAAAAATATTACTAATGAAAGTAGTTACTAAAGTTTTATGTATATGCCTAGCGTTCCGTGATTTTTCCCTGGTCCTTGAAAAATTTCAAATAGGCCGTGAAAAGTACTTGAAAAGTCCTTGAATTTTTTTCTCTTTTAAGAGTGGGAACCCTGTAAACCATTCTTCAAAATTTTATACGAAAGTTTTAAACATTGCTGCTGTTTGGTAATGAGATTATTATTTATTTATTTATTTTTATGCCTTTAAAATTCCGATTCTTAACAAGTTGTTAAAAAATTATTCTACATTTTAAGCAGTTATAATTAAACACAACAATCTCCCATTTGTCACTGAACGTGGAAATATATTTATTCTTCCAAGAATACTCTTGTTTATTTCAGATGGCGTCGTTAAAACAAGCAATTTTTAAATTAATTTAATGAATTTTGCTTTTTCTTTAAAAAATCTTGAAGTTTATTATAATTATGTAAATTAACTATTCAATTACAATTGATTATTTTTTGAAATTAAACTTTAATTTTTTTAAAAACTATTTTAGCAAAGTAAAAGAACAAATCTAAACGATAAATATTTTTAAAAAGTACAAAACTTTGAATGAGTAACTTAAAATGCAAGAATTCGCATTTGTTTTGGGTTGAAAGAAAACATGGCACTTCATCAGGTGAACAAAGTAGTCACGTATACTGCAAACAAAGCGGCAACGCACAACTGATGCTGGAGACGGGCAGACAAATATCAAATCATATTCACTCTTTAAAATTGAAAGAAAATGTTAAAAATTCTTAACATAAATAAAAGTGCAATTCCAGGATATTTCCACCGGCCCTAACGCTCTAAAGTTTTGATTGCAGCATTCGTGCCTACTTTGTTCGCCTGATGAAGGATCGCGTGTTTTTCAACTCGAAACAATTGTTGCGAGTTTATTGCATTTTATGGTGTTTATTCAAAGTTTTGCACTTATTAGTCTAAACAGTGTTGCCAAAATATAGGGACTCTTTTAGTCAACTATCACTAATAATTTTGAGAAGCAATATACTTGATATACATAATAGACGAATAATCTTCGAAGTGATTAGAATACTGCTGCAGTTAAAATTTAGTGGCGGATATTGAATTTTCTTAAATTTGGCAACACTGATTAGAAGAGTGAATAGGTCCGGCAAAGGATTAATGTAACAATATTTTTGTGTGGCCTGTAAATCTTAATGCTAGATGCGCACCAAAATTTTATCAGCATAGTTTTTCATAATTCTTTTATATATCATGTATATAAGAGAATTATGATATTTCATATACTTATACACTATAGAATCTTTAATATAGCTTTCCCGAAAATACAGAAAAGCTTAGCATAGCACTAGCAGCAACACCTGTTGGGCGATGAACGCCATTGTATGTCCAGATGCAATTAAATATGAATTCTTATGAAATTATATACGCTAGTTCGTGATATTGTGATCTGTAACTGACACAAAATTTAGATCACATACAGACGTACATTTTCTAAAAATAGTCAAATCGTTTTCGAACCATCTCAAAAACATAAACCAATTGAAAACTTGAAATCCAATACTATTTCTATGAATATGGAAAAAAAAAAGTGTATTTTAGAAATTTAAAGAAGTGCGTAAGTAAAGCGAGAAACAGGATGGCTTATTTTGTCATAAAAATTAATACTAGTATGATGTGGTAATCAGAAAATTTTCTTTAATATTTTTCTTTTCAAAAAAATTACCCAGTGCAAATAATTTATTAAAATTATTTTCCAATATGAACACAGAGAATTTTCGCAAAAGAAAAAGTTTACCACTAAATATCCAAAGAAAGTGAATTTTATACTCGACAAATACATCATACACTCGTAGACCAAATTTATGTACGGTTTAAAATACCAAAAAAAAAAAAAAGAAATCTTGATTAAAAACTGGTTTATTCTTTTCTTTTAAGTATTTTAAAATGTAGTAAAGTAATTTAAATAAACTTCATGAACAGCTACTGAGAAAGAAGTGCATGAGCATGCCATCTATTAAGAATTATGTTACTTAAAACATACCTACTAAAAAAAAAGTCTTAAAAAAAACTATTTAAAAAAAATGCAGGTAAAACCAATCCCAGCTTAAAAAAGTCCTCCAAAAAAAAAAAGTTGCACTTTGGGAGTGCCGACAGAAGTGAAAACGTGAACAATTACGTGTGTATTTCTTGAATTCACATCTAGAATTATTTTTTCTAAAAAAAATAATAATCCAGTCAAAAATGATTTGGGATAACAATATTTGCTTCTATCTAATTTTTTTTATAATTGCTAATACTGAGCATTCACTAAGTGGGGCAATTAAAAGCTCCTTATAGTGATGACAATTAATGTCTGTTGAATCCAGTATGCATCGAACAATAAAACCAGCTAAAGTTCCTAATGTTGCAAATTTTAATCCTTTAATTGAACTGAAAGAAAAATTTTGCAAATCATTAAGATTACCTTTTATTAATTCATTTAACCCTTTACGGCGCACTACCCTTTAAAGTTAGAATTTCAACAAAAAAAAGTTGTAGGCTATCTACTTAGGTCTAAAGGAGTACACATGTATAATTTTGTAAAGATAGTACTTACCGTTTTGAATCTGTGGGTGTTCCATCAGCTGGAACACTGCGCCACTAGAGCACTGAAAAGTGCTTCTAAGAGCATCGCAGTAAAGCACGTAAATATGTAGATGATTTTGCATTTGAATTAAAAAACACTGTATTATACCTGTGTAGTAGATTTAGCATGACCCATGGTGCATCACGGGAGGCCTGCTACTCTACACCCCATTCCCCCCTCCCCTCCCCCCCAGGGGGGTACCTTCTTCAGGTATTCAGGGGGAGTCACGCACCCCGGGCCCGAGTGATCTTTCTCTCTCTCTTTTTTTTTTTTTTTTTTGTCCTTATAACTTCCTTTCTTTTATTTCTTTCAATTTTGTTTTTGTTATTTTTATTTATTTATTTATGTTTGCTTATATGTTTTTGGCATTTTTTCTTGCTTGTTTTTTTTGGTTTTACGGCCAATAAGGGTTTGGTACTTGTTCTTGTTTTTTGTTCATGAAAAAAAAAAAAAAAATTGAAAAAAAAAAAAATTAAAAATTTGAAAAACTTGCAAAAAAATGAAACTACTTATATTGTTTTACTCACCTTTTTGGGTTCTACTTACCTTGTTTATTTTCACTCACCTTTATTTTTTGGTCTTGTTCTTTATACTAATCTTAATTAATTTCTAAAACATTAACCAAGCTGAAAACGGTGTAGATGTGGCGCTGGTTATTGGGTTGGCGATTTGGTGAGGGTCTCACGGTAGTCTAGCCTTGGGATCACACTGGGAGACTGGTGCCCTTGGTGAAGGTGAGACAACGGTGACTACTCGAACGAGAAACACCGGACTAACACGACTACCACATGTGATTCCTGATCTGGGTCACTAATCTGGTAGCTGGTGAGTGGTTATGGGTGTCCCAGGGAGCGATTCTGAAAACCCTTTGCTTTCCGTCCGTTCAAGAAATGGGCTGACTTGTGGGACTAAGGAAACCCTCGAACCTTTTTTATTATCTCAATATGGCGACAAAGAAAGGAAATACGAATAATGCGTCTGGCTCGGGCCAAGCTATCAAAAATTCAACTGAGAAATCTTGGGCGGAAAGAATGGAAGAGTTTTCTTCCACTCTTAACGAAAATAATGTATTTCTTAATTGCGAGGCAAGATTTTTTGTTGTAAAGAGAAATGAAGGAGATTTCTTTAAGACCTCTCCATTTCTGATTCAGAAATCATTGCAATCGATAATGGGTGATCCGAAGTCTGTTAAAAAACTTAGATCTGGTGAACTACTAATTGAGGTCGAAAATAACAAGCAAGCTAATAACTTAAAAAAATGTACCCACTTTGCCAATATACCAGTCACTGTAAGTATACATAGAACATTAAATATCTGCCGTGGTGTGATTTCTGAACCAGATCTACAATATATTCCAGAAAGTGAAATACTCGATAATTTGAAAGACCAAAAAGTTATTGCAGTTAAACGAATTTCAATCTTCCGTGATAATAAGCCTGTTTCCCACCAAACACATTATTTTGACAATAGATTCTCCTAAACTTCCCCAATCAATCAAAGCTGGTTACCTTGAATGCCCTATAAGGCCATATATCCCTAACGCTCTAAGATGTTTTAATTGCCAACGTTTTGGCCACTCAAAGACCTCTTGCCGTGGTAAGCTAACATGTGCCCGTTGCAGTGCAATTGGCCATGACAGTGAAAATTGTGAAGCCCCTGCCTGTTGTGTTAATTGCAAAAAGGATCACCCATCTTACTCCAAATCATGTGAAAAATGGAAAACCGAAAAGGAGATACAAACCATTAAAACAAAGCAAAACATATCATATCCCGAAGCAAGGAAAATTGTAGAATCAAGAACACCCATTGTTGGAAAATCATACGCTGCTGCCATAGTTAACAAAAAAACATATCAGTCTATAGCAATCCAAACTGACACTGTTCCCAACACCAACTCTCCAGTTGTAACTGCATTAAACAAAACCCCAACCTTACAATCCAATCAAAATCAGGCTTGTAACTCTTCACAGCCATCTTCATCCAAATCAAGAAACTTAAAAAAAACGCCACAAAATTCTAAAACCTTATTGTCTGGAAAAAATCTTATATCTACCTCTCTAAAGCATTCTAATTCACCCTCCCGTCTCAATATCATCAAGAAAAAGAAACTAGCAAAATTGCCCACTCCTACTACAAATAAAAATAATAAAGGAAATCTTCCAAAACAAGATGATACAATCAGCCTCCATCCTTCTGATGGGGAGGACGGTATGTCCACTGCATCAGAGGACAATGACGTGGATGTTATAATCTAAAAAAAAAAAAAAAAATTATGACTAATTTCATTTGCTGGAATTGCCGAGGTTTTATTAATAAACGAGATGAAATCAGAGATATTATCTCTGATCATCGACCTATCTGCTTTGCTTTCCAAGAAACATATTTAAGACAACACGACAATGTTAAAATCCGTGGCTACCAGTGTTTCAGGAAAGATTTTACACATTCTGACAGAGCTACAGGTGGTGTAGCTCTTTTAATTTCTAATAATGTTCCACACTCTAATATCATTTTAAATACAGACATCCAGGCTATTGCTGTTCAGATCCATATACACATACTTATCACCATATGCACTGTCTACTTACCGCCAAATATGATTGTTCGACAATGTGACCTCAATAGGCTTATTTTGCAGTTACCGACTCCCTTTTTAATTCTTGGTGATTTTAATGGACACAACCAACTTTGGGGTAGTCCTGATATTAATCCTCGAGGACAAATTATTGAAGACCTAATCACTGATAATAATTTATGTATTTTAAATAACGGTGACAATACATATTTTCATGAACCTTCTAGAACTTTTCATGCAATAGACCTGGCCATTTGCTCTCCTATTCTTTATCCATATTTTAATTTCTTTGTTAGTAACGACCTTCATAATAGTGACCATTTTCCTCTATTTTTATCTTTTTATAATTTTAATGATCATCATCCTACAAATCCACATTATATTTATGACAAGGCCAACTGGGCTACTTTCACTATAAATGCAACTATCACATACGAAATGACCGAGGGTGATATCAACAGAGCAATCGCTGATGTCACAAACAGTATTATAAATGCAGCTGATATTACTATTCCAAAATCCTCTGGACGTCTCAGTAAACATTCAAAGCCATGGTGGAATGATGAATGCAATAATGCAAAAAGACAGCAACAAAAAGCTTGGGGAATTTTTAGGAGGTACCCGACTACTGCTAATTATATCGCATTCAAAAAAGCAAGGGCAGCCGCACGAAGAATCCGCAGAATCTCCCAAAAAAATTCCTGGATTAATTATGTGTCCAGCATTACCTCCAATGTAAGCAGTAAACAGCTTTGGCATCGTGTCAAGAAAGCAATGGGAATTCATTCTAATCAAAGTATTTCGTTTTTAAAAGATAATGGACAAACTATAACTTCTACTAAAAATATTGCAAACACCATTGGTAAAACTTTATCTCACATCTCCAATTCTAATTCCTATTCTGAACCTTTTTTGTCTCATAAACGTAATTCTGAACGTTCTTCAATCAACTTTCACTCCCGCTCTTCACCAGACTACAATAGACCTTTTACAGAAAATGAATTAAAAAATAGTTTGAAACATTGCCATAACTCTGCTCCCGGACCCGATGGTGTTACCTACATTATGATTAAACATTTATCAAAACAGTCTCTTAAAAACCTCCTTCATCTTTACAATAGGATCTGGACTGAAAATACTTTCCCTGTTGCTTGGCACGATGCTATTGTTATTCCTTTTCCTAAGCCAGGCAAAGATGCTACTGACCCCAATAATTACAGACCCATTGCTCTTACAAGCTGTCTATGTAAGCTGCTAGAAAAGATGGTAAATACTAGGCTTGTTTACATTTTAGAAAAAAGTAATTTGATTTCTCCATGGCAAAGTGGTTTCCGACGAGGCCGTTCAACGGTTGACAATATTTTATTATTAGAGACAAATATCCGCAAAGCTTATGTGAGACGTAACCATTTGGTTTCAATTTTTTTCGATATAGAAAAAGCTTATGACAAGACATGGCGCTATGGTATTTTAAAAGATCTTTTTAATTTGGACTTTAGAGGTAATCTCCCCATTTTCATTCAAAACTTTTTAAGAGTCAGACGCTTTCAAGCTCGTATAGGATCAGTTTATTCAGATTTTTATTTTCAAGAGGAAGGTGTGCCCCAAGGCAGTGTTTTGAGCGTTACGCTTTTTTCTTTAAAAATAAACAATATTCTTAAACAATTGCCTCCAAGTGTCCATGGGAGTTTATATGTTGACGACCTGCAAATTTCTTGCCAGGGAAATGACATGCGTTTCATTGAACGTCAGTTACAACTTGCTATAAAAAACATAATTAATTGGACAAATAAAAATGGTTTTAAATTTTCTACTGACAAAACACAATGTGTGCATTTTTGTCGTAAACGAGGTCTTCATCCTGATCCAGAGATTTTAATAAACAACAGGCCAATTTCAGTTGTTGACACTGCTCGCTTTCTGGGTGTTATTTTTGACAGAAAACTGAACTTTTTGCCACATATTTTACACTTGAGAACTAAATGTGACAGAGCACTTAATATTTTAAAAGTGCTTTCTAATACTTCTTGGGGAGCAGACCGCCCATCTTTACTCAAAATTTATCGTGCTACTATTCGCTCCAAACTTGATTATGCATGTCAGGTTTATGGTTCAGCCCCTCACTCTTATATTAAAAAACTTGACACAACACATCACAGTGCACTCAGAATTTGCTTAGGTGCTTTCCGCACGTCTCCAGTCGTTAGTTTATATGCTGACTGTGTGGAGCCTTCTCTCACTGACATCAGACAAAGACTTTCTTGTGAATTGTACTTTCGCATCCTTTCACATCCTAATCATCCACTTCATTCACTTTTAAATTGTAACGATCATAATCTTTATGTGAATCGCCCATCTTGCATCCCACTTTTCGCTCTTAGAATTAAGAGCTTTCTTGCTAACACCTCTGACATTCATACCAAAATTCGTCCTCGGTCACTTTTAAACATGACGCCTTGGAATTTCCAAGTTATTTCTAGTCTTCATCCATTTAAGGGGTTTGACAAATCTAACACAGATGCTTCCATTTTTCAAGCACTTTTCTCTTCTCATCGATCTGAGTATAAGGACTATGTCGAGATTTTTACTGACGGCTCTAAGACAACTAATAAAGTCGGTTGTGGTATCATCATTGATAACACTACATTTAGCTATCAACTCCCTAATTCATTTTCCATTTTCTCTGCAGAGTTTTTTGCGGTTGAGGTTGCTCTTAACATTATTTCATCTCATCGGAAGAGAAAATTCATTATTTATACCGACTCGAACAGTGTTCTTGACTCTCTCTCTTCTAACTCTTGTAACCTGTCCTTCATTTCAATTCTCAAAACTTACAATGACCTTCTTAAAAAGGGATTCAACATTTTGTTTTGCTGGGTTCCTGGCCATGTTGGCATTAAAGGAAATGAAGCAGCAGACAAGGCCGCAAGGCAGGCTTCTCTACTTTTAAGCTGTCCTGTACCTTACGATGACATGAAGCACACACTTAAAAGCTATTTTAAAAATATTTGGCAAAGGGAGTGGAATAACCAAAACAATAATAAATTGCAAGAAATAAAACCTGAAATTTCAATCTGGCCAACACTCACCCCTAGAAAATATGTCATTATTACTAGACTAAGAATTGGGCATTCAAGACTCACACATAAATACTTATTGCTTGGAGAACAACAACCTGATTGTCCAAAATGTCATTTTAGTGCACTAACCATTCGCCATATTCTCACCGACTGCCCTTGCCTTCGTCATTTGTATAGACATTATTTTAATTCATCTTCACCCAATTTGACAAGCCTTTTAGGTGCAAATTCTCATCATCACGTGACAAATTTTTTGAAAGAGGCTGGTTTTTATTTCGACATTTGATTTTATTCTTTACACTGTTCATCCCTTTTTACATCTGTTTTTACTTTGAGATCTGATTTTATTGTTTACAAATTCATCCTATTTTACATCTGTTTTTTATTGTATACACTGTTTTTATTATATTTAATTTTATCTTGTATCTTGTCTTGTTTCGTTTTTGTCCTGTGACTTTTTAATGACTTTCTGGATGGGTAAACCCATCCAGAGGCTCTTTTTATTCTTTTACCTGTTTGTTTGGCGCAGCATGTCCTACTTTGGACCTTGCGCCAGAAAAAGGCATTCAACCAACCAACCAACCCCCCTCCCCTGCCCAAAAACAATCTTGTTTATATGACTTTTTATGAAGTAATTTTATATTTACAGTTAGGGTCCTATGTGCAAAAATATTTACAATTAGTCTATTTTTTAGCTTCATAAAATTTTTGGAATCAGTCACACTCTTTTGGTACAAGCACAAACCAACATTGTAATTTTTGCACATAAAACTAGTTTTGTGCGTTTTTTTTTTTTTTTTTTTTTTTATACACAATTATCCCTTCCTCGCAGCATCTTATAGCTTGATGTCATTTCCTCCAAACAGAGGGAAACAGAGCACGTAAAGACAGCTGTCTTCTCTCATCATTGTTTTCGGCTGCATAATATGAAAAGCGCTAGTGTCGCAGTGTTCCAGGAGATGGAACACCTTATTTTATTCAGCGATTCCTCGTATGTTTCCTGTATAAAATATTAAAATTAATATAGAATAAATAATTTAGAGTACAGCCAACGATATAACATAGAAATCTTTTTTCAAGCAATCTTTTTTGTATCGCAAAAAAAATATACAAAATTTCTTGTAAATACGAGGGTTTAAAATAACTCGTCCCAGCTAAATATCATGGATTGCCTTGTATACTGGTGCCATCTAAGGATGAAAAGGAAAGTTCAAAGTAAAAAATAAACCTATTTTTATGCATTTGCAATTGAATTTAACGGCTGCAGAAGCTAGCGAAGTTAGGTGTTCCATGTAGTGGAACACTGAGCGGCAAAGGGTTAAATTTATTGTTTCTGTTTTGTTTTCAAGGCTGATTTTGTGTGTTTGTTTAATTAATTCACTTCTGTCTGCAAAATTATAATTTTTTACTGCTGCATATTCGGATGACATTATTCTACCCATTACTAATATTTTTTGCAATCATTTGATGCAGTTTTATGCATTTGTTTGGTTATCCCCCCCCCCCCCCCCCCCATTTAGCTGTCTAATAGCGCTAAATAAAGATTCTCTGTCATTCGTGGAAAAGTTACGAGTCAAAATATAATTAAATCCATCATTTAATAGATCTCTGATGCATTCTACTGTGGCTTTTGTGGTTAACATTAGTGTTTTATATGTTCTTTTAGTTAAAAAATTCAGTGGGCTAGCATTTTTTTTCCAATCTTCAAAATAGTTAATAAAATCTCTCTCTAGCCTGCTGAAACCGTTCATCATCAACAGGATCATTTTTATGAATAGCAGCACTTATATTTTTTACGTTATGCAGAGTGAACCATTTATTGATATATTCCATAAGTTTAATAGTTTCATGACATTTATCAAAACTGCAATTGTATCATATGAAAAAAGTTGGGCTGCTAATTTAACATTCATTTTTTGCATGTTAGTTGGCTATGTTTTTCATTAAAGTGGCGTACTGGTTTCATGACCCTAGTTTTCTTGTAATTTAGCAATTTGTTCCAGTGAGTAACTATTAATTGAACTGCCATCTTTTATCAGAGCTCTTTTTTTTTTTTTGCAAATAAATTGATTTCTTGTATTTTTCAAAACATGGCAAAAACCATATGTTAACTGATTTTAATTTTTTACACTCATTATTATTTATTTTTTAAGAATTTTGGTCGTTAAAACTAAAATGTTGAAACATGGATATATTGATTTGAAAATTATCAGCCACTATTCTTATTACAAGAAATCCCACTTCCTCAACTTCTTTAATTACATTTAAAGTAAGCTCATATAATTGCTTTCCTGTTAAGCCATTTGTAAAGTAATACCCTACTGCTATTCTGTAATAGGATGTTAACCCAGATAATACATAATCAAGTAAATGAGTGGCTAATTTATCTTGCTCATTTTCATTTTCATTAATTGTAGTTACAGCCCCAACAACACTATCAGAAAATGGAACATACTTTAGGTTTTATTTTCATTTCATCTAGGAGGAGGGAACCATATATTTATCATTTAATTGTTTCATTTCTGATATAAGCCTCTCTTTTATTAATGACTGCATGTTTTGAGTACTGCATGACCCAACATACCTTTTCAAAGTTGAGGGTGAAGGATATGATATTTATGCTCATAGTATTCTATAAGTTGCTGTGGATTTATGGTATATCATATGGTAACTTCAGACCATGTATTTTTTTTTTTTTTTTTTTTTTTAATGTAGGCTTTCAACTGATCTTTTAAAAAAAGAGCTTTATTATCTTTACCTTCCTGTAAGTTTGCGATGCCTGTTTTTTCAACCATCGATTTATATTAATCACATTTATCATTGAGCTGATTGTAATTTTCTCATATCTCTAGAACTTTTCATGGTATACAAAGAATTATTAGCGCTAGTTAAGGGTGCTTTTAATGGACTCTATGCAGTAGCTGTTGTGGCCAATATGTCTAAATTATTTACTTTTACATTATAATCTATATCATTAGAGGTTGCAAGGATAGATTCAGAACTAGAGCTTTGAGTGATTTCTGAAATATTAAAATTATTACATGATATTTCAGGAAGGCAAGGATATATTTCATTGCATAATTTGTTATTTCGTTTTATTAAGCCACTAAAGGTAAGCTTAAGGGGTGCGGATACAGGTGTCATGTATTTAGGGTAACTGCAGAAAATACTGGGTATGCTTCTGGGGATAAACTTTCAAATTTTCAAATCTTTTCTAAAACAATTTTCCTCAAAGTGTAAACTGCAAACAACAGATGAGTCTTAAGTTATTACTGTCTGGGTCTTAATAAAAAAAAGTTACAGGACAAATAATTAAAAAAAAAATTGAAAGTTATGAGAAGGAAAAAATAAATCCTCCATGCTTTTAAAATAGGAAATTATTTAGCATTTTCTTTTCATGTCAATCACAGAATTGTAGAACAATTTGTTAGAATGTATAGAACAGTCTGTTAAAATGTTAGAGTGAAATAAAATAAAATAACATCTTTTGCTAATGTAATAAAGTTTAAGTAAAAAGTACTCCTAACATATAATTTAAAAAGAAATAGTGAAAACCCTACCTCAATAATATTTGTTTCGTAAATACATGAATTCTTTTCGTGGAAATCAGAAAGGTTAGGAATGTATAAATTTTATACTAATTATAGTAACTTTTTTAAAAATAATTTTATAAGCTAAGATTAACTTTTAAAACTTTTATTTAAAAAATATTCATCTCATACATTTTAAAATTTTGTGTTTCGATATTAATAATGATTAAACAATTAACTATTAATGACTTTAAAAAAAAGTGTGATTTAACAATGCAAAAGAGTATATTTAGTACGGTAACAAAACGAATTTTGTGGATCTAGTTCATTTATATGTAATAAAAACCTTTTCTGGAAATTATTTTAATCCATTTTTCGCATACTGATTGATCAATGGGAAATTCATGGAAGGAAATTTTTTTCCCGGTTGAATCAACAATTTTTTTTTTTAAATTCAATTTACAGAGAGGTAAACAAAAGTAACTCATAATGCATATAGAATGCGGATAAATAAATATCAACAATTAACTAATAATATGAATGCAGATATAACGAGATAAAACTAAGATGCTAATCAGAAACGCTGGAATGCTGCCTGCTGAAGCTAGCCATTATTTTCAAAATAAACTGCCTGTGTTGTAGCTCCCCACCTATGAATTTCAGCAGACTGGGAAGAAATTCCAATGGACAGGTCTTATTTATGGTAAGGGGGTCTTGCTGAAAGACTGTAAAAATGAAAGGGAAGCAGATGTGGAAGAAAATACCATATTATATGTTTATCAGTAGTAGGGAGATAGAGTTCTGAAACACCTGTGCAAGAATGGTGCACTGGCCAGTCGTGCAGGTGCCAGACCACTCCCTGAGGGTCTAGATGAGTTGGTATCGACTTTGAGACATCCGTCTAACTTAATCATGAAACGTGATGAGGGTATTAATTAATGTTGTTAATGAATTAATATTAATGAATGACGTGAAAGATGATGGTGGTTTTAAAAAAAGAATTTTTGTGAATTTGTTTGAAGGTTATTGTTTATGAGTAATGAATTATGAAAATTTAAAAAAAAATTAAAAATTGAGAAATAATAAGAAATAAGTAAAAAATATGAATTTAAGAAGAATTAATGTTTTTGTTACAAATATATTATGAAAGAAATAGAGAGGATACTGGGATTCGAACCCGGCACCTAGCAGTAAAAATATTTCCATAAGACAGTAGTTTTCGAGTATTTAACCCACTGACCTATAGAAATATGACCTGGTGGTTCTATTTTAGATATTAATATGTGTATCTGTATGTGTGTGTGTGAGTGATTTTCTGTTATATGCCTGCACAGATTTTTTTTTTTAATCTGTGCAAACATAAATTTTTTATGTTTGGAACTCTTTTGAAGTGTTCCTTTTTCTATGAAATTCCCTAAAGAGAATTTCATTTATTTCTTTATTTTTTAAGGGGAATCCACGCGCCACATTTGTGCGACGCCCCAATTTTTTGATCTTCTAACTTTTATGAGATCTTGTGGCTCCATTTATGGTCTTCTAAGTTTGAAATTTTCTAATTTCCACTTGTCCAAGTTTCACATCTTCTTAATTTCAGATCTTCTAACTTCTATCTTCTGAATTTTCATTTTTCTTATTTTCAATTTTTTAATCTTCAATTTCATTTTTTCTTTATTTTGTTTTTAGGGGACCCACCATCCACCCGCCGCATTTGTGTGACGCCACAAATTTTTCAGTCTTCATTTTTGATCTTCTAAGTTTGAAATTTCCAGTCTTCTATTCTTTCAAGTTTCAGTTCATCTTAATTTTTTCCATTTTATTTTTCAATTTTTTCATTTTCTAAGTTATCTGATAATGACCATAAGCCAAGGAGTTGACACCATCGTCTAAGATATATCTTTTATCATCATATGCACTAAGGCATTTTTTGTTTTGACGGATTGTGAACAAATGGTGATTTTCTTGATTTATTTGAGTCTGTTCCTCATAGGTGGTTAACTGCTGCAAAAGGCAGTTTACATAATCTTGATGTGTAACATTATTTTTTAGGATCCGGGTGGATTTTCCTTTTGATCGTTTTTTTTCACTGCTAGTTGATTTTAATGAATACATTTTAGATTTTAGACTAAAAAATTCTAATTCAACTTCCCCATTTAATTCGTCCTTCATTTTGCAAATAATTTTATTTTCCGTTGAGTATAGAGGATGTATTTGTGGATAATCAGAAAAGTCAAAATGCTGTTTGTTTTTTCCCATGTCTTCATGATATGATAAGTGAGAAAGTCTGTATCTGTAAATAAGAGTACAGCTCTGTCATTATAATGATGTTTTATGTACTTGTAATGAAAGTTGTACATCAACAGTTTCGATATCTCTAAGATGATAAAACCTACGTAAATAGGTCTGTTCATTAACACTTTTGATTTTAATCTTTCCACAGCTACTAAGTCAGTATCGAATTCTTTAAATGCATCAAAAGTTGCACAGGTGACTAGTTTTTTCTCTTCTCAGTGTTACATAATTCGATGTTTTGACGATTCCGTACGTTTTCCATGGTTTTTCCATAAACACTGTTATTTAAAAGCTTGAAAAAGTCCTTTTCAAAGGAAGAAGTTGCATTTTTTCATTTTTCAGTATTGAACATTATATACTTTTTCAGCCAAGCAGCTTGGTTGAATTGAAGAGCTTTATGAATTTTTGTTACTTTTAATCCCATTTGAATGAAAAATTTTAAGTTTCGGTAACATACTACATAATTTTGCTTGTTGTTTAAATTTGGTATTAATTTTGTTGGTGAAATAAATTTGTTATCTAAAAGGAATGTAGCATATGGTGAGAGTATTTCTTTTGTTACTGTGAACTTTTCGGGAGCTAAAGGTAAATCATTATGGAAATCATAAAGATGTGAGGGATATTCCATATCCACTTTCAATATGAAACCGATATTGGAATCATCTTGAAGGGATAAAATCCATTCTTCAGTCATATTATCTGTATCAATCCGTTTGAAGTTGCCCCCCAGGGGGATACCTTCTTTAGGTATTCAGGGGGGGTCACGTCCCCTGGGCCCGAGTGGTCTTTTCTTTTCCCTCTTTTTTTCCCCCAAAGGGAATACCTCCTTTAGGTATTAAGGGGTGTCTCGACCCCGGGCCTGAGTGATCTTTCTTTTCCCCTTCCTTTTTTATTTTATTTTATTTTATTTATTTATTTTTTTTCTGCCAATTTGATTTTGCGTTTTTTTTTCTTTTTTCTTTTTTTTTTTTCCCAATCAGTTTTTGGTCTTTTCTGTTTTGTTGTTCTCAAAAAATGTAAAAATTAAAAAAAAATAGTACCACTCACCTCGTTCTACTTACATTTTTTTTTGTTCTGTTCTGACTCACCTCGTTTTTTCTGTGTTGGCTGTTATATATATATATATATATAAAAAAAAAAAAAAAAAAAAAAAAACTGTAAAAAAAAATCATAAAATTATAAAAAATTACAAAAAAATCAATATAATAACCATTAATTTATTAACCAAGTGAAGTCCGGTGTTGGTGTGGCGCTGGCTATTGGGGCAATGATTTTGGTGATGGGGCCACAGCAGTAGTAGCCTTGGGATCACACTGGGAGACTAGTGCCCTTGGTGAAGGTGAGACAACGGTGACTACTCGAACGAAGGCACCATCGATAGCAGCGATGTCAGCGTCCTCGGCAGCAAGAGGAATACCAAGTAGAGATTTTTCCGCATTTCCGTAGAGGTAGTTATTAGAAGCGTTGGACGGCAGGTTGAGGGTCCTTTTGATTAGTGGGCGAAGGCATTCATCGAGCTCCCTCCAATCCTCTTTGGGTAGCTGGGCAGTGCGTTGGGCGTAGGCCAAAGAGGGGAAGAAAAAAGATTTCAGCGCATCAATTCGCTGCCAGGGCGCCAGAAATGAAGAAAGAATTTTTTCTCCTTTAATGAAAAAGTCGTGGGTCTTGTCGTGAGTGTTGACTATATTGAACCCAATTGGTTTTCCAAGGAACTTCTGCTCGTCGTTATTCATTAGGCAGGCGATGGGCTCATTGCCAATTTTAAAAATAGAGGGGAGGCATCCTCTAGGAGAGTGTGAGAGGTGCATGGAGTAGCATTTATTGGGGTTGATTCGGAAGCAGCATTGTGTGCACCCAGTCACAAGACTGTTGATGTACTCCTGTAGCAGATCCTTCGAGGGGGCAATTAAGAGGACGTCATCAGTGAATGCTAATATGTTCGGAGATGGGCTGAGCGAGTTGATTGATTCTAGTATGTGATTGAATGCAAAATTGAATAGTATTCCGCTCAGCGGGTCGCCTTGTCGAACCCCACATTTGATGTTGATTTTGTCCAATTCACCAGAGTTGGTAGTGATGGAGGTGGTTACGTCAGTCAGCAAGGATTTGACTATATTGACGAATGTGGAGCCAACCCCAGACTCCGCAAGGGAGTGAATGATGACCTCATGTGGGACAGTTCCAAAGGCATTTGATAGGTCGACAGAGGCGATGCAAAGTTCTGCGTCTCTGCCGGCTCTCGTGTCCTGTATCAGCTTCTCCAGCAAGAAATTATTCTCAAAGGCGCCATCGAAGGGCATGAATCCCTTCTGAACATGGCTTAACACATTCTGGTCCACTGCCCAAGCTGTGAGGCGCTTAGCCAGGCAGCCCGTGAAAAGTTTGGAAATTGTTGAGCAGAGTGAAATTGGACGCCAGTCTGAAGCCTCATGCCCAGACTCATTCTTGGGTATTAGAATAGTTCTTGAGTACTTCCAGTCAATGGGTACTCTTTCGCACCTCAAACATATGTTAAATATAGCTGCAAGTGTTTTAGCTCCAGGATCGACCGACTTCCAGTAGTGGAAGGTCAGTCTGTCTGGGCCTGGTGCAGTGTTTTCCGCATGCGTGAGCTTCTGCCAAACCTCTTCAGGAGACATCATGGAATCTATAGCCAGCTGCAGGAATAGGATCATCATTCCGAGAAGGTGAGCCTTTCATGACCTCCGAGGGCGAGGTCGGAGTATGATTTGGAGCGGGAGACGGCACCGGTTGGGCCTCAGTGACTTCATTCGCTTCATCATGGTCAGAATTTTCCGGTTCCTTGGGACCACCTGTGGTGGACGGGGAAGACTTTGGGTATTGCGATTTGCCAATTGCCAAGGATGTCACATTGGAGGAGGCAGACGTTGAGGGTGATTTGTGTGATCTGTTCCCGTGTGAGGAAGACTGTGGGCTGACGGTAGTGACGGTCCTCGTGCGTTTGTGGCCTCTGCAAAAGTGTCTTCCGAGGGCTTTGGCTGATGGGGCCGAGAATCCACAGTGGGCACATGTATGGTTGAAGTTGTATTCATTGTAGTTGATTTTATAGTAATGGAGCCTTTTGTAGCACTGGTGGTTCTTTGGTTGCCCGTTAATTAGTGATTTGTAGAGCGAACACTTTAGTGGCTTCGCTGTGATCAGCGTTTTATGCATGGCCATATAATGATGAGAAATTGCCCCAAGGCATTTGCTTAAGGAGGCAGCAGCGAACGTGTAGTTACAGTTCCTTTGCCGACACCTCAAGTATTTCCTTATAGGCAGGAGAATCGGGAATTCCTTGTGATCGAGCATCTGTTTGACAGGAGTGGGTGGCTCAGGTTGTATACTAGTGTAAGAGCCAGTACCAAGCTTCGTAGAGGACGAACCTTCGGTAGGTATGGCGGTAGGCACATCAGAAGGAGGCAGAGAGGATGGGATAACTTGCGCGCTCCTAGGAGGAGAGTCATCCTGATCTGACAAGACATAGCTCTGGGAGTCTACCACCAGAACCGAGGAGTCTGATTCTGGAGT
Source organism: Salticus scenicus (assembly GCA_963930645.1). NCBI lineage: Eukaryota > Metazoa > Arthropoda > Arachnida > Araneae > Salticidae > Salticus > Salticus scenicus. Next base: position 262,629,907 of record OZ005658.1, read on the forward strand.
AGCCGAGCGGGAGTCGTGGAGAGTTGGAATTTCCAGTGACGGCGGAGCATCATTCAAAGCACTTTGTGGGGTGCCCGGGCCGTCCATCCCGGAGCTGCCTGAGAACCAAATGTTTGATGAGCTGCAGGAGGAAGCACTACTCTGCGACGAGTCAGGAGGTAGTGAAGCAGGAGGATCATAATCAAGGGGTTTCAAGGCCGATTTTGGAGGAATTTTCTGCAGGTCAGGTGTAGCTGGAGTGTTCAACTCGCTGATTGGTGCCGTTAGATTGGTGGGTGGGCCGGTAGCCAAACTCGACAGTGAATCACTGGTTTTCCTTAGTAGGAGTAGTTCAGCTTTTCTTTTGACCGGTGAACTCTCGGTTGCATCGTCAATTAAGCTTTTGGTGGCTTCCGGAGGGAGCTCGCCAATTAATTTCTTTGCTTCAATGCCAAGTCGTGTGTAATTACTGACTGGAGAAGAATCGGAGATTGACCCCGTTGAGCGTATCGGAGGAATCTTGGGATGGTCCTTTGAAAGCCCAGAGTTTGAGTGCAGATTTCGCTTTAGAGGTAGCGGAACTCGGAAGGTAGCGCTGGATTGCCTCAGCGGGACGACCTGGACTGGAATATGCGAAAGGTGCGCCCTGGCATTTTCAATTTTTGCAGCCGATTGTGCAGTGTTACACTCAACTTCAGCATCTGGTTGCAATGGACAGCTAGGACTGGCTGTTACAGGGAGGAAGGCATTGCTGAAGGTACCACGACTGTTTAGCTCGATGTGCTCGTTAAGATTAGGCTGGCTGAGCGCAGGCCTTAGTGGGAAATTGAAACGTGACATTGGCTAAGATCAAACACAAGACCAGACGGCGGGGAAAAAAAAAAAAACACGCGCAACTATTCAAAGCGAACGAGGCATGTTAGCCAAACAAGGGGACGGGAAAAAAATATAATGATAAACACGTCAGAACGGCAATTTAGAAAGGGAAGCCAAAGGAAAAAAAAAAATGGGGCAGGTGTCCAGACCTACACTGCGACGGGTCGGGCGGTATGTCCCAGAATTTCTGGTGACGCCAATGCTCCTTGGCCGTCGGGGACAGCTGGAACACCCAAGGGGGTGGCCATACTTACCAAGAAGAACCCACCGCCAGGCCTCCAAAACTTGAAAGGTGACAGAAGAAATAATAATAAAAAAATATCAAAATATCAACTGCCACCAGTACTACACTTTGATCTTAGCCAAGAGCCAAGAGGCCGAGAAGCGATTAACACGACTGCCACATGTGGTTCCTGAACTGGGTCAGCGACCTGGTAGCTGGTGAGTGGTTATGGGTGACCCAAAGAAGATTCTTAAAAACCCTTTGCGTTTGTGTGTTGGAAGAAACACTCACCCCTTTTTCCCCTGTTATCTCTTATTATGGCTACAAACTTAGGAAAATCGATTAATGCGTCTGGCTCGAGCCAAGCTAATCAATTCGCAAGTGATAAATCATGGGCGGATGGGATGAAGGAATTTTCTTAATCTTTAAATGAAAAAAATATCTTTGATAGTGACATGGCATGTTTTTTTGTCATAAAGCGAAATGAGGGTTGGTTGGTTGGTTGAATGGCTTTTTCTGGCGCAAGGTCCAATGTAGGACATGCTGCGCCAAACAAACAAGTAACAGAAAAACATGTTTCTGGATGGGTTTACCCATCCAGAACATCATTAAAAAACACAGTAGAAAAAACAAGTAAAACTACATACAACATAAAATCAAAGGTAATAAAAACAGTGTATACAATAAAAAACAGATGTAAAATGGGATGAACATTGTAAAGAATAAAATCAAATATCGAAATAAAAGCCAGCCTCCTTCAAAAAATTTGTCAAGTGATGATGAGGATTTGCACCTAAAAGGCTTGTCAGATTGGGTGAAGATGAGTTGAAATAATGTCTATACAGATGACGAAGACAAGGACAGTCAGTGAGCAAATGGCGAATGGTAAGCACACAGAAATGACATTTCGGACAGTCAGGTTCCTGTTGTCCAAGAAGTAAATATTTATGCGTGATCCTTGAATGCCCAATTCTTAAACGAGTAATTATGACATCATGTTTTCTAGGACTAAGTGTAGGCCAGACTGCAATTTGAGGTTTTATTTCAAATAATTTATTATTTTGTTGACTATTCCACTCCATTTGCCAATTACTTCTAAAAGTGGTTTTTATTGTGTGCTTAATGTCGTCATAAGGTATAGGACAGTTTAAAATAATAGAAGCCTGCCTTGCGGCTTTGTCTGCTGCTTCATTGCCTTTGATGCCAACATGACCAGGAACCCAGCAAAACAAGATGTCAAATCCCTTTTTCAGAAGGTCGTGGTAAGTTTTTAAAATTGAGGTGAAAGATGGGTTACAAGAGGTAGATGAAAGAGAATCAAGAACACTCTTTGAGTCTGTATATATAATGAATTTACGATTTGGATGAGATGAAATAAAATTAAGGGCAACTTCAATAGCTAAAAACTCTGCAGAGAAAATAGAAAAAGCGTTAGGAAGTTCATAGCTTAGAGTAGTATTGTCAGAGATAATCGCACAACCAACCTTATTGCTTGTTTTAGAACCATCAGTAAAAATTTCGGTATATTCTTTATAATTGCTTCGATGAGCTTTGTAGAGGGTCTGAAAGATAGAGGCATCAGTGTTACCTTTGTCAAAACCTTTGAAAGGATGAAGACATGAAATACCCTGGAAGTTCCACGGAGTCATATTTAAAAAACCCCTAGTACGAATTTTGGTATGAAGATGAGGAATGCCGGCAAGAATATTCTTGATTCTGAGGCCAAAATGTGGGATGCAAGATGGACGGTTCAAAAAGAGATTGTCATTACTGTTATTGATATGAGGATGAATTGGATGATTAGGATGAGAAAGTATCCTATGGTACAGTTGTAAAGATAACTGCTGTCTAATATTAGTAAGGGAAGGCTCTACACAGTCAGCATATAAACTGACGACTGGAGAAGTTCGAAAGGCCCCTGAGCAGATCCTGAGTGCACTGTGATGAACTGTGTCAAGTTTTTTAAGGTAAGAATTAGGAGCAGACCCATAAATTTCACAGGCATAGTCTAATTTTGAACGGATTAAGGAGCGGTAGATTTTTAGTAGAGAAATGCGATCAGCACCCCAAGATGTGTTCGCAAGGACTTTTAAAATATTTAAATTTTTTTCACATTTCGTTCTTAAATAAGAAATATGGTCTTTAAAATTGAGTTTTTTGTCAAAAATTACACCCAAAAAACGGGCAGAGTCAATTACCGAAATAGGTATGTCATTAATAAAAATTTGTGGATCAGGATGAAGACCACGTTTGCGGCAAAAATGCACACACTGTGTTTTGTCACTGGAAAAAATAAAACCATTTTTATTAGTCCATTTAAGGATGTTTTTAACAGCAAGTTGCAACTGTCGTTCAATGAAGCGCATATCATTTCCCTGGCAAGAAATCTGCAGGTCGTCAACATATAAACAGCCGTGAACGGTTTGTGGAAGTTGTTTTATTATATCATTGATTTTTAAAGAGAAGAGTGTAACACTCAAGACACTGCCTTGAGGTACACCTTCGTCCTGAAAGTAAAAGTCTGAATAAACTGAACCAACCCGAACTTGGAAGCGTCTGACTCTCAAAAAATTTTTAATAAAAATGGGAAGGTTACCACGGAAGTCCAAATTAAATAGATCCTTCAAAATGCCATGGCGCCATGTCCTGTCATATGCCTTTTCCATATCAAAAAAGATTGACAACAAATGGTTACGTCTAACATTAGCTTTCCGAATATTAGTCTCTAGAAGTAAAACATTGTCAATAGCAGAGCGGCCACGCCTGAAACCACTTTGCCATGGGGAGATTAACCTTTTCTTTTCAAGAATATAAACCAGCCTAGTATTTACCATTTTCTCGAGCAGTTTACATAAGCAGCTAGTCAAAGCAATTGGCCTGTAGTTTTTTGGATCGGTTGCATCTTTGCCGGGCTTAGGAAAAGGAATGATAATGGCATCATGCCAAGCAATAGGAAAAGTATTTTCGGTCCAGATTCTATTATAAAGATGAAGGAGATTTTTAAGAGACTGTATTGATAAGTGTTTGATCATGAGGTAAGAAATGCCATCAGGACCAGGGGCAGAGTTATGACTATGTTTCAAACTATTGTTTAATTCATTTTCAGTAAATGGGCTATTGTAATCTTGTGAAAAGCAGGACCTAAAATTTATTGTTGAACGTTCAGAATTATACTTATAAGATAGAAAAGGTTCACAGTAGGAGTTTGAGCTAGATATATTAGATAAAGTTCTACCAATGGTATCTGCAATATTTTTCATTGAAGTAATCGTTTGGCCATTATCCTTCAAAAAAGAAATACTATGATTAGAGTAAATTCCCATTGCTTTTTTAACGCGATGCCAAAGCTGTTTGCTGCTTAAATTGGAGGTAATGCTGGACACATATTTAATCCAGGAATCCTTTTGGGATTTTCTGCGAATTCTGCGTGCGGCTGCCCTTGCTCTTTTGAATGCGATATAATTAGCAGTAGTAGGGTACCTCCTAAAAATTCCCCAGGCTTTTTGCTGCTGTCTTTTTGCAATATTGCATTCATCATTCCACCATGGCTTTGAATGTTTATGGAGACGCCCAGATGATTTTGGAATCATCAGATTAGCTGCATTTATTATACAATTAGTGACATCAGTGATTGCTTTGTTGATATCACCTTCAATCATATCATGGGTAATAGTTGCATTGATAGTGAAAGCAGTCCAGTTGGCCTTGTCATATATATAATGTGGATTACGTGGATGATGTTCATTAAAATTATAAAATGATAAAAATAAAGGAAAATGGTCACTACTATGTAGATCGTTACTCACAAAAAAATTAAAATATGGATATAGATTGGGAGAGCAGATGGCAAGGTCAATAGCATGGAAAGTCCTAGAAGGTTCGTGAAAGTAAGTATTGTCCCCATTATTTAAGATACACAAGGAGTTGTCAGAAATAACATTTTCAATGATTTGACCACGGGGGTTATTATTAGGGCTTCCCCACAGCAAATTATGTCCATTGAAATCTCCAAACATTAGGAAGGGAGTAGGAAGCTGAGAAATAAGGCTATTGAGGTCATGCTGGTTTATGGATGCATTTGGTGGAAGATAGAGAGTGCAAATGGTCATTAAAAGATGAGAGTGTACTTGAATGGCAACAGCTTGAATGTTCGTATTTAATGGTATATTGGAGTGTGGTACATTATTAGAAATCAGAAGGGCAACCCCACCTGTAGCTCGGTCAGACTGTGTAAAATCTTTCCTGAAACATGTATAGCCACGAATTTTGACTTTATCGTGTTGTCTTAAGTATGTTTCTTGGAAAGCGACGCAGATAGGTTGATGATCAGAGATTATATCTCTGATTTCATCACGTTTATTAATAAAACCTCGGCAATTCCATGAAATGAAATTTGTCATTTTTATTTTTATTTTTTAGATTATAACATCCACGTCATTCTCCTCTGATGCAGTAGACATTCCGTCCTCCCCATCAGAAGGATAGAGGCTGATAGTATCATCTTGTTTTGGAATGTTTACTTTATTATTTTTATTTGTAGTGGGAATGGGCACTTTTGTTAGTTTCTTTTTCTTGATATTGAGATGAGAGGGTGAATTAGAATGTTTTAGAGAGGGAGAGTTAAGACTTTTTTCAGACAATAATGTTTTAGTAGTTTGTGGCATTTTCTTTAAGTTTCTTGATTTGGATGAAGATGACTGTGAAGAGTTAGAAGTCTGATTTGGATTCGATTGTAAGTTTGGGGAATTCTTTAATGCTGTTACAACGGGAGAGCTAGTGTTATGAACAGTGTCAGTTTGGATTGCGATAGACTGATATGTTTTTTTGGTAACTATGGCAGCAGCATATGATTTTCCAACAGTGGGTGTCCTTGATTCCACAATTTTTCTTGCTTCGGGATACGATATGTTTTGTTTTGTTTTAGTTGTTTGTATCTCCTTTTCCATTTTCCATTTTTCACACGATTTTGAATAGGATGGGTGATCCTTTTTGCAATTAACACAACAGATTGGGGCTTCACAATTTTCACTGTCATGACCAATGGCACTACAACGGGCACATGTTTGCTTTCCACGGCATGAGGTCTTAGAATGGCCAAACCGTTGGCAATTGAAGCAGCGTAGAGGATTTGGAATATATTGTCTGATTGGGCATTCAAGGTAACCAGCCTTTATGGAGCGTGGTAGATTAGGGGAGTCTATTGTTAGAATTATGTGTTTTGTAGGGCTGGGCTTATTGTCACGAAAAATGGAAATACGTTTCACTGCAATTACTTTTTGGTCTTTAAGGTTGTCTAGAATTTCGGCCTCTGGGATAAATTGAAGATCTGATTCTGATATGACGCCACGGCAAATATTTAATGTTCTATGTGGGCTAACAGTAACTGGTATGTCTGCGAGTTTGGTACATTTCTTAAGATTATTAGCTTGTTTCTGATTCTCTACCTCAACCAATAACTCACCTGATCTTAATTTCTTTACGGATTTTGGATCACCCATGATAGACTGTAGCGCTTTCTGGATCAAAAATGGAGATGTTCGCAAGAAATCTCCTTCATTCCTCTTTATCACAAAAAATCTTGCCTCAGAATTTAGAAATATATTTTTCTCATTAAGGGACGAAGAAAATTCTTCCATTCTCTCTGCCCAAGATTTCACATTTGAATTTTCAGTAGCTTGGCCCGAGCCAGACGCATTAATCGAATTTCCTTTACTTGTAGCCATATTGAGATAAGGTAAAAAGGTTGAGGGTTTCCTTAGTCCCACAAGTCAGCCCGTTTCTTGAACAGACGGAAAGCAAAGGGTTTTCAGAATCGCTCCCTGGGACACCCATAACCACTCACCATCTACCAGATTAGTGACCCAGCTCAGGAATCACATGTGGTAGTCGTGTTAGTCCGGTGTTTCTCGTTCGAGTAGTCACCGTTGTCTCACCTTCACCAAGGGCACCAGTCTCCCAGTGTGATCCCAAGGCTAGACTACCGTGAGACCCTCACCAAATCGCCAACCCAATAACTAGCGCCACATCTACACCGGTCTCAGCTTGGTTAATGTTTTAGAAGTTAATTATTTTTAGTAGAACCAACAAGAAAAAGACAAAAAAATAAAGGTGAGTGGAAAATAAACAAGGTAAGTAGAACCCAAGAAGGTGAGTAAAACAAGGTAAGTAGTTTCATATTTTTTTTGTAAGTTTTTCAAATTTTTATTTTTTTTTTTTTACATTTTTTTTTTTCAAGAACAATAAACAAGAACAAGTACCAAAACCTTATTGGCAGTAAAAACCAAAAAACTAACAAGGACAAAAAAGTAAGACAAAAAGCCAAAATCTAAGTAGCAAAAAAAATAATAAATAAATAAATAAATAAATAAAAGGAAGGTAGAAAGGAAAAAAAAAAAAAAAAAAAAAAAAAAAAGAGAGAAAAAAAAAAAGATCACTCGGGCCCGGGGTGCGTGACTCCCCCTGAATACCTGAAGAAGGTACCCCCCTGGGGGAGCGAAATGAGGGAGACTTTGCACGAACTTCACCACTTTTAATGAAGAAAGCAATACAGTCAGTAGTGGGTGAAGCAAAATCTATAAAGAAACTTCGTACTGGGGAACTCTAAATAGAAGTTCAGAACAATAATCAAGCTAAAAATTTGAAAACCTGTAAAAAACTTGCTAATATCCCTGTAACAGTAAGCTTTCATAGAACACTTAATTCTAGCCGTGGTGTAATCTCTGAACCCGACTTAAATACATTCCTGATTCTGAAATATTATAAAACCTTAGAGAGCAAAAAGTCATAGCAGTTCATCGCATTTCTATATATCGAGACAATAAACAAATTCCAACTAAACACTTGATATTAACAATTGATTCACCAACTCTCCCACGTTCCATAAAAGCAGGTTATCTAGAATGCCCAATCAGACCATACATCCCAAACCCTCTACGTTGTTTCAATTGCCAACGCTTCAGACATTCCAAAACCTCATGCCGTGGAAATCTCGCATGTGCCCGCTGTAGTGAAGTGGGCCATGACAGTCAAAATTGTGAGGCCCCCATCTGCTGTGTTAATTGTAAAAAAGACCATCCAGCCTATTCTAAATCTTGTGAGAAATGAGAAAGAGATCCAAACTGTTAGAACGAAGCAAAATATCTCATATTATGAAGCTAAAAAAATTGTAGAATCTAGAACACCCACTATTGGTAGATCATTTGCATCCGTTACCTCAACAAAAACTCAAAAAACATACAATACAATTGCAACTCAAACTGATAACTGTAGTAATATATCATCCTCTGCAAATATTAAGAATGTAACTCCTCAAAAACAGCAACATAGTGAGAATGCCCAATCTTCTCAAATATCCTCAAAACCAATATATCCAAAAAAGAATTCTCAGTCTTTCAAAAACCTGCCATTAATTAAACATCAGAATTCCACTCTCCAACACAATCTGGTTAAAAGAAAAAAAATATCTGTCAAATCTAAAATAAATGAAAATAAAATTGAAAAAACAAACCCATTAAAACAGAATGATTGTTTCCAACTTTACCCTTCAGACATAGAAGATGACATGTCTGCTGTCTCTGAAAATGACGTAGATACATTCATCTAAAAAAAAAAAAAAAACTATGACTAATTTTATTAGCTGGAACTGTCAAGCTTTTAATAACAAACGAGATGAAATCAAAGAATTAATTTTTGATCATCGACCAATTTGCATTTCTCTACAAGAAACTCATTTAAAACCTAACAATGCTGTCAACATCCGTGGTTACAGTTGCTTTCAAAAAGATTTTATACAAAATGACAGAGCTACAGGTGGTGTGGCTATTCTCATTTCTAATAGTGTTCCGTTCACCAATATCACTTTACACACTAACATCCAGGCAATTGCGGTGCAGATTCACTTTCATATGTTATTCACTATCTGCTCTATCTATTTACCACCTAATATGCCTGTTCAACAGCATGAACTCAATAACCTTATTTCACGACTCCCATCCCCATTTTTAATACTTGGTGACTTTAATGGACATAATCCTCTTTGGGGGAGCCCTGATCTGAATCCTCGGGGACAACTTATTGAAAATTTTGTAACTGACAATAACTTATGCTTGCTGAATAATGGAGACAATACCTACTTTCATGAACCTTCTAGAACATTCCATGCCATTGACCTGGCCGTCTGTTCACCAACCATCTATCCTTACATAAATTTTTTTTGTTAGTGGCAATTTACATAATAGTGATCATTTTCCTCTTTTTTTATCTTTTCATAATTTTAATCACAGACATCAAAGAAATCCTCGCTTTATTACGCCAAATTTACATTAAACTCAAATATTACTCCAAGCATGGTTAATGGGGATATAAATAGGGCAGTCTCAGACGTCAACGATTTTATTATAAATGCTGCTAATATTTCTATCCCAAAATCTTCTGGCTGTCTCAAAAAACATTCAAAGCCTTGGTGGAACGACGAATGTAACATTGCTAAAAGAAAACAACAAAAAGCGTGGGGAATTTTAGAAGATATCCATCTACTAGTAATTACATTCTTTTTAAACAGGCTAAGGCCTATGCAAGAAAAATTCGAAGAAAAGCACAAAAAGACTCATGGATTAAATATGTCTCCAGTATTACATCTAACACTAGCAGCAAAGAGCTCTGGCATCGTGTCAAAAGAACAATGGGAATTTACCCTCATCAGCATGTCTCTTTCCTAAATGACAATGGTCAAACCATTACTTCCACTAAAAACATAGCCAATACCATCAGTAAAACTCTATCCAATACTTCCCCCCCAGGGGGGTACCTTCTTCAGGTATTCAGGGGGAGTCACACACCCCGGGCCCGAGTGATCTTTTTTTTTTCTCTTCCTTTTTTTTTTTCCTTCTACCTTCCTTTCTTTTACTTTTTATTTATTTATTTATTTTTTATTATTATTATTATTATTATTATTATTATTATTATTTTTTTTTTTTTTCTAATAAGATTTTGGCTTTTTGTCTTGCTTTTTTGTCCTTGTTAGTTTTTTGATTTTTACTGCCAATAAGGTTTTGGTACTTGTTCTTGTTTATTGTTCTTGTAAAAAAAAACAAAAAAAACAAAATGAAACTACTTACCTTGTTTTACTCACCTTGTTGGGTTCTACTTACCTTGTTTATTTTTCACTCACCTTTATTTTTTTGGTCTTTTTCTTGTTGGTTCTACTAAAAATAATTAACTTCTAAAACATTAACCAAGCTATGTCCGGTGTAGATGTGGTGCTGTTTATTGGGTTGGCGATTTGGTGAGGGTCTCACGGTAGTCTAGCCTTGGGATCACACTGGGAGACATTCATAACTTTTTGCATCGTCTTATTTTACATACTGTCTTCTCTGTTTTTTATTATATTATAAATTTTGTCATTTCACCTATTCTTGTTTTTACTTTATTGTGTTCTTTTTTAATGGCCATCTGGATGGGTGAACCCATCCAGAAGCTATAATATATCTTTTATATGATTGTTTGGCGCAGTATGTCCCATTGTGGACCTTGCGCCATTAAAAGGCAACCAACCAACCAACCAACCACACTGGGAGACTGGTGCCCTTGGTGAAGGTGAGACAACGGTGACTACTCGAACGAGAAACACCGGACTAACATGGCTACCACATGTGCCCTTGGTGAAGGTGAGACAACGGTGACTACTCGAACGAGAAACACCGGACTAACACGGCTACCACATGTGATTCCCAATCTGGGTCGACGTTCTGGTAGCTGGTGAGTGGTTATGGCTGTCCCAGGGAGCGATTCTGAAAACCCTTTGCTTTCCGTCCGTTCAAGAAATGGGCTGACTTGTGGGACTAAGGAAACCCTCGACCCTTTTTTTCTTATCTCAATATGGTGACAACTAAAGGAAATACGAATAATACGTCTGGCTCGAGCCAAGCTATCAAAAATTCAAATGAGAAATCTTGGGGAGATAGAGTGGAAAAGTTTTCTTCCACCCTTAATGAGACGAATGTGTTTGTACATTGTGAAGCTACATTTTTTGTTGTAAAGAGGAAAGAAGGAGATTTCTCAAAAACATCTCCTTTCTTAATACAAAAGGCACTGCAATCTATAATGGGTGATCCAAAATCAGTCAAAAAACTTAGATCAGGGGAATTATTAATAGAAGTTGAAAATAACAAGCAAGCTCAGAGTTTAAAAAGATGTTCCTTTCTTGCAGACATACCTGTCATTGTTACTCCTCATAGAACTTTGAATATTTGTCATGGTGTTATCTCCGAATCTGACTTACAGTTCATACCAGAATCAGAAATCCTTGAGAACCTTAAAGAACAAAATGTTATAGCTGTTAGACGCATTTCCGTTTTTCGAGATGACAAACAAATACCTACCAAGCGTATTATTTTAACGATAGACTCTCCTAAACTTCCACGCTCTATAAAAGCCGGTTATCTCGAATGCCCCATTAGGCCATATATTCCGAATTCACTACGCTGCTTCAACTGCCAACGCTTTGGACACTCTAAAACTTCATGCAGAGGAAAACTGACGTGTGCCCGTTGCAGTGCCATCGGCCATGACAGTCAAAATTGCGAATCCCCAGCCCGTTGCATTAATTGTAAAAATGATCACCCATCGTACTCCAAGTCTTGTGAAAAGTGGAAAATAGAAAAAGAGATTCAGACTATTAAAACTAAAGAAAATATATCTTACCCTGAGGCAAGAAAAATAGTTGAATCAAGAACACCCATCATTGGGAAATCATATGCTTCTGCTACTTCCATCAAAAAAACTTCTAGAACAATAGCTACACAAACCAGCTCTCCAGTTGAAACTGCTTTACTTAATTCTCAAAAATTGCAACCTAAGCCTAATCAGGCCTCAAATTCCACACAGTCCTCCAATGGTACTCCTATGGAAAACTTACGAATCAATCCCTCAAATATACAAACCAAACCAAGTCAGACAGCTACCTCCACACAGTCTTCTTTACCTAAACCAACAACTTCAAAAAAATCTCCATTAATACCAAAAAATGTTTCGTCTGACAGGGGACATTCCTCAGTCTCCCTAAAAAATTCTAATTCACCCTTGTGTCCCCATATCATTAAGAAAAAGAGAATTGCAAAATTGCCCACTCCAAATTCAAACAAAACAAAAAACATAAATCTTACTAAACAACAGGACTTAATAACCCTTCATCCTTCTGATGGGGAAGGTATGTCTACCGCATCAGAGGATAATGACGTGGATGTTTTAATCTAAAAAAAAAAATCATAATGACTAATTTCATTTCTTGGAATTGCCGAGGTTTTACAAATAAACGAGATGAAATCAGAGAGATCATTTCTGATCATCGACCCATTTGCTTTGCCTTTCAAGAGACCTACTTAAAACAAAATGATATTGTAAAAATTCGTGGCTATAACTGTTTTAGAAAAGACTTTATTCATTCTGACAGGGCTACAGGTGGTGTAGCTCTTCTTATTTCTAATAATGTACCTCACATTAATATTTCTTTAAATACTAATATCCAAGCTGTAGCAGTCCAGGTCCATATTCACATGCTTGTCACTATTTGCAATATCTATATACCCCCAAATATGACTCTCAGCCCTCATGATCTCAATAATCTTGTTTTGCAGTTGCCAACTCCTTTTGTCTTTCTTGGAGACTTTAATGGGCACAACCCACTTTGGGGTAGTCCCGACACTAATCAGCGTGGTCAAGTTATTGAGGATTGTGTCACAGATAATAATCTATGTATTCTAAATAATGGGGACAATACATATTTTCATGAACCTTCCAGAACATTCCATGCAATAGACCTAGCCATTTGCTCACCCACTCTGTATCCATATTTTAATTTCTTCATAAGTAACGATCTACATAATAGTGATCATTTTCCTTTATTTTTATCATTTCATAATTTTAATGAACATCAACCTGGAAACCCACATTATATTTATGACAAGTCCGATTGGGCTGCCTTCACTACTAATGCTGTAATTACACATGGCATGATTGGAGGTGATATTAACAGGGCTGTTACTGATGTGACTAATTGTATCATAAACTCTGCTAATATTTCTATTCCAAAATCTTCTGGCTGCCACAATAAACCCTTAAAGCCCTGGTGGAATGAAGAATGTAATGCTGCAAAAAGAAAGCAACAAAAAGCGTGGGGGATTTTTAGGCGGTACCCTACCACTGCCAACTACATTGCATTCAAGAAAGAAAGAGCAAATGTTCGAAGAATCCGCAGAAAATCACAAAAAGAGTCCTGGGATAAATATGTTTCCAGCATTACCTCCAATATTAGCAGCAAACAACTTTAGCATCGTGTCAAGAAAGCAATGGGAATTTATTCTAATCAAAGTATTTCCTTTTTAAATTATAATGGCCAAACTATAACTTCTACCAATGGTGTTTGCTATATTTTTAGTCGAACATTATCTGACATATCCAGCTCTAATTCCTACTCCGAACCTTTTTTGTCATATAAACATAATTCTGAACATTCAACAATTAATTTTCACTCCCGTTCTTCACCAGAGTACAATAGTCCTTTTACTGAAAATGAGTTAAAAAACAGTTTAAAAAATTGCCGTAACTCTGCTCCTGGACCCGACAGTGTTACCTACATTATGATTAAACATTTATCAAAACTGTCACTTGAAAATCTCCTCCATCTTTACAATAGGATCTCGACTGAAAATATTTTTCCTGTTGCTTGGCACGATGCTATTGTTATTCCTTTTTCTAAACCAGGTAAAGATGCTACTGACCCAAATAATTACAGGCCCATTGCTCTTACAAGCTGTCTATGTAAACTACTAAAAAAAATGGTTAATACTAGATTGGTTTTTATTCTTGAAAAAAATAATTTGATTTCTCCATGGCAAAGTGGTTTCCGACGAGGCCGTTCTACGGTTGACAATATTTTATTATTAGAGACAAATATCCGCAAAGCTAATGTGAGACGTAACCATTTGGTGTCAATTTTTTTCGATATAGAAAAAGCTTATGAGAAGACATGGCGATATGGTATTTTAAAAGATCTTTTTAATTTGGACTTTAGAGGAAATCTCCCCATTTTCATTCAAAATTTTTTAAGAGTCAGACGCTTCCAAATTCGTATAGGATCGGTTTATTCAGATTTTTATTTTCAAGAGGAAGGTGTGCCTCAAGGGAGTGTTTTGAGCATTATGCTTTTTTCTTTAAAAATAAACAATATTCTTAAACAATTGCCTCCAAGTTTCCATGGGAGTTTATATGTAGACGACCTGCAAATTTCTTGCCAGGGAAATGACATGCGTTTCATAGAACGTCAATTACAACTTGCTATAAAAAACATAATTAATTGGACAAATAAAAATGGTTTTAAATTTTCTACTGACAAAACACAATGTGTGCATTTTTGTCGTAAACGAGGTCTTCATCCTGATCCAGAGATTTTAATAAACAACAGGCCAATCTCAGTTGTTGACACTGCTCGATTTCTGGGTGTTATTTTCGACAGAAAACTGAACTTTATGCCACATATTTTGCACTTGAGAACTAAATGTGACAGAGCACTTAATATTTTAAAAGTGCTTGTTAACACTTCTTGGGGAGACGACCGCCCATCTTTACTCAAAATTTATCGTGCTACTATTCGCTCCAAAATTGATTATGCTTGTCAGGTTTATGGCTCAGCCCCTCACTCTTATATTAAAAAACTTGACACAACACATCATAGTGCTCTCCGCACGACTCCAGTCCTTAGTTTATATGCTGACTGTGTGGAGCCTTCTCTCACTGATATTAGACAAAGACTCTCACTTGAATTGTACTATCGCATCCTTTCTCACCCTAATCATCCACTTCATTCTCATTTAAATAGTAACGATCATAATCTTTATGTGAATCGCCCATCTTGCATCCCTCATTTTGCTGTTAGAATTAAGAACTTTCTTGCTGGCACCTCTCACATTCATACCAAAGTCCGTTCTCGATCTCTTATAAGCATGACACCTTGGAACTTCCAGGTTATTTCTTGTTTTAATCCGTTTAATGGATTTTACAAATCTAATACAGATGCTTCTTTTTTTCATGCCCTTTACACCTCTCATCGCTCTCATTATAAGATCTATGTCGAAATATTTACTGACGGCTCCAAGACAAGTAATTAAGTCGGCTGTGGTGTTGTCATTGGTAACACCACTTATAGTTATCAACTCCCTAACTCATTCTCCATCTTCTCTGCAGAGTTTTTTGCCGTTGAGGTTGCTCTTAACATTATTTCATCTCATCAAAGTAGAAATTTCATAATTTACACAGACTCGAAGAGTGTTCTCGACTCACTTTCATCTATTTCTTGCAACCCATCTTTTATCTCGATTCTGAAAACTTATAACAACCCTAAGAAAAAGGGATTGGACATTTTATTCTGTTGGGTACCTGGACATGTTGGCATCAAAGGCAATGAAGCAGCAGACAAAGCCGCAAGGCAGGCATCAATTTTCTTAAACAGCCCTGTTTCTTAAGATGACGTTAAGCATACACTTAGAAACTTTCTCAGAAATATATGGCAAAGGGAATGGAACACTCAAAACAATAACAAATTAAAAGAAATTAAACCTCAGATTGCCATTTGGCCTACCCTCAGCCCTAGAAAGTATGATGTTACTGTAACTCGTCTGAGAATTGGCCATTCCAGACTTACTCATAAATACTTACTACTTGGGCAGCAGCAGCCTACTCGTCCCAATTGCCACTATGATATACTGACCATTCGCCATGTACTCACAGATTGCCCTTGCCTTAGACATTTATATAGGAGATATTTTAATTCATCATCACAGTATCTGACAAACCGTTTAGGTATCAACCCACATCATCATTTGACAAATTTTTTAAAAGATGCTGGATTTTATCACTACATATGATTTTATATTTTACACTGTTCATCTTTTTAATATATACACTGTGATTTTATTTTTTACACTGTTCATCTTATTATACACACTGTTCATATAATTTTACTTCTGTTTTTATCATATACACTGTACATAACTTTTTACATCATTTTATTTTATACATTATGTACGTTCTCTTTTATTTTTTTAAATGTCTTTTTATATTTTATTATTTTACCTATTGCTTTAACTTTTATTGTGTTGATTACTAACCATCTGGATGGGTAAAACCCATCCAGAAGCTAGTCTTTATTTTTATACTTTTGTTTGGCGCAGTATGTCCCATTGTGGACCTTGCGCCACTAAACGGCAACCAATCAACCAACCATCTATATCCTAGAAAAAGAAAAAAATATATAACAGAAAACAGTAATTTTATTTTTTAATCTGAAAAAGAGGAAGAAAAAAAAAAAAAAAGGTAATGATTAATCCAATAAACAAATTTTCCCCATGCAATAACATGAGATTTGACAGCAAAGATAGGTACATGTGCATTCATTAGTTTTTCATTAAAACCAAATGGTTTAGAATTTTTTATTCAGCAATTTATTCTTTTCCCCTTATTTTAATTGATTTTTAAACTTCTCCTCTTCTGTTCAGTAGATAGCAAATCTACTCTCAAATATCAAAAATGTTTTTTCAGAGGAAGCCAAATTGTCACTTATCTCCACAGCTGAAATTATTGCACCCCATCCTCCTCCTCAATGAACACCTAAAATATTTTGCTTCCCCTTCTCAATATGCCATCAGATATTGTGTGTCTTTAACTGGCCAGAAAAAAGAAACCTTTAAGTGCACCCCCCCCCCCCCACACACAAAAAAAAAAAAAAAAAATTGAATGCCTAGGTTGATGAGTGCGACCTAGGCTCAAACTTGGCACTTCCTGTCAACCAGCTTATAGAGCATATGCGGTGCATGCCTAGCATACCCAGAGAATATGCCACTGATACATACATACACACACTGATCAATTGCCAAAAACTACTTTTTTGGACTCAGGGGATCTTAAAACATATAAACAGGATTACTGTGAATTGACAAAAATTTGTTTTTTTTATAGTGAATGTGAAAGTTAAACAGCATAACATGCCTTTCCTATAATTTAATGATAACAAATTAACTTCATAACAAATTTCTAAATTTTTTATGAATTAGGGAAAAATTAAAAAAACTCCAATACAATAAAAAAGAGTTATAGGAAGAGATTTAAGAGAAAATTATATTTTTCGATATTATGTAATGGAATATTGCAATCCATTTGAAAGTTAAATATTGAATAGAATTGACATTTAAAATTAGAAATTTTATAGCTTTTATTGAAACTAAATTTTCTTTTTTAAGAAAACACTCTTCATTGAATGTAAAATCTTTTGTGATTAGAATTATATCAAGATTTTTCAATACTTGGACATTAAAATTTTTAATGTCATTTTCTTAAGTCTAGTGCTGTTACATTTTAATACGACAATTCTCAAAATGTCTTTGAATGGAGAACTTTTTGCATAAAATTTTAAAATCAATGTTTTTAACAGCCTGGACAAATTCTACTGCAGCTTCTTTTTTTTTATTTGATAATTCCATATCAGTATATCTTGGCTTTTGGATTTAGTATATATTTAATAAAATAGGCTGCTATTAATTATTATATCAAATACAGTATACATAAATTTTTTATAGACCACTTTGTTCAGTTTTGAATAAAACAAAGATGAGAGCAATTT
Organism: Salticus scenicus; assembly: GCA_963930645.1. Taxonomy (NCBI): domain Eukaryota; kingdom Metazoa; phylum Arthropoda; class Arachnida; order Araneae; family Salticidae; genus Salticus; species Salticus scenicus. The sequence goes on from OZ005658.1 coordinate 262,647,654, forward strand.
TTTTAATTATACAATTTACACTTTATATCTTGTACAAAATGAATGTGCTTTCCATTAGTATTTATTTTATTTTACCTTACTGCATTTAGCCTTAGACCCTTTCATTTGTATGGGATAATTAATATGACATTTTTCTTCCACAATTTCTAGATATTTTTTTTCCCTCCCATGTGTAACTTTTAATAAAGCCAGCAATCACACATAAAACACATAACTAAAACCTTCTCTGAAACACAATTACATTTTAAATAAACTGAATTAAAAGTAAAAATTATTTGCATAAAAATAATTTATAAATTTCAATCAAAAAAGGGACAGTAGAATAAAAATTTTGAATTTTTTTGAAAGGAAAAAAAAAAAAAAAAAAAAAAAAAAAAAACGGTTTAAACCGTGCACCGTTTAAACCCTGGTATAGGGTGGCATAAAAATTATCGAATACATTATGTATTAATTCAGAAAAAAGCATTTATAATAATTGGGATAATTAACAAATAAAAAAATCATTGGTGGTGATTATAAAAAAAAAAAAAATTCTAAAAATGACTCATTTTATTTTCAAGAAAATAAATATTTAAATGTTAATATTCACCAATTATTAGTACAGAGTACTTAAAGACTTATAAAGGTTTTAAAGAAGGTGATCCTTTTTATTTGGTATCAAAAGAAAACTCTCAGGGGTCGATTCATTTTTCAGTTTTTGGGTCCCTTTTTCGTGAAAATCAAAATATTCTTAGGAAATTTTTATTTATTATTTATGTGAAAAAAATAAATATTTTATAATAATAAATAAATGTGTAAAACTTTCCATTTCACAGTCTTTGTATAATTTTATATAATATTTAATATTAAGTTAATAGAGTTTTCTTAAGTTAATTAAGGCATTAATTAAAAGTAATATTTAAAACATTAAAAAATTTTATTAAAAAAAAAAAAAAAAAATTATAAAATAAATCTTGTAAAGTGACTCATTTTATAAATTTGAAGTTTTGTGAAAGGTTCTTTTTGTAGATTTGAATTTTGTGAAGGGACACAAATTTTTCCTGAATGGACCCCTGGAAATGGAATTCAGTGAAATGAGGGGGAACTTACGTGCCTCCCTCTCTTATATCTATGTAATAATCTTAATTAAATCACAGCAATAGAAATAATTAAAATATAATTTGTTAAAAGATTAAGATGGGAAATCGTTATCACCACCATTTAGTACAGGAGAGATAGATATAATTGAGCATAAAATACATACAAAATGTATCTAACATTATTTATAGTAAAAATCTATTCAAACTAGAAAATTCTTCAGTTATAAAATAACTAGAGAGATTTTAATGAGAGGATTTTCCATTGTATGAATGCATTTCAATTCTAATGAACATGATCTATAAATTAAAGATAAATTTATTTAATAAACATAGTTTAAAAGCACATACTTCAGAATTTTCCTTATCAATAATATTTTCGAATGAGCTGATACTATCTTCAGCTAAAAACTCTAATTTTGTGTAATGTATCTACTTTGACCCAAATCCAGATGAAGCAGATCCACTTTTTAAAATTTTGAACTTTCTCTTCTCTCTTAAGTAAGAACTTTTTAAAATTCTAAATTTCTTCATGATTATTACTCAAACTTTTGAAAAATTCACACATTGACATAATATTTACAAGGGGTCATTGTGAATTCATGAAAAAATACCAGAAATGTTAGCAATAAAAAGTTTTTTATACAAAGAAAACATAATTTAATGCAGGTTGTTCCAATCCTCTAATTATGAAAAATATTAATTGTAATTATGTTTATCATATGAAATTGACACTTTAGTGTTATTTTATGAAACTAACTATCTGAAAAACATAAATTCTGGTATAGAAAATGAAATAAATACCTGAAATCAGGTAAATTTATTGAACACAATCGCCCCTGTATGTAGTCATTTAAATTTTTTTGAAAATGCTAGGATATGATATTCTTGTGAGTCATTATACAGTAGAACTTGGATAATTCGAATTTGATGGGACCAGAGAAAAATTCGAATTACATATACTATTCTGCCCAAAAAAAAAAAAAGAGAAATTGAAAAAAATAACTCTACGATCAAATATTTAACACAAATTCTATATCTAAGAATGCTATATTTCTCCACCCCCATTAAATCAATATTTTTTTCGAGTTTAATTATTCAACACTTTTTTAAAAATAGTCAGATATTTTTTATTTCTTCTTTAAGTACAATCTTTGTGTACTTAAGCATATGACTCGATGCAAAAATAGAAGCTTCTACATTAGACTTGACTTTCAATTCAAAAAAACCTCGAAGTTCATGTATATTCACCATATCTTCTGATGCACTATAGCTAGGACAGACATGCCAAGTCTCCTGCTTTTGGCAGGAGTCTCATGCTTTTTGCTTGTTTTTCTGTGCTCCTGCTTTTCCACTCATTTCTCCTGCTTTTCTGATGTAATTTTTATCTATCCCTCTTAGCATAATTTATGCTTAAAATTTGTGGGATTGGGTAAAAAAGTTTGAAAGAAAATTGAAGTTTATCTTGCCCTGCAATTTATCAAGTTCAGTTTGAATGTGAATTACTATACAATGCTTTGAAACTAATTTTTGCTAAGAATAAATTTTTAACTTTCATTTTTGCATAATAAAAAATGTCTTATTACCAAAAGATTTTTTTTTTTTTTTTTTTTTTTTTTTAATGCCATAACTATTGAAAACTTAATTCAAATTTCATTAGAATATAGCTGATATTTTTATTTCTTTATTACCTTCTCTTTTACAAAGATAATTAAGATCCTTATTGTTTTATATTAGGAGCAGAATGATCAAATCTGTCTATTTGACTTAAATTTTAAACAACTGTATGTCTGAGGTTTTTTTTTTTTTTTTTTTTTAGTTTGTTTTACAAGAAACATATAAAATTCATTTAATTTTAATACTGATGCTTTGTAAATACCTCCTAAGCTTATAAAGCTTTACTTAAAATTTAATTTGCATTATTTTACTCATTTTACTTACAAAAAGTTCTTACACAAGTTCTTCTTGTTGGAAAAAGTCTCATGATTTCTGTTAAAAAATCTCCTGCTTTTTTGTCATTAGAAGTTGGCATCTCTGCTAGGAGCTTCTCTTGTATTTCCTTATCTTTCTTTTGAAAGTCTGTTAAAATATATAATGTACTTCAGCTGAGAAAAATCTCGGAAACAGATTTTACTGTAATATTTGAAAGGTAATCGTATGAAAAATTCGAATTATCCAAAAAAAATTTCGAATTATCCACGATTTTTTAACATTAGTTTAATAAAAAATTCAAGGGACCGAGTAAAAAATTCGAATTATCCAAGTTTCACTGTATATGCTACTCAATATAATTGTGATAGTGCTAATATATATTACATACAAGTCAGAATAAAATAAAATACTTTACAAAGTATGTATTCATAATATATATATATATATATATATATATATGAATGCACGCATGTAATCGGTGCTAGCATTCTTCTCCTTTCTAATGTGTTCATATATCTTCTTGTAAATATCACGAAAAGACTTATTTTTACTTATGTTCCACACACATGTGTATATATATTATAATTTTCATGTTTTTTTATTCATTTATATTTATCAAGTTTGAATTATTATCAGATTAGCTGAATTCCAAATAATATATTAAATTGACTTCTCTCACTACTAATCCTGTCTATTATTGAAAAGTAGGAAGCTGCGAAAAAAAAAAATGATGTCAGGAGAAAATTCAAATGACTTTCACTGTTATCTAGCACTTTTTAAAAATCTCACTTTTTTTTACATTAAATGTGTAATAAATAAAAGCCATTAAAAAAAGTTTGTAAAGTGATTTATCAAAATATTTTGTACACGACCAATCGATGTACCTTTATTTTCATTCGTTATTTTTATTATCTTTACATTTTCATTAATCGTATTATATAATTGTCGGTAATGGATTTATAATCACTTATTTATAAAGTTACACCCTTTTCTTATAAGGTCAATTTTTAAAGACATGTCCAACTTAATAGTAATACTGCATTGTCACACTGCTTATATCATTACTTTCATTTCTTCATTATCTACATGCCACCTTAAATTACGTATTTAAATTTCATATTTCATTTTCATAGGTAGTTGCAATTTTACTTTTTACAATCACAATAGGTATTATCTTACACATTGTACTCCAAAGAATTTTTATGCTGATAACATATAAAGTGAAATTCCTGAATGGTTGCTTTTGTTGAAACCTCAAGGATTAATCATGTCGGTCATAGAAAGAATTTTGAAGTGCACTTCGTAGGGGAACAAAGGAGGGGGGGGGCTACTTTAAAACAGATAGAGAATAAAACACTATATCTGTTTATTTATTTATTTATTATATGATTTATTAATTTTGTTTCCTGCAAGATCTCTTTATTGTTCGAAATGATTGCCTTCTCGAAATTTACATGGAAAATATTTTATAGAATAAAATGGTGGGAAAGAAATATGAGGATAGTATTCCTTAGTAAAAAATACGATTGCATTCACATGTAGAGCGTATTAGAAAAATTACTTGATCAAAAGAATTTTTTATTGTTCCATGTAAATCTAATATCGTTGTATTTTTTTTTTTTTTTTTGTACTCAGGGACAGACAAAATATAAGATACTGAATTGACACACACACATATATATACAGTGGGTCACAAAAGTTAGTATCCAGAGCTTCTTGGACACATATGACAAACATAACATATTTACATTTAAACTTGGATTAAATTAATGCTTCATTTTAAAATATTTCAAGTTAGTATTAACTAAAAAATAAAGAATTTCACAAAAATAAAATCTTTTTATCGGCCAAAATAAACATTAATTTATTGTAAGATGTAACTCACATCACAAAAGTTAGTATCCAGATGCAACAAAGTTAGAAAAAAAGAAATAAATTACAATTTTTTTTGGTAAAAATGGAAAATTAATATTTTGTAGGATATCCTTTGGCTTTTAACACTTCTTTCAATCTTGATGGCATTGACAAAAGCACACAAACTCGCCATCGAACCGTACCTTACCTAAAATGAAAAAAATTGTGAAGTCTACTATTAAAAAAACAGCCAAACCAAACTCCATTAAACCGGATGACTGTCTTGCTATCCATCCCTCAGATGTAGAAGATAATATGTCGACTGCTTCTGAAGAAAATAACGTGGATACTTTTATCTAAAATAATAATAATTTTATGACCAATTTCATTTGCTGGAATTGCCGTGGTCTAAACCATAAACGTGACGACATCAAAGACATTATATTTAATCATAAGCCCGTTTGTTTTGCTTTCCAGGAAACTTACCTTAAACAAAACGATAATATTAAAATTCGTGGCTATCAATGTTATAGGAAAGACTTTACTCAAACTGACAGGGCTACAGGTGGTGTCGCTGTTTTAATTTCCAATAGTGTTCCACATACTAATATCCCATTAAATACCAACATCCAAGCAGTTGCAATCCAACTGCATATCCATACTTTAATCACAGTTTGCTCTGTCTATTTACCACCCAGTATGCCTGTTAACCAGCATGATCTCAATAGCCTCATTTTACAACTCCCTACTCCGTTTTTAATCCTTGGCGATTTTAATGGGCATAATCCACTGTGGGGAAGCCCTGATGCCAACTCTCGTGGAACTATTATCGAAAACTTTATAACAGATAATTCATTATGTCTTTTAAATAACGGCAACAATACTTACTTCCATGAACCAACCAGGACTTTTCACGCAATAGATCTTGCTATTTGCTCTCCTACTCTCTATCCATTTTTTAGTTTTTTTATTGGTGACGATCTTTATAATAGTGATCATTTTCCATTATTTTTATCATTTTATAAATATGACCAGGCTCATCCCAAGAGATCCCATTTTTTATTTGACAGGGCTGATTGGGGTACTTTTACCTTAAATTCATCCATCACTTCCAATATGATTCAGGGTGATATCAATAATGCTGTAACTCAAGTCAGCCAGTGTATTATTGGGGCTGCTAACAAATCCATTCCGAAATCTTCTGGGCATTCAATTAAATATCCAAAACCTTGGTGGAATAATGATTGTACATTAGCGAAAAGGAAGCAACAGAAAGCATGGGGAATTTTCCGCAGATATCCAACGACTAGTAATTACATATTATTCAAACAAGCAAAAGCAAATGCACGGAAAATACGCAGAAAAGCTCAAAAAGATTCATGGATGAATTATGTCTCCAGCATTACAGCAAATACAAGCAGCAAAGAACTCTGGCATCGTGTCAAAAGAGCTATGGGTATTTATACTAATCACAATATCTCTTTCCTAAACGACAATGGCCAAACTATTACTTCCACTAAAAACATTGCTAATACCATAGGTAAAACTCTGTCTTATATTTCAAGTTCTAACTCCTACGACGAACCTTTTTTGTCTTATAAACATAGGTGTGAACGCTCAAAGATCAATTTTAGTTCCCGCTCTTCTCAAGATTACAATAGTCCTTTTACGTTAAACGAATTAAAAAATAGTTTAACGCAGTGTCAAAACTCTTCTCCTGGACCTGATGGTATTACTTACCTTATGATTAAACACTTATCAAAACATTCTCTTAATAACCTGCTTCAACTTTACAATAGAATCTGGACTGAACATAATTTCCCTATTGCTTGGCACGATGCTATTGTTATTCCTTTTCCAAAACCTGGTAAAGATACTAGTAACCCAAAAAATTACAGGCCTATTGCTCTCACGAGTTGCCTTTGTAAACTACTCAAAAAAATGGTCAACTCCAGGCTGGTCTTCATTCTGGAAAAAAATAGTTTAATATCTTCCTGGCAAAGTGGTTTTCGGCGTGGTCGATCTACAATTGACAATATTCTTATGTTGGAGACTAATATACGAAAAGCTTTTATTAGACGTAACCACTTGGTATCAATATTCTTTGACATTGAAAAAGCTTATGATAAGACATGGCGGTATGGCATTCTTAGAGACCTTTTTAATTTGGACTTGCGTGGTAACCTTCCCATTTTTATTAAGAATTTCTTAAGTATTAGACGCTTTCAAGTACGCATTGGAACAGTTTACTCAGATTTTTATTTTCAAGAGGAAGGTGTTCCTCAGGGTAGTGTTCTGAGTGTCACGCTTTTCTCTATTAAAATCAATGGTATACTGGGACAACTGCCACCTAATGTTCATGGCAGTCTTTATGTTGACGACCTGCATATATCTTGCCAAGGAAACGACATGCGTTTTATTGAACGTCAGTTACAACTTGCCATCAAGAATATTACTAAATGGACTAATGAAAATGGTTTTAATTTTTCTGCTGAGAAGACACAATGTGTGCACTTTTGTCGTAAACGTGGGCTTCATCCTGATCCCGATATTTTAATTAATAACAGACCAATTTCAGTTGTAGACACTGCCCGTTTCTTGGGTGTTATTTTTGACAAGAAACTTACATTCATTCCACATATTCTTAGTTTAAAGACAAACTGTTTTAAAAAATTAAATATTCTCAAAGTTCTTTCAAATACTTCTTGGGGTGCTGATCGCATTTCTCTCCTTAAAATCTATCGTGCAGTTATCCGTTCTAAAATGGACTATGCTTGTCAGATCTATGGCTCAACCAGTATTTCTTACCTCAAAAAGCTAGACACAGTGCACCATTCTGCCCTCAGAATTTGCTCTGGAGCCTTTCGCACGTCACCTGTTTTAAGTTTATATGCTGACTGTGTAGAACCCTCTCTCACTGTAATTAGACAACAACTGTCATTAGAGTTGTATTTCCGCATTCTCTCTCATCCACATCATCCTCATTTTGACAATAAGGATTTTAATTTATTTCAGAATCGTCCCAGGTCCATTCCACACTTTAGCTTGAGAATAAAAAATATACTTGCTGACATGCCTAATCTCGACATTCAAGTTCGACCTCGGACACTTTTAAATATGACCCCTTGGAACTACAAGGTTATTTCATGTCTTCATCCCTTTATTGGTTTTGACAAATCCAATACAGATGCTTCTGTTTTTAGGACCCTCTTTGCTTCTCATTATTGTGCTTATAAGGACTATATTAAAATTTTTACAGATGGTTCCAAATGTAGTGATAAAGTTGGCTGCGGGGTTATTACTGATAACACCACCCTTAGCTATAGTCTCCCAGGTTCTTTTTCCATCTTCTCTGCTGAGTTTTTAGCCATTGAGCTTGCTCTTAATTTAATTTCATCACTTCCTAACCGAAAATTTATCATCTATACAGACTCCAAAAGTGTTCTTGATTCACTCTCATCCAGTTCTTGTACAACCTCTTTCATTTCAGTGTTAAAAACCTATAACGACCTTTTAAAAAAGGGATTTGATATAAAATTTTGTTGGGTTCCAGGGCATGTAGGCATCAAGGGCAATGAGGCTGCTGATAGAGCAGCCAAGGAAGCTTTAAATCCTCTTAATTGTTCTGTTCCATACGAAGATCTTAAACATTCACTAAAATATTATCTAAGAGGCAATTGGCAGAGAGAGTGGGATTTCCAAACTAGTAACAAATTATGGGAAATTAAACCATATATTTCTCTTTGGCCAACACTTGCTCCACGCAAACTCGATGTTATACTTACTAGACTTAGAATTGGGCACTCTAGGATTACACACAAGCATCTTCTCCTTGGGGAACAGGAACCATTATGTACAAAATGTCATTTCAGCACACTTACCATTCGCCATATTTTGACTGACTGTCCCTGCTTACGTCATTTATATAGATTTTATTTCAATTCATCTTCACCAAATCTAACGAACCTTTTGGGCGAAAATCCTCATTCTAGACTCATTAGTTTTTTAATTGAAGCAGGTTTTTACCATGAAATTTGATTACGTTTTGTGATTTTATTTTTTTACACTGTTCATCTTTTTTTACATGTTTTTATTTTTTATACTCTGTTAATCATATTTTACTTCTGGTTTTATTGTATACACTGCTCATTACTTTTACATCATTTCATCTTATACACTGTTTTCTTTTGTTGTTTTAACTTTATGTTTGTTTTTTAGTGACCATCTGGATGGGTAAACCCATCCAGAAGCTACACTTTAATTGTACACATTTGTTTGGCGCAGTATGTCCCATTCTGGACCTTGCGCCAGTAAAAGGCTATAAACCAACCAACCAACCAACCTTGATGGCATTGAATAAACTAACTTTTGAGTGATAGTAGGAGGTATTTTTTGCCATTCTTCTAAAAGTGCTTTTATTAGATCATTCTTGTTATTTATGTCTCGTTTTCGAATTTGACGATCAAGGTGCTCCCACAAGTGCTCAATTGGATTGAGATCAGGTGATTGGGGAGGTGATTTGAGTTGTTTTCGAGTATTGTACAGCAGCCATTCCTGAACAGTTCGAGCAGTATGTTTTGGGTCATTGTCTTGTTGGAAAATAAATGATCTTCCAAGTCCTAATTTGGCAGCACTTTGTTGCAAATTGTCTTTCAAAATTTTCAGATAGCTATATTGGTTCATTATGCCATCGATTATCACTAATTTACCTACTCCAGATGCAGCCATGCATCCCCAAACTAATACGGAACCACCGCCATGTTTTACAGTCCCCTTCATGTTTTTCGGATCGAGCTCTTTATTTGCTTTTCTCCATACCATTTTGTTTCCATCTGGTCCAAGAATATTAAATTTGCTCTCATCCGAGAAAATTATGGAATTCCAGAAGTCATTATCTTCTTTTAGGTGTTGTTTCGCAAAGTCTACTCTTTTCTGGCGATTAACTTTACTAACATACGGTTTCTTTCGTATGCTTCATCCATGATAACCAGCTTTTCTTAACAAACGTCGAATAGTCTCAGGATGGCATGTTTTTCCCATTGCATTTTCTATATCCGTTTTTAATATTGGGGCACTAATTTTAGGATTATTTTTCACTTTTCGAACAATCATTCGAGATTCCTTCTCAGTGAAGATGCTAGGCCGCCCCGTTCTTATTTTATTTTTTGTATTACCAGTTATCTGAAACTTTGTTATAATTTTTTGTATCGTTGACCGACTTTTTCCAACTATTTTAGCGATTTCTCGTTGTGCAACTTTATTATCAAATCTCTAAGTCTTGAGAAAGTTCCTTACCACGGAGCGCCATTAATAATAATTAGCAAACAGTTCACAAAAATCAACCTGAAATATATTTCTTATATCGAAATGATCCGAAGAAAAAACATAAATTGTATCTTTACAGGTTTTCAAACGCTAAACGGATATATACTTTGGAGGATACATAAAGTGGATACTTACTTTTGTGGCGTTAATTTTTCCGGTGGATAACAAAATTTTTTTTAGAAATAAGACAAAAAGAAATTTCCAGTAATTTGTTGTTTATTTTTATTACCCTGATCCTTAAGAAATAAGCGACAATTATCAATAAGATATTGACTTTTTATTTCTATGAAAATACGGGTCTTATATTTTGAGGTATGACGTGGATACTAACTTTTGTGAGTAACTGTATATATATATATATATATATATTCTATGCGTTTGCGTTCTATGTTGAATAAAAATTGTAAACAACAAAACATATATTAGAAAAAAAATATATATATATGAGGAAATAAAGACTTGTTTTAAGAGTAACATTCGAAAAATGCTGATTCATTCCTACTTCTTTCAATGTTACAGAAAAACTCCGTTTTACACAGCCTTAGATATCAATAAAACTAAAGAAAAAGAAAAAAAAGGCCTTTAAAAAAAAAAAAAAAAAAAAGCAAAATTCAATTAGTATTTATTAATTTATATAAATGGAAAAAAAAATTCAACAGAATTTTATTGGATAAAAAAGAGTAATTTATGTATGACATCCATCAAAATGCCATTGGTGAGATTCATATGACTTGAAAACTGGTTGTTAACTACTACCAACCCTTTTTGTACTTCTAATGACTCCAGATTGGATCTTTGGACTTCTCTTAATGCTATTTTTAAATCCTCTCTTTCAGCCTGAGCAGTCACTAACTCATTTGCAGTGTATCCGAGAACAGCTATATTTGCAGCACTACCTACCATTTTGTAAGGATGCTTTCTTACATACTTCCACCCGCTTTTCCCCAACCCTCTCATTAACTTAGCCAGTCCTACAACAGGATTTCTCCTAAAGCGTGAAGCGCGTCGATAGGAGCAGTGGCCAAATTGATCACATTGTATTTCTTTTCCTGAAAGTTGAGAGTACTGAGTTATAGTAGACATATCACTTTTCTCCTTCCCCAATATGAGTTGTAGATGACTATCAATTTCTTTATTCATCCATTCAGAGATTTTGCTTGTTTCATTATAAATAGGAAGATTTAAGAAAACCGTAATATTCTCAATCACTATCTGTGGAACTATGGTGCCATCTCTCTTAAGAGTAATACTACCATGTGTTACGGCCACAAAGGCCAAGACCATTATAAGCAACATGCTTACTTGAGTTGGTTCGGATTTTTTTATGTGTATTCAAAATAATGCACTTAAGTGATTGTACATCTCTTGGAATGAACACAATGGATGTGACTTAGTTTTCTCTGCTTTATGTTTAGACTAGTTAAATTGAATTTCTATGTGTTGAGGAACTCTATGTCAAGGGATGTACAGCTCATGAAGCTAGAAATGGGGCATGATTTGGTTACATAAATGGTGCAAAACAAGTTTGTCCACAATGATAAGATGTGCTAGATACTGACAGCATTTTGATTTATAAACAATATGAAATAAAAATAATTTTAGAGAACAAAATAACTTAAAAGTGGATCCAATATACTTAGTAAACAAAGTAATAGGAATAAAGAAACAAAACAGGGTATAAAAAAATAATTGGACAAGGTAAATGAAATTTGTGGGCTGCTTTGGTTTGGTTTGTAAGCTCTCTTAATCTAGACTGCAAGTACAATAAAATGAAATAAAATAAAATAAAATAAAATAAAACAAATTAAGTACAATACGGTTAAATAGAATAAAATAAAATGAAATAAAACAAATTAAGTACAATACGGTTAAATAGAATAAAATAAAATAAAAATAAAATACACTAAATTAACTGCAATAATGTAAAATAACATAAATAAAGACAAATAATATAAAATGAAATCAAATGTAGTAAAATAGGATGAAGTGTAACCAAATTACATAAAAACCACACACAAACTGCAGTTTTACAATATTAAATTGAACTAATTAACTACACTGAAACATGTATGACTTGGTTCCTGTATTATAGAATCGATTATATGGTATTTGTAATGTGAGTTATAAAGCAGTCTCTAACAGTCACAATAATGGGAGCAATCATTATACTTATGATAGCAAAAATAATTCGGGAGACACAGTTACCATACAATTAGTAAGGCAATATTTACATAAAAACATTCTTTAATAACTTGCTCTCAGGCTGAAAGAGAAGATTTAAAAATAGCATTAAGAGAAGTCAAAAGATCCAATCTGGAGTCATTAGAAGTAATTTATGTATGGTTCGTAAAAAAAAAGTTGGGGGGGGGGGTGAGATTCAATGAAATAAGTAAAATGAGGTTGCCGTAAAGTAAGTAAAATATCATTTCCTTTGTTTATTTAATACGGCTTTGTTCACATTCCAGTGATGCACATTTTTAGTTTTAGAAATAATCTGAATTCATGTTTTTTTTTTTTTTTTTTTTTTTTTTTTTTTTTTTAAATGAAAGGAAAAGTGAAGTGAAGAAATAAAGAAAAAAGAAATCTTAATTATTGGCATAAATAAATGTATTTCTTGTTGTCATAGAAAATAAATTTGAATGTTTTATTTTTGGTTTTTTAAGGAAAAATATTTATAATAACATAATTATTAATATGGCACAGTAACTTGAAAAAAGATTAATGCTTTATTTATTTAATTTTGTTTTTTAACTATTTGTCTGTTAGGAAGAAAGTCTGATTAAAAGTAAAATTTTACTTTCTTTATTTATTGATTAAATGCACTTTTAAAGCCATTTTGTTTTGAAAACAATTTAACAATATTTATCAAATAAGTTTTAATAAGTCTAATTTTATTTTCTTCACATTCTTAGAAAAAGAAAATTTTTCAATAAAATTAACCCATTACATTCACTAAAAGTAAGAAATAATATATGCAAACACACACACACATATATATTTGTATATTATATTATACATTTTAACTCATTTTTAATAAAAATAAATAAATAAATAAAGTAAAAATGAAAACAAATATATTTTACAGAAATCCTGAATAAATCAATACCTCATGCGAATTTTCAATATATATATATGTGTGTGTGTGTGTATTTTGAACACACTCAAAACCATAATAATTGCTAGCTCAGTTCCTTCAATGCTCTTGGAAAAACGGTGAATTAGCATGTTTTCATTAATTTGCTTTGATATTATTTTTATTATTGTTTTATCTTTACTATTTAGCTAACATACTACATTAAGTTTGATTGTTCTGTTTCGATTTTCCTGCAGTTTTCTATAACATTTATTAACATAGGATGTTATTATATATTATACAAATACATATATATATATGCACAAACAATCAATTCCTTTTCAAAAATTGCAATAAAGAAATGATAATCCATAGAAAAACATGATTTTTTTTTTTTTTTTTTTTTAATCCTATAAGGCATTGCAATACTCATTACATTTTCAAGTAAATCTATCTGTTTATAAAAACTATGTTTCTTATAATAGTCTCCTGGCTTCTTCGTATTCAATGGAAATTATTTGTTTCTATTTTATTTTATTTATTTATTTAAGATTATTTTCAGATTCATTTAAAATAAATTTCATTTTAACATTTCACGTTAAATATTGAATAATAATCAAATAAATATAAAAAAATATATATAACAAAGAAAAAAAAATAATATGTAATATTAAAAGCATTTTTTATTAAGAAATATATCAAATTTAAATTAAATTACAATCAAATGTAAATTTCTAAACTTTTCTTAATGAGCAAAATTTTTTAAGCATTAAGATGTTTCAGCATCCCCTTCTATTTGCTCACAATTAAAGCATGATTTGCACAGGCACATTTTGCATAATTCACACTCCCACGTGCTTTGAATATTATTGTTTGATTGAGTTTTTCTCTTTAGCTCCCGACATCGAACGCAAGATCTCTTTCTTCCTGCAATTTTAACCCTTTTATGGTTGTGAAATGGTGTGGGAGATAATAATGGGAACTTGCGCTTTCTTTGAAGAAATGTTTTTTCTATTTCCTCTATTATTTCTAATTTGAATTCATACAATGATTCATTTTTTTTTCGGCATAGGATAATTCGTAATTTTACACAGAACATACGCATTGTTTATTGCAGTATCGAACAAGAATGAAAATAAGTATACCCACCACTTGCTCGATTTACGGGAAACTGTATAATATTTCCTTCGTTGATCAGCCAGATCAACTCCTCCCGTATGTTTATTGTAATTGGCGAAGAAAACGGGACAATTGACGCTTGTAGTTACAGATCCAATTCTTCTTTTTACCAAAGTTGTTTTATTAAATGAATTTGTAGGTAAAAGAAGTATTGGCTTTTTATCTAACCAAGCTGAGCAAAGTATATTCGGGCTTTGTTCGCACTGATAGCTTTTGCTTTCATGAGAATTCGTAAGTTTTAAACTTTTTATTTCAGGGGGAATATTTTTTCGATTTTCATCAGTGTACCGCAGCAATAAATACCAGATTTTAACAAATCATGTGCTAAATGGACATAAAAAACCTATCAAAAAATAATACATGACCTTTGTTTTTAAGAGGCTTAATTAAGTGCATAACTACATCATAACTAAGTCCTTTGTCACTCCTTATGCTGTCTTTTTTTCCTCCATATATATCAAAATTATATACGTAATTTCTTAATTTAATTATATACATACCTTCTTTTGATGTACAAAGCATCCACATTTTCAGACCTCTTTTTGCAGGTTTAAGAGGCATGTATTGCACAATACTTAGCCTTCCTTTATATTTGATCATTGCCTCGTCAATTGATAAATGCTGGTTTGGATTCAGATGTGTCTGAAACTTCGATTTCAAATAAGAAAACATGGGTTCAAGCTTCTGAGAATAAGTAAATGAATTCGCATCATTTGGGATTTCCTTTTCTCTATCTGATATGTGGAAGTAATGTTTTATTTTTAAAAATCTGCCTCTACTCATCAGTCTTTTTATCATTTGATTCCCTAATATAGCAATTTCTGACCAATAGTCAGTGATCCTAGGCATGCTTACAATGCTCATGACTAACAAAATGACAAAAAAACACCACAGTTCATCGATATTTTTTATTGCCATCCAATTTGCATCTTTCTTCTTATGAGACTTTTCGATAAACTCCGCATATTTATTTGTATTAGACATAATAGTCTCACACAGATGATCAGTCATTAACAATCGTAAATAACTAAGCGCAGATGAACCCGGCATTAAATTATGTACAGGCCCCGATGATGAAGAAAAGTTTTCTAATATAATAATATTATTTACATTAGAAATCCATTTATAATTAATCAAATTCTCTTCAGGCTCATTATCAATTTCTTAAATGGACTAATAAAAATGGTTTTAAATTCTCTACAGACAAAACACAATGTGTGCATTTTTGTCGTAAACGAGGTCTTCATCCAGATCCTCAGATTTTGATGAATAACAGGCTAATTTCAGTTGTTGACACTGCCCGATTTCTGGGTGTTATGTTTGACAGAAAATTGACGTTTATTCCACATATTTCATATTTAAGAACTAATTGTGATAAAGCATTAAATATTTTAAAAGTCCTTTCTAATACTTCTTGGGGAGCAGACCCTCCATCGTTACTCAAAATATATCGTGCTACTATTCGCTCCAAACTTGATTATGCTTGCCAGGTTTATGGATCAGCAGCTCATTCTTACCTTAAAAAACTTGACACAACACACCACGGTGCACTTAGAATTTACTCAGGAGCTTTCCGCACCAGTCCGGTTTTTAGTTTATATGCTGACTGTGTGGAGCCTTCTCTCGCTGACATCAGACAAAGACTCTCACTTGAATTGTACTATCGCATCCTTTCACATCCTAATCATCCACTTCATTCACTTTTAAATAGTAACGATCATAATCTTTATGTGAATCGCCCATCTTGCATCCCACATTTTGCTCTTAGAATTAAGAACTTTCTTGCAGGCACCTCTCATATTCATACCAAAGTTCGTCCTCGTTCTCTTTTAAACATGACACCTTGGAATTTCCAGGTTATTTCTTGTCTTAATCCGTTTAATGGTATTGACAAATCTAATACAGATGCTTCTATTTTTCATGCCCTTTACTCCTCTCATAGCTCTCATTATAAGGACTATGTCGAAATATTTACTGACGGCTCCAAGACAAGTAATAAAGTCGGTTGTGGTGTTGCCATTGGTAACACCACTTTTAGCTATCAACTCCCTAATTTACTTTCCATCTTCTCTGCAGAGTTTTTTGCTGTTGAGGTTGCTCTTAATGTTATTTCTTCTCATCCAAATCGTAAATTCATTATATATACAGACTCAAAGAGTGTTCTTGATTCTCTTTCATCTAGCTCTTGTAACCTTTCTTTTATTTCGATTTTAAAAACTTATAACGAACTTCTGAAAAAGGGATTTGATATTTTATTCTGTTGGGTTCCAGGCCATGTAGGCATCAAAGGCAATAAAGCAGCTGACAAAGCTGCAAGGCAGGCTTCTATTATTTTAAACTGTCCTATTCCTTACGATGACATCAAGCATGCAATTAAAGGTTTACTTAGAAATATGTGGCAAAGGGAGTGGAACTATCAAAGCAATAATAAATTACATGGAATAAAACCTCAAATTACTATTTGGCCTACTTTTAATCCTAGAAATTATGATATTATTATTACTCGCTTGAGGATTGGACATACAAGATTAACACATAAACATTTACTACTTGGACAACAGGGGCCCACATGTCCTAGATGTCATTTTAATTCACTTACAATCCAGCATATCCTTACCGACTGTTCTTGTCTCCGACATTTGTATAGAAAATACTTTCATTCATCTTCACCAGATCTGACGAACCTCTTAGGCATTCATCCTCATTACCTCTTGACACATTTTTTAAAAGAAGCTGGTTTTTATTATGACATCTGATTTTATTATTTACACTATTCATCTGATTTTATTGTATACATTGGTCATGTATTTTTATTATATACACTGTTCATAACTTTTTGCATCGTCTTTTTTTATTCACTGTCTACTGTTTTCTACTGTATTATAATTTTTTGTCATTTTACCTATTTTTGTTTTACCTTTTATTGTGTTCTTTTTTATTGACCACCCATCCAGAGGCTACAATTTATTTTTTATACTATTGTTTGGCGCAGTTTGTCCCATTGAGGACCTTGCGCCATTAAAAGGCAACCAACCAACCATCATTATCAATTTCTTCAACGTTTATTTCCTCTTGACTAACAACTGCGTCATTCTCATATGCAATGCTTTCATTTAAATCTGGCTCATCTTCATTATCAAATTCTGAACCTTCAGAAAATTCGGATTCACCCGTTTCCTCATCAAAAACTATTTGAAGAGCTTCTTCTATAGTCAATCCTCTTTTTCTGCTATACATAATTAAGATAATTACATAAAAAAATGTATTTTAAATGATTATATCGCACTAGATAAGTAGTAAAATAAGTAAAGATTAAAAACGACAGCAGCTCAGAAAACAGGAAAAGAAAGCGCGATAGAAACAAATTTTTAATTTTTCCCTTTTAAAGTTCTATAAAAATCCCTCTTCTGAGAAGAGGCTAACAAAGAGAGGATTATCTTTCAGACACACCCTTTGACAACCGTCTTGACAGGTACACTGAAGAAGCAAGTGGGGACAAAGGGAAATGGCTTTACTTTCTCTGCTGACAAGACACGCTGTGTCCATCTTTGCAGTTAACGAGGACTCCATCCCGATCCAGAGATTTTTATTGACAATAGAGCTATTTCCGTTGTTGACTCAGCCCGTTTCTTTGGTGTTTTTGACAAGAAACTCAATTTTAATCCTCATATTGAATATTTAAGGACAAAATTTGACAAGACTTTAAACTTTTTAAAGGTACTTTCAAATACCTTTTGGGGAGCAGATCGTACTTCCTTACTGAGAATTTACTGATCTATTATCCATTCTAGACTAGATTATGCCTGTCAGATTTATGGTTCAGCTCCTGTTTCCTATCTTAATAAACTGGACACCGTACATCACAGTGCACTTAGAATTTGCTCAGGGGCTTTTTGCACTTCCCTAATCACTAGTCTATATGCTGAGTGTGTGGAGCCTTCTCTTAGCCTTATAAGACAACAACTGTCTTTACAGTTTTACTTTCGTACTCTTTCACATCCTAATCACCCACTCAAATCTAACTTCAATAACAGTAATCATAGTATTTTCCCTAATCGTCTATCTTGCAGGCACTTCTCATGCTCACACCAAAGTTCGTCCTCGGTCTGTTTTGAATATGACTCCTTGGGACTTCAAGGTCATTTATTGTCTTTATCCATTTAAAAACACAGATGCCTCAATTTTTAAGACGCTTTATGCTGCTCATCGCTGTGATTATAAGGAATATGTGGAGGTTTTTACAGATGGTTCAAAGACAAGTGACCAGGTTGGTTGTGGTGTGATATGTGGTAATACAGTTTTTAGCTGTAGACTCCCTAATTCATTGTCCATTTATTATGCAGAGTTTTTTGCAGTTGAAGTTGCACTTAATTTTATCTCATCTCATCCTTATAAAAAATTCATAATTTATACAGACTCAAAGAGTGTCATCGATTCACTTTCATCCACTTCTTGCAACCCTTCTTTTATCTCCGTTCTAAAAGCTTATCCGGCCACCTTCTGAGAAAAGGATTTAACGTTTTAGTCTGTTGAGTTCCAGGTCATGTTGGTATAAAAGACAACGAATTAGCAGATAAAGCAGCTAGGCAGGCTCTAGTTACTATAAATTGTCCAATTCCTTACTAGGATATTAAGCACTCAATAAAGGAATTTTGAAAGACATATGGCAAAGAGAGTGGGGTTATCAAACTAATAATAAGCTACATCTGATCAAACCAAACATTGCAGCCTGGCCCATGCTTACTCCTAGAAATTATTAAGTAATTATTACTCGCCTTAGGATTGGACACACTAGGCTCACACATAAGCATTTACTTCTTGGGGAAAAGGAGCCTTCATGCCCCAATTGTCACTTCGATTTACTTACTGTTCGTCATTTACTCATCAACTGCCCCTGCCTTCGTCACTTGTATCAGTATTATTTTAATTCATCATCACTAAATCTGACAAACCTTGTGGGTATTAATCCACACATTCATTTGACCAACTTTTTAAAAGAGATTGGCTTTTACTTTGACATCTGATTGTATTATTTACACTATTTACCACATTTTACATCTGTTTTTATTATATGTAACCTTTTTAACATTTTATTTTATGATACACACTGTTTATTTTTTGATTTTATGTTGTTTTTACTTTTTATATTCTAACTTTTTATCTTTTCTTGTTTTGTATTTTTAATGTGGATCTTTTTAAATGACAGTCTGGATGGGTAAACCCATCCACCCATCAAGAAGCTATAGTTTCTTTATTTTTGATATAACTGTTAGGCGCAGTATGTCCCATAGTGGACCTTGCACCACTAAATGCCAACCAACCAACCAGGCCACTAAAAGCTAACCAACCAACCAGGCCACTAAAAGCTAACCAACCAACCAGGCCACTAAAAGACAACCAACCAACCAGGCCACTAAAAGACAACCAACCAACCTCATATTTTTGTCACGTACAGACGTCCAGTACTCTTGCTGCTGATAACTGACCAGATCATCCCTTTTGTTTGGTGTTTAACAGTCTGAACAACAGAGTCAGGATGAAACTTTTCTCCATGACAACGATGGCACAAACAGAGCTTTATTCTGCAAAATTTTAAATGTGCTTTCATCGCTGAAGAAGACTTGTCAAAAATAGAAAAAAATTAATGAACATCCTAAACATTTGTGCTGGTCTTTCTTTATTTCATAGAAAATGATGTTAAATGTATCATTTGTAATGAAATTATACCAACTTACCAATCTCCAGAAGTTCACATCTTTATCACGGCACTGTTTGGCCCACTTAAGACGCTTTGCTTTCATTGCAGCTGTTAACTTGGGCTTCCTGGTGGGGCGGCATTCCTTAAAATCTAAATCTTTTGATTTTCATTGAACAGTGTGCTCAGAAGCATTCACATTAGCATCTTGGAGTTGGGATTTTATCAGTTTTGTGGTAGCAAATTTGTTTTTCAGGACAATTTTCTTTAAACATCTTTCTGACCTTGGAGTAAAAATAGGCTTTCTGCCGCATCTTTTCTTTTGTTTCGGGCTCAATTCACCCCTGACTCAATTTTCTTTATGTATCGAAAGCTAGCTTAGGAAACCTTCAATCTTCGTGATATTTCGCGGTTTGAAAATATTTTAGCATTCACGATGGCTTTTACTTCAGCTTTTTTATGTGGTGAAAGATCGTTTTTTTACCCATGATGAAAATGTTCCAATTAATTATTTAAACACTGCACACAAAATAAACAAATAACTGTGCAGTATAAAACTGCAAAACAAATATAAACACAGTGCATAAAACCACAGAAACACGTCCGCAACTGACGCACGAGAGAACATGACTGAAACCTGTTTGTACTTGCTTACGTTCGTGTATCAATTGGTTAACATTATTGTGATGCCATACGTTAAAAATAAACACAAATAGGAAGTACAGTGGGTACAAAAAATATTTGCACACATAGATTTTCGTTCAAAATTAATAAAAAAATCAATAAGAAGTACAAAAATTGGTATTGTTAAATCAGAACAAATTTACTCATCTAAAGTAATTAGAAAAAATACAATATGAACCAAAAAAAAAAAAGAATTTTTGTAACAAAATTAAAAAATCTTATGCCCAAAAAAGTATTTGCACACGTGTATAAATACAAAAGAAATATAATACTTAAGCAAATTTCAGATAACTAATATTTAGTATGTTCCATTAGCATCTATCACTGCTTGTAATCTTGCTGGCATTCATTTAATAAAATTTTCTGTAAAAGTAGGGTATTTTTTTTAGTTTTGGCTGAGGATGAGAAGAATCAGTGTTTTCATTCACTATCAAAATGAATAAATTGCATAATAAGGTCAAACCTTCTCGAACACATGAGGTTAGAAAAACTAGGAGTTTCAATTAACTTTCTTTTTGACCAATATATTCTTACAGTTGGTTTCGTAATTATTCCTTGCAAAATTAATGTTGCAAAAAATACTCTCAATTCATTCGCATTAGTTTCACTATAAAGATGAGTTTGAGAATGTTCTTTGCTCTTAAATTTATTTAAATTTTCAGCAGCAAAATTGTTGGTTTCAGTAACAATATGATTTACAATCTCATCAGTAAAAAACAGCTCGAAGTACTCTAGTGGATCAGTAATATTAGTCACGCAAGCTTTCATGCCCACATCACCAGTAAAACTAAATCGGCTAAGAGCATGAGAACTTGAATCAATTTTACACCACTGTCGAATACTCGAAAGATCTTCCTCATCACATGAATCGTCTTCTGAGCTTGATATACTGTGAACAAAGTCATCAGACTCAAAACTTGATAAGCTTTCTGTATCATAATCATCATTATCTAATTTTCGCTTTTGAGCCATTTTACTTTACAAACACCCTAAAAAATGGGCCAAAATACGTATAAAAAGAACAAGCTTAAAAAAACATTCCCCCTTCATTATGAAAAGAAATTCATGGAACCCGTACTGCCATCCGTAGACAGTAAAACTGACTAAATTTCACGAGTAGGATTCTTTGGAACATAATCAATGCAGAATAATAATGGCGAACGAGCTCAGCTCGTCAGCGCGCATTGGAGAAAAATTTCACTACTCGAGTAGTGCTTGTTTCTAACCATTTCGGTCGAAATCTTGCTCCTGAGCGGAACTCGTTTGTGCGCATTATGAAGCATGATTTGATTGCGAGCTAAACTCGTTCATAACCATCAAAGGGTTAATAAAAAAGATAAATACCCTTTAATGACAAAAATAAATGCAGTCAGTTATACATACATGACACTATTTCATTATTCTTAATATATTTATATAATTTTACAAACAATATAAGAAATTATAGATAAGTATATTAAAATATTTTTTTTAGTACAAAAGATAAATACCCTTTACAGGCAAAAATTAATACAGTCAATTATACAAAAACGACACAATTTCATTATTCATATTGAAAACCTTTTCAAACATTGAATAAGATGAAACAGAAAAAATACAAAAAAAAGATTACGAATATCAAGCAACCTTAAATTGAAACATACAAATTCATTACGTTTTTCAAAAGTATAGAATGAATATTGCATGTAAAATAGGTGTTTTTTCTGTCTTGTATGCAAATTGCTGAGCATTTACAACAAGCTATACCCAGTAACAACCCCCCCCCCCCTTCCAGGGGGGTACCTTCTTTAGGTACTCAGGGGGTGTCACGAACCCCGGGCCTGAGTGATCTTCTCTTTTCCCTCTTTTTTTTTTCCAAGGGGAATACCTCCTTTAGGTATTCAGGGGGTGTCACGAACCCCCCTGAATACCTAACTATTTCATTATTCTTAATATATTTAAGTGATCTTTTCCTTTCACCTTCCTTTTCTTTTTATTTGTTTTTATTTTAATTATTTATTTATTTTTTATTTTATTTTATTTATTTTTTGGCTGCCACTAAGTTGTTGGTCTTTCCTTGTTCTTTTACTTTTGGTTTTTGTATTACTTTTTTTGATGCCATTAAGCTCTTGGTCTTATAGTTTTGTATTTTGCCTTATTTGTTTTTGAATCCAATAAGCTCTTGGTCTATCCCTGTTTTGCTGTGTTGTTTAAAAAAAAAAAATCTCCAAAAAAAGGATAATATTTATTTGAAACCACAAAAAAAAAAAAAAAAAAAGATACCACTCACCTCGTTGTGCTAACCTATTTTTTGTTATGTTCTGACTCACCCTGTTTTTCCTGTGTTGACTGTTATTAAAAAAAAAAAAAAATTACAAAAAAATCATAAAATTGAAAAATGCAACAAAAAAAACCCCAATATATTAACCATTAATCTACTAACTAAGTAAAGTCCAGTGTAGGTGTGGTGCTGGCTATTGGGGCAAAGGTTTTGGCGATGGTGCCACGGCAGTCTAGCCTTGGGAGCACACTGGGAGACTGGTGCCCTTGGTGAAGGTGAGACAACGGTGACTACTCGAACGAGAAACACCGGACTAACACGACTGCCACATGTGGTGCCTGAACTGGGTCGGCGACCTGGTAGCTGGTGAGTGGTTATGGGTGTCCCAGAGAGGATTCTTAAAAACCCTTTGCATTTGTGTGTTGGAAGAAACACTCACCCCTTTCTTTCTCTTTCTCTTAATATGGCTACAAATATAGGAATTACGAATAATGTGTCTGGCTCGGGCCAAGCTAGTGGAAATTCAAAAGTGAAAACTTGGGCGGACAGAATGGAAGAGTTTTCTTCTACTCTGACTGAGAACAATGTGTTCATGAATTGTGAAGCTCGCTTTTTCGTTATGAAAAGAAAGGAAGGAGATTTCTTTAAGACTTCTCCTTTTCTAATTCAGAAGTCGTTGCAATCAATAATGGGTGATCCCAAATCTGTTAAAAAGCTCAAATCTGGTGAACTACTAATTGAAGTTGAAAACAACAAGCAAGCTAATAACCTAAAAAAATGTGCTCAATTCGCCAATATTCCAGTCACTGTAAGTATACACAGAACACTGAATACCTGTCGTGGTGTGATTTCTGAACCAGATCTACAATATATTCCAGAAAGTGAAATACTCGAGAATTTAAAAGACTAAAGAGTTATTGCAGTTAAACGAATTTCCGTGATAATAAGCCGGTTCCCACCAAACACATAATTTTGACAATAGACTCCCCTAAACTCCCACAATCAATAAAAGCTGGTTATCTTGAATGCCCTATCAGACAATATATTCCAAATCCTCTACGTTGTTTCAACTGTCAAAGATTTGGCCACTCCAAAACCTCATGCCGGGGAAAACTAACATGTGCTCGCTGTGGTGTAGTAGGCCATGACAATCAAAAATGTGAAGAACCAGTCAGTTGTATTAATTGTAAAGCAGATCACCCATCTTTCTCAAAAGCATGTGAAAAATGGAAATTGGAAAAAGAAATACAAACTACTAAAACAAAACAGAATATATCATACCCAGAAGCTAGGAAAATCGTTGAATCTAGAACCCCTACTGTCGGAAAATCATATGCTGCTGTTACTTCTAACAAAAAAACATATAAAACTATAGCTATACAAACAGAATGCCAAAACAATACCTGCCTCCCAAGTGAAACCATACAAATCAGTTCTTCAAACCCACCAACAAAACCTAGTCAATCTTCCACCTCCACACAGCCCTTACTCTCTAAACCACCTACCTCCAAGAAATCCCCACAAATTGCAAAAAACATATTGTCTGACAGAGGACATACCTCTGGCTCTCTAAAACATTCTAACTCACCTTCCCGTCACAATATTATTAAAAAAAAGAAAATTCTAAAATTACCTGCCACTAACTCAAATAAGACATCTAAAATAACTCCTGGAAAACAAAATGACATAATCAGTCCACTGCATCAGAAGATAATGACGTGGATGTTCTCATCTAAAAATACAAAAAATCATGATTACTTTCATTTCTTGGAATTGCCGAGGTTTTATAAATAAACAAGTTGAAATCAGAGAAATAATTTCTGATCATCGACCAATTTGTTTTGCTTTTCAAGAGACTTATTTAAGACAATGTGATAATACTAAATTTCGTGGCTATAACTGTTTCAGAAAAGATTTTACCCAATCTGACAGAGCTACAGGTGGTGTAGCTCTTCTAATTTCTAATTATGCTACTCACTAGGGTGGGCCGAAAATGCACTTTTGCACAAACTTTCGAAATCGATGAGGCTTGGGGGCGGAAAAGTTGTGTATTGGGTTGCTCAGTAACCATGTAAAAATTTTTTGAAATCGAACAATATCTTCAGGTGGCGCCGGCGCCTTAAAAATTTGAAATTTTGACTAAAACAGACCTTTTTCTTCTAAAAACACGATTTTTTGCATTTTCGAAATAGATTACACTCTAGTGCGGAAAAGTTGTGTATTGGGTTGCTCAGTAACCATGTAAAAATTTTTTTGAAATCGAACAATATCTTCAGGTGGCGCCGGCGCCTTAAAAATTTGAAATTTTGACTAAAACAGACCTTTTTTTTTCTAAAAACACGATTTTTTGCATTTTCGAAATAGATAACGCTCTAGTGCGGAAATGTTTAGTATTGAGTTGCTAAGTAGCCGTGTAAGTTTTTTTTTTAAAATGCAGCTCTTTGCTTATCTCAGAGGAAATTCACTGAGATAACCCAGAACTCACCACGAGGAGGTGGCTGCATATCGAGTTCCACCCGTGCCCTCCCAACCACCCAACCATATAATGGACACTGAGATTTTATTAAATATTTCACTTTTCTGTTGCCTGATCTTCTTCGCCTTTTTTGTATTTCGACTTGCTTTCAAATGAAGGAATTATTCTTTGTGATTCTAATTTCGCCCTTATAAGGCCATCCCTTTCGATTTGTCCCACCACAGAAGCTGAAGCAACTGTCACTATTTTTACTGCCCTCTCCACTGCTTGGATGTGGCATGGAAACTCTTTTATTTCTAGTAAAGATATTTTCTCCTTTAGAATATTTCGGAAATCTTCATTGCTGACTGCACGAAGCATAGGTGGCTCCGTAACAACTGATTGGTGCCAATCAATTAGGTCCGTATAATCTTTTGCTTCGAATTTTATTACAGGAACAGTGAACCGCCGGATACCTTCTTGTTTATTTTCCCTGGCTTTTAAAATTCTTTGTATTGCAAGCAGTCGGATGTAATTTCGTTCATCCGTAAGCATCGAAAGAAGAATATTTTCAGGATGCGCAAAAAAAGAATTTCGGCTTATTACGCCATCCACGACAGTCTTCAAGTCATCTGGGAGATAACGTGACAAGCTAATCATCTTCCATAAGTGCCTAGCACTGTCTTTGCAATGCGGTTTGGATTTTATATCAAACCACATCGGCATATACACTTTAATTATAAACTCTACTAAGGTTTTCAGTTCTGCTGAAACATTTGTAACTGAAATGTACAGGCGCAAAACTCGACATGCTGCCGTTAGCCAACGGGAGTGCGCTAGCTTTCCTGGTTTTTTCTCTGCTAGGGCAACAGAGCAGTAACCTGATGTTACAGCTTCATAAATTTGCAGCATATATTGTTGATCTGTACTCAGATCTTTTCGAAGCTCTTCTGATATTGCTACTAACTCTACGACATCAACCTTTTTGAAATTGACTACCGGTTTCAGCTCACAGGTTTCGAGATCTTTTCCTATTGGACCAGAAAAGGTTTCAGGACCACTTGTTTGACCGTCTAGCTTTTTTAGAAGATGCCGCAACGGTAACTCATTTGCGTGTAACATGCATATGAGCCATTGAAGAGGTCTACCAACATCTTCTTCTATGAGACGTATAACTCCAGTCTTGCAACCTGTGTTAACGGGTGTCCCATCGCAGCCAACTGCCAAAAGAGTTTCAGTGTTGATATCATTCTGTAAAAGATATTCAGCGATGCTGCTCTTAATAGATTTTGCAGTACCACTAGCTGGAGAAACATGGCCGATATATTCAGATCCAGGTTCTTGTATTAAAACTACATGTTCTTCAATAACCGTTGTCCTGTGCTTTTTGTTTCCTTTGATTTGATCTGCTAAAGTTTTATCTTTTCGTCCGTCAAAAAAGAGGGCTTGAAGCTCTTCTGGTTTTCCTTTACATTGTAGTTCCTTTCGTTTTCTCATTCTCTCTCTTCTTATTTTATTTTTATCTGTAACTTTGGAACGATTATTATCAGAAATCATTCCGACATCTTCAAGAACTGCAGAAATAATTTTCGCTGCAGGCCTGTCTCCAATCCCTGCACTATCGCAGGCGAGTGCTGTGTTTGGCAGTTTTATCCTCATCTGGCTGATTACCTTGGTCTCTCTTTTCGTTTTTCTGGAATGGTTCTCTCTGGATCTAGGAGGAGTGTATTCTTCATCATTACACGTTTCATATTCAAATTCTTCGTTCTCACAATCCTCGAACTCAGGCGACTCGAACATAGACTTTGGTGTTTGGAACTGCTGTTCACTTGTAGCAGCTTTCAACACTGTCTTGGATTGCCTATTTTGCTTTCGGAGCAGCTTCTCAGTTACTTTTAAATCAATGCCCCCGATAATCATTTTTCTGATGGTTCGTTGATCAATCAAAAATGGTTGTTCTAAATGTGGCACTTTTTTATCCTTTTCACAGGAGCATGCTTTAAAGGAATGACATTTGCATGTGGCAATGTCAAAGAGAGTTTTCTCGGCGTCTTCCAAAAATTCCTTTACTTTGTTCCTATAGGATTCCGTAGACTTGTTTTTACTTTTCAGGATATTTTTATACTTAGCATGATATGATTTAAGGATGCGCACAATTCTGCAATGAGAAATAGTAGGAATCGAGGACTTCTTCCACAAATCAGCTACCCTCTCAGCAACAACATTGGCAATGTCAGTAAAAGCTGGATATTTGCCGTGATTTGAAGATTTCACTTGTTCTCTTATAAGGAAGTAAAATTTCATAACTTGACTGTAAGTTGGTAAGACGTTAGGTTTCAGCTCTTCTGGCAAACCAAAAACAAAACAATCTGTAACTTTTCTAGTTGAATGACAACCGGCCATTGTGACAAAAGTATAACTATAACTAACTAGTTAATGACATTTAAATATCTAAAGAGACTGCTCTTCGATGAACAAACGACATAAAGTAAGCTTATTAGTTGATTGCTTCTGTACTAGACTGAACTAAACGATAACTGTGTTGCATATTATCACACTGACTGTCACGTGGACAGCAGGTGCGAGAGCATTTCATTTAGTAGAAGAAGGGGGGATGGAATAGAAAACTGATAAGGAATGTAAGAGACAATCCTGTACCACTGGGGGTCACGTGGACTGCAGGTGCGAGAGCATTTCATTTAGTAGAAGAAGGGGGGTGAAATAGAAAACTGATAAGGAATTCTCTTTTCATGAAAATATATGTCTGTTTTGAATAAAATCTCCGATTTTAAGGCGCCGGCGCCACGTGAAGATATTGTTTGATTTTTAAAAAAACTTACACGATTACTGAGCAACTCAATACTAAACATTTCCGCAATAAAGCCTAATCTATTTCGAAAATTAAAAAAAAAATCATGTTTTTAGAAAAAAGGTCTGTTTTCGTTAAAATTTCCAATTTTAAAGGCGCTGGCGACACCTGAAGATATTGTTTGATTTAAAAAAAAAATTACATGGCTACTAAGCAACTCAATACTAAACATTTCCGCACTAGAGCGTAATCTATTTCGAAAATGCAAAAAATCGTGTTTTTAGAAGAAAAAGGTCTGTTTTAGTCAAATTTCCAGATTTTTAAGGCCCCGGCGCCACCTGAAGATATTGTTCGATTTCAAAAAAATTTTACATGGTTACTGAGCAACCCAATACACAACTTTTCCGCCCCCAAGCCTCATCGATTTCGAAAGTTTGTGCAAAAGTGCATTTTCGGCCCACCCTACTCCTCACACTAATATCACTTTAAATACTGATCTCCAAGCTGTTGCCGTTCAGCTCCATATCCACATGCTTGTCACTGTATGCACTATTTATTTACCACCAAATATGACTCTTTATCCTCGTGATCTTAATAACCTTATTTTACAGCTGCCGACCCCATATGTCATCCTTGGTGATTTAAATAGACACAGTCCACTCTGGGGTAGTCCAGACATTAATCCACAAGGACAAATTATTGAAGATTTTATCACAGACAATAACTTATGTATTTTAAACAATGGTGACAATACTTATTTCCATGAACCTTCCAGGACATTTCATGCAATAGATCTAGCGATCTGCTCTCCCAATCTGTATCCATATTTTAATTTCTTTGTGAGTAACGATCTACATAGTAGTGACCACTTTCCTCTCTTTTTATCTTTTTATAACTTTACTGAGAATCGTCCAGGAAATCCACATTTTATTTATCACAGAGCTGATTGGACTACCTTTACCATTAATGCTGCCATTACACTTGAAATGGTTCAGGGTGATATCAATAAGGCAGTAACTAATGTCACTAGCTGCATTATAAAGGCTGCTAATATCTCTATTCCACAATCTTCAGGTCGTCCCTCTAAACACTGTAAGCCCTGGTGGAATGAAGAGTGCAAGATTGCGAAGAAGAAGCAACAGAAAGCATGGGGAATATTTAGGCGGTACCCAACAACTGCCAACTACATAGCATTTAAACAAGCAAGGGCAAGTGCACGGAGGATACGCAGGAAATCTCAAAAAGATTCCTGGGTTAATTATGTTTCTACCATTACCTCCAACATTAGCAGCAAACAATTATGGCATCGTGTCAAGAAAGCAATGGGTATTTATACTAATCACAGTATTTCTTTTTTAAAAGTTAATGGACAAACAATCACTTCAACCAAAAATATTGCAGATACCATTGGTGGAACCTTGTCTCACATATCTAGCTAAAATTCCTATTCTAATCCATTTCTGTCGTATAAACAAAATTGTGAACGTTCAACAATAAACTTTACATCCCGCTCATCACTTGATTACAATAGTCCTTTCACAGAAAATGAACTAAACAATAGCCTGAAACACAGTCATAACTCTGCTCCTGGACCTGATGGTATTACTTACCTTATGGTCAAACATTTATCTAAAGCATCACGTAATTACCTGCTTCATCTTTACAATAGAATCTGGACTGAACATATTTTTCCTACTGTTTGGCACGATGCTGTTGTCATTCCTTTTCCTAAACCTGGCAGAGATACTACAGACCCCAAATATTATACGCCCATTGCCCTCACAAGCTGTCTGTGTAAGCTGCTAGAAAAGATGGTAAATACTAGGCTTGTTTATATTTTAGAAAAGAATAATTTGATTGCACCATGGCAGAGTGGTTTCAGACGGGGCCGTTCAACAGTTGACAATATTTTATTACTGGAGACTAGCATTCGTAGAGCGAATGTGAGACGTAACCATTTGGTGTCAGTTTTTTTCGACATGGAGAAAGCTTATGACAAGACTTGGCGCTATGGTAATTTAAGAGATCTTTTTAATTTGGACTTTCGAGGTAATCTCCCTATTTTTATTCAAAACTTTTTAAGAGTCAGACGCTTTCAAATTCGCATTGGATCCTTTCAAATTCGCATTGGATCAGTTTATTCAGATTTTTATTTCCAGGAGGAAGGTGTGCCTCAAGGCAGTGATTTGAGCGTTACACTTTTTTCTTTAAAAATAAATGATATTTTAAAACAACTGCCTCCAAGTGTCCATGGTAGCTTATATGTTGACGACCTGCAAATTTCTTGCCAGGGAAATGACATGCGCTTCATAGAATGCCAATTACAACTCGCTATAAACAATATCATTAAATGGACTAATATAAATGGTTTTAAATTCTCTACTGACAAAACACAAAGTGTGCATTTTTGTCGTAAACGAGGTCTTCATCCAGATCCTCAGATTTTGATGAATAACAGGCCAATTTCAGTTGTTGACACTGCCCGATTTCTGGGTGTTATGTTTGACAGAAAATTGACGTTTATTCCACATATTTCATATTTAAGAATTAAATGTGATAAAGCACTAAATATTTTAAAAGTCCTTTCTAATACTTCTTGGGGAGCAGACCGTCCATCGTTACTCAAAATATATCGGGCTACTATTCGCTTTAAACTTGATTATGCTTACTAGGTTTATGGATCAGCAGCTCATTCTTACCTTAAAAAACTTGACACAACACACCACAGTGCACTTAGAATTTGCTCAGGAGCTTTCCGCACTAGTCCGGTTTTTAGTTTATATGCTGACTGTGTGGAGCCTTCTCTCGCTGACATTAGAGAAAGACTCTCACTTGAATTGTACTATCGCATCCTTTCACATCCTAATCATCCACTTCACTCACATTTAAATAGCAACGATCATAATCTTTATGTGAATCGGCCATCTTGCATCCCTCATTTTGCTCTTAGGATTAAAAATTTTCTTGCGGGCACTTCTCATATTCATACCAAAGTTCGTACCCGGTCTTTTTTAATCATGACGCCTTGGAATTTTCAAGTTATTTCTTGTCTTCATCCATTTAAGGGGTTTGACAAATCTAACACAGATGCTTCCATTTTTCAAGCACTTTTCTCATCTCATCGCTCTGACTATAAGGACTATGTTGAGATTTTTACTGACGGCTCCAAAACAAGTAACAAAGTTGGCTGTGGTGTTGTCACTGGCAACACCACGTATAGCTATCAACTCCCAAGCTCTTTTTCCACCTTTTCTGCAGAGTTTTTTGCTGTTGAGGTAGCTCTAAACATTATATCCTCCCTCGACAAGAAGAAATTCATCACTTATACAGACTCAAAGAGTGTTCTTGACTCTCTTTCTTCTAACTCTTGCACTCTTTCTTTTATCTCTGTTTTAAAAACATATAACGACCGTCTGAGGAAGGGATTTCATATTTTATTTTGTTGGGTTCCAGGCCATGTTGGTATCAAAGGCAATGAAGCTGCAGACAAAGCCGCAAGGCAGGCTTCTGTTATTTTAAACTGCCCTATTCCTTACGAAGACGTTAAGCATACACTTAAAAATTTTCTCAGCGATATTTGGCAAAGGGAGTGGAATAATCAAAATAATAATAAATTACATGAAATTAAAACTCAAATTGTAATGTGGCCTACGCTCTCTCCTAGAAAATATGACGTTATTTTACTCGTCTGAGAATTGGGCATTCAAGAGATAGATACATTTCAGATACATATTGCAGATCAGTTTCAGAGATTACTCCACGGCTAGTATTTAAAGTTCTGTGGGCAGTTACCGTTATAGGTATATTACCAAAGTTAGTGCATTTTCTTAAATTTATAGCTTGTTTGCTGTTTGCCACTTCTATCAACAATTCTCCTGAGCGAAGCTTTTTGATTGTTTTTGGCTCACCTACCATTGATTGCAGGGATTTTTGAACTAAGAATGGGGAAGTCTTAGAGAAGTCTCCCTCATTTCGCTTTATAACAAAGAAACGAGCCTCATCACTATTAAATATATTCTTATTATTCAAAGTAGATGAAAATTCATCCATCCTCTCTCCCCAAGAACTTGACTGTGACCAAGAACTTGACTGAAAAAAAAAGTTTAAACTGAAAGAATAATATGTGAAAAACCAAATGAGAATCAAACTTATTTAAATTCAAGCAACAATTTCAAAATTAATTGAAATACTAATAATAATAGTTAAATAAAATACTAGTAAAAATTAATAAAACCAAAGATTAACACACATTACACATGAAAAACTGGTATAAGTAGGTTTGATCACTAAACAAACATGTGGCTGTATACAGTTAAATTCACAGTTAATTTTGGAATCGTATTAAATAACTGAACGATTAATTTATTTTTGGAATTGTATTTGTCAACTGAACGATAAAGTTGAGTGAACTGTTTGATATTTAATAATTAACCTAAAAGTGATAATTTAAAATTAAATTATGATTAAAATATGAGATTAATTTGATTTACGGAAACTCAGAAATCATTTTGTTAAAACATAAAATCAAACTAATGAGTAGGGAGCACCATCTTTTAGAGTGTAAAAAAAGTAATGACCCTATTTTTTTTTTGGTGTGGTGTGTGTGCTGAATAAAATCTAATCAAATGCTATCATTTAAAAATCCAATTTAGAGTTAATAGAAGAACACAATGCAATATGTAATTAAAATTGAGGTTAATTTTTTAATTAATTTAGTTGTGAAAATGTGAAATATATAAGATACATGAAGGTTTTTCTAACCTTTGTTTAAATTTAAACAAATTATTTTTTAAGATCTTTCTTATTCATATTACTGATTTTATTTTTTTATTTCGGTTTTGGTTATTAAGATTTTCTTCTTTGAGAAGTCTTATTGTATCATTTTGTATATAACTTTCTAAAAAAAATCTATTAAAATAGAAACATTTTTTACTTAAGAGTAAATAAGGAAAAAAAAAAAAAAAAAAAAATCTATCTACATTTATATTTTTCTTGTATGGCTCTATTAATCCAGTTTTATCTGATCAGAGCCATACAAGAAAATTACAAATAAATGTAGATTAAATTTGACCTTTTTTTTTTTACATAATTTAAAAATCTTAATTTCTGAATGAGATATCCTTATAAGAGATGAAATAATAAGAATCCCATGGGATAACACAGAAAAAAAAGAGAATCTGACTGATGTACAACATTACTGAAACTCTCTATCCATTGTCCTTGGTAGCCAAAGCCCATATAATTGTGAGTAAATTTGTTACAAGAATTACTTATTACTTTATTATTATTATGTTTTTTTATAAAAAAAAAAAAAAAAAAAAAAAAAAGAAAGAAATTGCTCAATTTGTTTATGATTTATTTTAAAACTAAAACAACTAAAAAGCATAAGATTCAGAATTCCCCTTTCTTCCTTCTCATGTTATCTAATGGGATTTTTGTTGCTTTGTTTTATAAGAATCGATATCATTCAAAAGTTAAGTTTATCAGATTCTGCTTTTTGAATTACTTTTTGAAAGTGTCAACCTTTTCAACTAAATGAGCAAAATTTTTTTTTTTTTTGTTTCTTTTTTTTTTTTTTTAAATGAAATTAAAGTATTTTTTTTAGTAATTTAAAATCAGTCTTAGGTTTGCTTGATAAAATATTTATTTTTTCAAAATAAATTTAAATGTTATGTCAATTATGAACCTGATGTCAGTTCATAATAGAAAACCTGGATTTTAAATCTTTCTTTTATTAGGTTTAAAACAAAATAATTAGTGTTTCACCTAGAGGATGCATAAATAAGCTGAAATTAATAGTGCATCTTAAAACTGAAATTCTGTTTATACATACGAAAAATTCAGAATGCTTCAGCTTGCTTATAAGAATGTAAGTAGAATAAAATAAAGCTATGTTTTATTACTGTTCTTCTTCTCCTTTTTTTTTTTTTGTGTGTGTGTGTTTAAACAACAACTTGTTTAAATTTAATATATTGGCACATTCTAATTTTTTCAGAAAAATTAAGGAGCTATTTAAGTTATTTTACTGAAAAAAAAAAAAAAAAAAAAAAAAATATATATATATATATATTATATCGATATTTATTCTTCAACTGCAGATTTAATTATGCAAATATAATATTAAATGAAACAAACAGAAATATATATATTTATATAGATATTTATTCTTCAACTGCAGATTTAATTATGCTTCTGCGCTGATTCCGTCCCCCATCTCTATCAAGGGCTGATCGTAGCCATCTTTGACATCTGCTTGCGA
Organism: Salticus scenicus; assembly: GCA_963930645.1. Lineage (NCBI taxonomy): Eukaryota > Metazoa > Arthropoda > Arachnida > Araneae > Salticidae > Salticus > Salticus scenicus. The sequence continues at coordinate 262,682,255 of OZ005658.1, forward strand.
AAAATTCTTATATCCATTTCTCCTTACAGCAGCTGGTAAAAGAAAAAAGAAAAAAAAAAAAGAACAAAATAAATATTTACTGCAATTAAAAATCTAGATGTGTAAAGTTTGTAACCTGCAATTAGTAATGTAATTCGCTTGTAATCTCTAAAAGCAACTTTTTTGGAACCCCCAATCCAATTGATTTCTTTGGAGAAATTGTTTGTTAGGATTTTCGCTAATATCCTTCTGGTTATATCTATAGCACCGCGACCTCCAAAACAGCTAAAATACTTCACCTAAAAGAAATAAAAAAATATATAATACACCATGGTTAAAAATAATATATTCATAGTTCCCATCAAAGTAAGACCATGAAAATCTCTTTATGTTTTAATATTCAAGAAATTCACACATGCTTGATAATAGTCAATTTAGAAAAAAATTGTTCAGAAAATAAACCTTTTATAAAAATTTAACATTCTTAAAACCAATATTTTACAAAACAAAAAACAAAAGTAAATAATCCTGTATTTAAGAAATTCACTTTAAAAAAAGTGCAAATTTTATTAATTAATGGCACAATAAATGCATAGTATTTAAACCATCAGCACCGGAAAAATTCATAAAAGCTTTTAAATGTAATTAGTTTATCAGCCGCTGGCTCTCTAATTGCATGCAAGGAATCTCACCCATCTTTCGATTTTGTTGTTCTGGTTGGTATTAAGCTGTTATTGATATTTCTGTACCATACAGGCATGAAAGTGCAAGCTGATCAAAAAAGCTGAACTTTATCGACACCATCATTGTACGTTAATAAAAATGGCACTGATTCAACGCTATTACAAAAGAATCGCTAAATAAATGTGTGAAAAGCATAACATGTAATTAATTAAAATGTACAGAGAAAATACAAGCAATTAAGGTTAAAGATTTATATAAAAAAAAACTTACTAACTGTATTTTGTAAATATTTCTTTCATCAACTCTTAATTTTTAACAACAAAAAGAAATTTAAGCTTTTTTTTTTTTTTTTTTTTTTTTGGTAAAACTGTACAAAACTTTATAATACTGATAGAAAATGACAGATGGTATTAATGTAAATATATGTACATTTTAAAAAATAAAACAATGAAGAAAAATGTAACTAAGAATTATATCATTCATGTACAAATTTTTAGGTTTTTGAATTAAATGAAAATATGAAGGGCTAATTTAATTTCCTTTTAAGTTTTCCAACTTTGTTTTATGTAAAAGCCTCAGAGTGTTTCTCGTTTTTTAATTAAATTATCACTATTAATTTTGTTGCCCAAATTCTTACTGACATTAAGTTGTTCCTGTATCTGGATGGGTAAACCCATCCAGAAGCTACACTTTAATTGTACACATTTGTTTGGCGCAGTATGTCCCATTCTGGACCTTGCACCAGTAAAAGGCTACAAACCAACCAACCAACCTGTTCCTGTTTTTTTTGCTTTTCTTCTTTTTCGTTATCCAATTCTTTCTTATACTGCTGATAGGAATTTCTCATATTATAGCATAACTTTCTATTGATTGGGTCAAGCAAAAAATCATCCTTCTTAAAAAAATCGATTGCTGTCTTATTTTGGCTAGACAGTTTGTACTTAACTGTCTGAATGGCAGAAAAAGTTTCGATCTTCATATTCCAGATTCTTTATCTAAAACATCCCTCATAATGCTAAACGAACTCTCTACTTGAGGTCCATGAAAACAACTTAATAATGCTGAAATCATTTTAGAAAGAGCACTGTACTTATTAGACATAAATACTGTAGCCCACCAAACATCAAGACTTAATATATTACCATGTTTATCTTTATATGAGGTCAAAAACTTATCCACTTGATAAAGATGTACATCTAATGAAGATTGGGCTTCTTCTGTGGTCAATACATTTGTAACTAATTTTGGAAGCTTTTTTAACCTATCAGCTATAATTGAATGTCCTCTCGCAACTGGGTCAATTGCTGAAATGCATTTTAAGATAATGTTATTTAGAGGCAATTTATTTTGTAGATACTGAGTACACTGTACATATGCTCGATTGGCTTGTTCCAAAAATGCTGATACTGTAAAATGCTCCAAATTTTTAGAAACAATAGACTCTGCTGAGCCCAAAAACATTTTTGATTTTCGGAGCATGTTTTCTTTTTCAGACATACACTTAGTCACAAAAGTGTACATACGGCTGAAAACGTTTGAAAAAATTAAAAATGTAAAATGAAGGTTAGTTCTTATTAAGATATATTTATTTGATATGTTGCAGTTTTAAATAATTTACTCAGAAATTAGCAGAAAATGAATTTACATTTTTAAAATTAAATAAAATAGTAGATTACATTATTGTGCTCTTCAACAAAAGTTTACATACGGTTAACTGAAGTGAAGCAATTTGCGAAAACTGAAAGGCTGATAACAACATTTTCCGTTCAGCGTATTTACAATAACAAAGCGAGTTTATCTCACGCAATAGAGTTTGTGTATTTGAGTGATTAGGCGAATATGAATAATAAAAGAACAGAGGTGCCAATTGCTGTACGCAAAATTGTAGTTAAATTAAGAAAGGAAGGGAAATCTATGCAAGAAATTGGAAAAACCCTTGCATTGCCAAAATCTACAGTACAGACAGTAATTAAAAATTTTCAAAATACTGGAACTTTTGAAAATAAGCCACGAAATGGAAGACCGCCCAAGTTAAATGATCGAGAAAGGAGATCTCTTTTAAGAAAAGTAAACTTGAACCCTAGGTTAAGTGCACAGTTACTTGCAACTGAACTTAAGGAGACAACGGGAGTTAAAGTACACCCTGAAACTGTTCGTCGGTGTCTCAAGAAAGAAGGCCTTCATTCCAGAGTTCCAAGGAAAAAGCCTTTCATAAGTGCAATCAACCAGAAAAAGAGACTGGACTTTGCAAAAACACATTATAAAATTCATGAAAATGATCCTGAGTTTTGGAGTAGAGTGATATTCACTGACGAGTGCAAGTTTAATGTATTCGGAAATGATGGAAGAACTAAAGTGTGGCGGAAGCGGAATGAGGATCTTAAAACGAAAAACGTTATGCCAACAGTAAAACACGGAGGGGGCTCTGTGATGGTCTGGGGATGTATGGCTGCTAATGGCGTTGGGAAATTACATTTTATAAATACAACAATGGATAAATACGTATATTTGAATATACTGAAAACAAGTTTTCTCAGTAGTGTGTCTGATCTACACTTATCCACAAATTACATGTTCCAACAAGATAATGACCCGAAGCACACTTCGGGTCTTATAAGGGAGTGGCTTCTCTATCACGTTAAAAATCAACTCCGAACACCACCACAGTCCCCAGACCTCAACCCGATTGAACATCTGTGGGATGAACTTAAAAGGAGACTGGCCAAAAGATCAATTTCTTGTACTTCAGAACTGCGAAATGTTCTATCCTCAGAATGGCAAAAAATAACCAAGAATGATACAGAAAAACTTGTGAACTCCATGCCAGCAAGACTATTAGCGGTCATAGAAGCTAATGGTGGACCAACCAGATATTAAACTTTAATAATTAGATTTAATTTACATCCCGTATGTAGACTTTCGTTGAAGTGCCCAGCAATGCAATTTTTATTTCTTTTACGTTTAAAGAATACAGTTTATTCTTGTATTAATTTTTGTACATATATTGACGAATTGTTACTTATCAAATAAGTATATTTGATTAAAGTATTGATTTTTATTTCCCCTTTTGCATTTTTTAACTCTTTTCAATCGTATGTACACTTTTGTGACTAAGTGTATTTAGAGTGAGAAGTTGCTTTACACATTTGTCTTTTAAAATTTCTCGTTTCAAAAAACAAGATAAGAAATTTAAAAACAACTGCTCTTGTTCATCATGCAATTTATGTATTAAAAGTTCCTTAGACTGGAATAAGCAAACATATTTCTTCAATAATAGTAATACAGCTACATAAAAATTCAACACAAATTGTGTTTTCATTTTTTCATAATACAGTTTTTGAACAATTCTTTCTTTTCTAGAAACTCCCTCTGGAGTTAGTTTCTTTTCAGAGAGGTATTTGTGAATTTCTTTGATTTTGGCTTTTCTCCCAGAACTTACATTTCTTTCTTGGTATATTGAGGCCCAAATTAGTAAAACATATAGGTTTATATCATTTTGAGAGAAATGGAAAATAAAAAATATTAGGTTGTAACATATGAAATGTCCGATTTTCATGGTCTACTTAAAGAAAGAATATATTTTTACAGAACAAACTTTATTAATCAAAATAGGAACCATTAGCTTCAATACACTTTTTCCAATGAGAAACAAGTTTTTTTATGCCGCTATAATAAAATGTAGTCGTCCTGGAGGCAACAAATTCATTGAATGCCGCTTCAGCATCCTTTGGATTTCTGAAGCATTTCTCCTGCAAGAAGTTATTGAGATATTTGAAAAAGTGAAAATCTCTAGGTGAGATGTCAGGTGAATATGGTGGATGGTCTAAAACTTCATAGTTTAACATGTGCAACTTCTGACGAGTGATCATTGAAACATGCGGTCTAGCATTATCTTGGAGAAGATTAGGGCCCTTCCTATTGACCAATGCCGGCTGTTTACGTGTAAGTTCCTGGTGCATTTCATCGATTTCTCTACAATATTTCTCCGCTGTGATGGTTTCGCCTGGTTTTAGAAAGCTATGGTAAATTAAACCAGCTGAGGACCACCAAATAGTCGCCATAACCTTCTTTTGATGGAGTTTCGGCTTTGGGAAGTGTTGTGGAGCCTTGTCAGCATCCAGCCACTGCACTGAACGTTTACAATTGTCATACAGAATCCACTTTTCATCACAAGTTACAATTTGATTGAGAAAAGGATCATTTTGGTTGCGAAGAAGAAGGGCAGACGAGATTTCAAAACGTTTGCGCTTCTGACTCTCATTCAATTCATGCGGTACCCATTTATCCAATTTTTTAACTTTGCCAATCAATTTTAGATGAAGTGAAATGGTTGTAGGAGATACACCTAGTTCTTCTGTATAATCTCTAACAGTATTGCCTGAATTTTTTTCAACTATTGCTCATAAAACTTCATTGTCCACAACAGTCTCTGGTCTGCCCCGGTCTTCGTTTGTGAGACTCTCATCCCCAGTTTCGAACTTTGCATACCAACGTCGAATGGTACGTTCATTTACAGAACAGTTTCCAAATGCAGCATTAATGTTTCGGGCAGCTGCTGCAGCATTATGCTTACTTTTCCACTCATACAAATATAGCACTCTAAAATCTCTAGAACTCATCCTACGATTAAAGCTATAAACTTACCACCAAATCACAATATTTTTATTTGAAACACATCAGATGAAAAAGACAAGGTTTTAGCTTTAAAATAATACATAATAAACGACTGTATCAAAAGAGTTTAAAAGGAACCAAATCTCAAAAATTTTACTGGTGAGAATCGGACATTTCATATGTTACTACATGATAACCATCTAAATGGTACTATGTTTTCAATGGCAGTATATTTCAGTCCTAAAATAAAGCAAATTTCGCTAAAAATATCTTTTAGATCAGACGACCATTTAAAGTCATTAAACACATCTGAAAAAAACCAAATGAGAATCAAACTTATTTAAATTCAAGCAGCAATTTCAAAATTATTAATTGAAATACTAATAATAATAGTTAAATGAAATACTAGTAAAAATTAATAAAACTAAAGTTTAACATACATTACACATGAAAAACTGGTATAAGTAGCTTGATTATTAAACAAACATGTGGCTGTATACAATTAAATTCACAGTTAATTTTGGAATCTTATTAAATAACTGAACGATTAATTTATTTTTGGAATTGTATTTGTCAACTGAACGATAAAGTTGAGTGAACTGTTCGATATTTAATAATTAACCTAAAAGTGATAATTTAAAATTAAATTATGATTAAAAATTGAGATTAATTTGATTTACGGAAACTCATTAGTTTGATTTTATGTTTCAACAAAATGACTTCTGAGTAAGGAGCACCATCTTTTAGAGTGTAAAAAAAGTAATGACCCTAATTTTTACTTCTATTACCCTACTACCGTAGGTAATGGAAGTATTGTATTCGGTCTGAAAATTCGATATCGGGTTTTCACCTGATTTACACGTTTTAAGGTCCCCTGAGTCCAAAAAAGTGGTTTTTGGCAATTGGTCAGTGTGTGTGTATGTTATGTATGTGGAGAATCTTCTGGCTATTGTAGCTCAGAAACTAATAAAGATAGAGCTACGAAATTTTAGAATTGAAATACGTCTGGTGTACAGATGAAATTTCCAAATTTTGGTGAAAATTGAAAAACCGGAAGTGGGACATCGGAAACCGGAAGTTGGACCGTAAGTCCGTATCTCAAAAACGGCTCTAACGATTTTCTTCAAACTTGCTATGTAAACACTCTATTAGATGTCCTTTCGAATGATATAGTTGGTTAGTTCAGGAAAATTGATAGGCGTCCTGTATAAATAGCTCAATTTCAGGGCTCGCAAAGGCGTTCCTTTAAAAACGGTTGTACAGATTTTTTTGAAACTCGCCATTTTAACTCACTTTTAAATATACTTTTGTATGTAATTATTGTTTTCCTGTCAATAATTGAGTTTAACCGGAAGTGGGACATCGGAAACCGGAAGTGGGACCGTAAGTCCGTATCTCAAAAACGGCTCTAACGATTTTCTTCAAAATTGCTATATAAACACTCTATTAGATGTCCTTTCGAATGATATAGTTGGTTAGTTCAGAGAAATTGATAGGCGTCCTGTATAAATAGCTCAATTTCAGGCCTCCCAAGGGCGTTCCTTTAAAAACAGCTGTACGGATTTTTTTCAAACTCGCCATATTAACTCACTTTTAAATATACTTTTGTATGTAATTATTGTTTTCCGGTCAATAATTGATTTTTTTGTGAAAGTTGGTATCTCAAAAACGGCTCTAACGATTTTCTCTTTAGTTCACTTTTATGTTTTCTGATCGCATTATCTCTCAAAAATGCATAATAGTGGGTAATGGAAGTCGTGTGGTTGTTTCACACCAGATTTTTTTTCTTTTTTTGTGTGTGTGCTGAATAAAATAATTTAAAAATCCAATTTATAGTTAATAGAACACAATGCAATATGTAATAAAAATTGAGGTTAATTTTTTAATTAGTTATTTATTATGTACATATATATATGTATATATATTTTAAAATGTAGATTTGATAAATGTTTCCATGGTCAAATTAACTAATTTGAAAGTCAATAATATAATAATGAAAATTTTTAGAATTATCAGTTTTTTTTTTTACTTTTTAAATAAACACATATGCATATATGTATTGTCTTTTATTTTTATATAATTTTTTTGGTAAAAAATAACCAAATGCACTTTCTTTTTTTTTAAATTAATGTAAACACTATAGACAAGGAAAGATGATTAAATCAGAAATACGATTTAATAATTGAATTTACTAGAAATTTTGGATAACCATATACTCTGGCTTGAAAATAGATAGATTTAACGTTTTTACTTTTATATTTATTAGAACAAAGATGTTTTATTCTATAGAGGAAGTTAATTAGAATATTTTTATATATGGTTTTATGTAAACAAGATTTGTAATGAGTAAATAGATTAACTTTAAAAGAAAATTCTTTTCTCTTATCATAAATATCAAAATCTAAGTTTCCATTATAATTATATATTTTTAAATCTAGAAAATTTATTTCTTTGTTTATCATTTAATTTTTAGTTAATAAAAGACTATGAGGATAATTATCTATGAAGGTGTTGGTATTACTATCATATCATCTATTTTTTTCATAATAATAATGATGATACAAATCAGATAATAAACTACCAGCAGAACCACCTTCTGGAATACCTTTAATACTTTGGAATATAGTATGATTGTACAGAATACAATTATTATGTAGTATGAAATTTAACGAAGTTTTAAAGTAATGAATCGATATTCTTTCTTTAATACTATGTTGATGTTCATTAAAAAGAATTAACATAGTGTTATGTAAGTCATGAATGTCTGTATTATTAAATAAATTATTAAAATAGAATTACAATTTTTTAAAATATAAAAGTTGAAAACTGTTTTTTACACAGTGCTTATTGTCATAGTTTATCGTTAAACTATGAATTTCTTTTAAAAGTTTTAATAGAAGATTACAAGCAACAGTATTATATGCATTACAACCTATAGTAACAGTGCGAAATTTGACAGGAGTTTTATGAAATTTAGGAATAATAACTATATATGGATACATAAAATTTTTACATTTGAGTTTCAATAATTTATGAAACCTGAGAATCTATTATTAATTTCAGTGGTGAAGGTGGTTTGCTTAAAATTATTACTATTTAAAATACAGTTGTCTAAGGTTGGTTGATTGACTGCCGTTTAATGGCGCAAGGGCCACAATGGGACATACTGCACCAAACAAAAGTATAAAAAATAAAGACTAGCTTCTGGATGGGTAAAACCCATCCAGATGGTCAGTAAAAAACACATTGAAAGTTAAAACAATAGGTAAAATATAAAATATAAAAAGACAAATATATTACGAGGGTGAATCAAATATAAACGAGACTTATTTTTTAAAATATTTATTTTGATTTTAAACGCACAAACAATCATAGTTTATTTTTCTACATAATCTCCTGATTTAGAAACACATTTTTCCCAGCGTATAGGTAATTTTTTATTCCTTGAGAGGACCAAAGACATGGAAGTCGCAGGGAGACAGGTCTTGACTGTATGGAGGGTGTTCCAGTGTCTCCCAACCCAGTTGCTCCAATTTTTGTACGGTCAGGGCTGCTGTATGGGGGCGAGCATTGTCATGGAGGAGAATCACTTTTCTCATCGGATTCCAACCTTAATTGCAATATCCGAAGTTGTTAGACGCCTATCACCTTCAACAAGTTGACGAACACTGTCGATGTTGCCCGCTGTAATGCTGGTGCGGGGTCTGCGGTCATGGCTCTCATTTTCAACACGTTCACGGCCCTCCACGAACTGTTTATGCCAAGCAAACACTCTAGCTCGCGACAGCGTCTCTTCCCCGAACTGTGCAGTCAATCTTCTCAAGATTTCGGCCGGTTTTACACCTTCTGCAGCTAAAAACTTGATAACAATACGTTGCGCAATAGAGGGAGGTACCTCCTGCTCGGACATCGTAACGATGGACACTGAGCGAGTCTATGATGATGAGTCACGTGCTTCCCCCACTCCTGACAAACGAACCTAACAGCCAATAACAGCGGAACGTTCTTCCATCACTATTGCGCGCACAGGTCCAAAAGTCTCGTTTATATTTGATTCACCCTCGTACAATAAAAGAGAACAGAGTATATAGTGTATAAAATAAAATGATGCATAAAGTTATGAACAATGTATATGATAAAAACAGAAGTAAAAGGAGATTACAGTTGTCTAAGATCTGTTTATAAAACTTTTTACAAATGATGGCATAGTTATTAAGTGATTTATCTATGATTTCTTTCAATTTTAATAAATCTAGAATCAATAATAAGCTGATCTTTTAGAATATTTAAAGAATTAATCTTCCAAACATTAAAATATTCTACAGGTTTGTTATAATCAATAGCAATTTTATAAATAAATAAATCTAAATCTAGAGAAAACTGACTTAAAATATTATTTATGTTACATTTTGTGGAAAGTTCTAAATTTAGTGCCATAATTCATAAGTTTATATAAATAAAGATCGTTAACTATACTAAGATCACAAGTAATTATATGTCCATGTGTGGTGTCAACATATTTTTTGTATTTAGGGTCACTACAATAACAAACAATATTGGAAGCAGTTCCTTTTTTTGAAAAATTATTATAATTAAAATTTCGTTGACCTAAAGTAAGTGGATATTTAAAAGATTTGTAGATATTTACACTTGTAATTGGGAAAACATTAAATTCATTGTTAATAATAGACTGAAAATTGACATGATTAAAAACAGAATTAGTAAAATTGATTCTTAATTGAGAATTGTGAGATTTGAAAGAAGGCTTAGTAGAAATTTAAATTTTTAATAAATTAGCTCGATAATGCAAAGTGTCAGAGAATTGTTGTGAATAATTGTATTTCTGAAAAATTTTAAGGTTAGCATTAATTAATTGTTTTTTCATTTTGAAGATAAATTTTCGAATTTCTAACCATTTATAATTTAAATCATAAGAAGCTACAAGTTGATCAATTGAATTTTTAATCATGTCACTGTCAATATTATTATGTTTGTGTTTTCTAAGACCACATTGATTTCTATAAGTTTTTTGAAAAGCCATAAAATTTAAACGAGAATAAATATTGTTATATTGATCAAACTTAGTTAAGTCAGAATAGACCAAATTAGACTTCTGATACACTTGTTAGTTAAGACTATATGGGTATGTGGTATTAAAATAAGAGATAAATTTAGATTCCTTAAGTAATCGAAGATTTACATTAGTAATTATTTCTAAAATTTTAAAGTGTGAGTATTCAACATTATGTGACAGGTGAGAGTGAGAATTTTGACATTTAATTTTAGACATATGATCATTAAGTCTTAAATGTAAATGGTTACCAGTTTGACCTATATATTCCATATAACACTTATTACATTTCATAGAATAAATAACATTATAAGCCTTACAGAAAATTACCAAATTGGAAGCTTTTTTGATTTGTGATTTATCAGCATGAGGACAAGTAAGACACCAAGAAGATTTACAAGTTTGAAAATACAATCTACGATTGGGACTAGAAAATAGGTAACTGTTTATCAATCCAGGGAAATCCCCATAAATCTCCCTGTACCGAGCATTAGGCCTAGTAATACTAAGGACTATTTTGCCAGTATCTAAAAATTTGCTGAGTACTTACCATTATGAGTTTTTTTTTTTAAAGAAAATAACTAAATAACCTAATTAAAGTAATTTAGGAAAATACAAATTTAATTAATTAAAAAATATATAAATTCTAGACTATGTAAAAATTATCTAACAATAATTGCCAATGGAAGGAAAAAATACAAAAATTTAACAAAAGAAAGAAAAATTCAATACTTGATTAAGTAAGTTTTAAAAAAAGAGAATTTGATAAAATTATCAAATGAAAGAAAATCAAGATTGAATTAAATAAGTAAGTAAAATAAAAAATAGCAATCCACATTTAATCTGTATTAAAAATTAAATAATATAAAATTTGAAATCTGGATACAAAGCTTGATAAAAAAAAAAAAAAAATAGAACAGTATAATTCTGGAGTAAATAATATATAATGCGAAAATCTAAAACAAAACTGGATTTAAAAATATATATATATATTTATATATATAACAATATAATTTAAGAGTAAATAAATGAATATAAAATAATATAAGTCTGGAGTAAATAAATTAACAGAATTTCATTAGATAAAATTTTTTATACATATTTACAAGAGTCTCGAGATAATTAATCAAAAGCAAACCTAAATCTGATAGTAAAGAGAAGCTAAAACACACTTTAACAAAAGCTAAGCCAAAATAGATATAGTTCGTGAGGCAGTTAATGTAATTTTGAATTGATTAAATTTATAAAAATAATAAAAGTTCTCTGAAAATAAATATAATGCAAGAAAAGAAAAGCAATTCAACGTGAAGAAGGTAGTTTTAGAATTAACAATATATATATATATATATATATATATAAGAATATGCAAAAAATTTCGCAAACAACATAAGAAATTATGAGTAAGAAAATTATATATTTTTTTTTCACAAAAAAGATAAATACATACAGGACACTATTTTATTTGTTATAGAAAATAACAAATTTAAAAAAAAAAAAAATAATAATAATTACAAACAGTATAAGAAATTACGAATAAGAACATTGATTTTCTAGAAATAATTACAAAAAAAAAAGTAGAAGATATCTGCAAACGGCAAATTAAAATCATATATATAAAAAAAAAAAAAAAATATTTTCTACTCCAAATGTATAAAGTAGCTAACTCTATCCAGATAATTTTCTAAGGAAATCTCATTATTTCTTAATTTGGTTTTCGCCACTGTCAGTCTATTATCAAGGGTCCAATATTTAATGTGGCGTTTATTAAGATTATGTCCAGCGTCCATAATACTCAATGACGTCTCGTTTTCCGCCTGCTCTTTTTTTAGAAGTTCCAAAAAATTATAAATATTCATGTGCCTTTGATTTTGGGCACGTTTGTTGATTTTATTGTGCCACCCTTCAACATTATTTGTTGTTCTTTCTTCAGTATTTTCGTAATGATTCCACAATTCACTGAAAATATATTATGAGGATTAGAATAGTGCTGGTTAAACAAAAAAAAAACTAAATTTTGATGTAATATAAAATTTAATGTGTTTGATCATTTTTAATTTGTTACTATTTGATTTCAATTAATACTATAAATTAAACGATAAAAAACATTATTTTTCCTTCTAAGGAATTTTTCTCTCTCCACATAAAAATTTTGGTTATGTAGAAATCTTCTTAATACCCAGTTGTGAGCCTCTCTTTTCGGTCTTTCTGTGACTTTCCCTTTTGGAGGTATTGACGGAAATTATATGACATTTTTATTTAAGAAATTACACAAAATTTCTTTATTTGCATAGTGAAGCTAATTGCACATTACTTTTTAATTCAAAATCTAATGTTTTTCTCTGTAGTAGGCAAGTTCTCACAGCACCTGCAGAGAGAGAAAATAAAAAACATTTCATAAGGAAAAATAAATAAATAAATAAAAACTGACAGTTATGTCTTCCCATAAACTGAAAAACTTTATTCAATAACAATATGCAAGTTGTGGTATTTATAAGAAACTAATTTTGTATGATTATTTAATTGAAACCAATCAGTTTTTAATTTTCTCATCTGCAATCAGAAGTAGATTTTTCGATAATACGAGTAAATCTTCATATGTAAAAAAGACAGTGTCTGGACGTGTGTCTCCAGACAGCATAGTACTAAAATGGTAATACGGACAATCATGTGATTCAACACGAAGATGCTTCATGAGATGTCCTAGTGCATTTCGAAGCCAGATTTTTCAAAATTTTGATCATTTTATAATTAATTGAAATATGATAATAATAACCTTATATTAGCTTTAAATTAGTTGACAAACATATTAATCTGATGTTAAAAAAGTTAAAGCTTTTATTTTTTACAAATATATTTAAATTAAACGTGAATAATAATAATAATAATAATAGAATATCATTATAACTAAAAAAATTTGTAACAATTATTTATAAATGTTAATATATATACTTCATGATTGCTAAAAACAAATAGCTCTTAAAGGTTAGTTTTATTATGATTAATTTTTTCTAATTTTTTCTTTTTTTTTTTTTTTTTTTTTTTTTTTTACTGTCAAATTGTAGATAATAAACTGTCAATGATATCACATTTGACTGAATAGCACTTTAAACTTTACAAATCAAATTTTCTTTTATAAGCTTTAATTCTAGATCTTCCTAAGTGATTTTTTTAAAACATGATTTATACAGATCATAGATTGTCATGATCTCTGTCCAAATACATGGGAAAAATATGAATTATATTAAGTGCTACTAAAAAATAGAAAAAGAAAAGCAGTTCTGCAAATTCTGGAATATATTTTCCCGTAGATTTATTGCCCAGTGGGTACAAGTTTTCCCCATGGGTATCTTTCAAAAGAGCTTATCAATATCTTTAGTATGATATGGCCACCACAAGACTTTCTTCTGTATAATTTACTCCAAAATCATACAATAGTTATTATTTATTAAATTATTTTTAATATAAATGTAGACGATTTTTATCTGACAGAATTACATCACTACATGCAACGAAGTTCTCAGATGTACAATTTTTTTTCCTAGTTTACTACTACTATTATGTATGCGATAATACAATTCCAAGGAGAGCTTTTGTCTGATGTTAGTGAGGGAAGTTTCCACACAGTGAACATATAAACTCTAAATGGGAGATGTACAGAATGCACCGGAACATATTCTGAGAGCAGAATGATGCACCATGTCAAGTTTTTTTAGATAAGAAACACAAGTAGAGCCATAAACTTGACATGCATAATCTAACTTGGAGCGTATAAGAGCACAGTAAACTTTCAGAAGAGATGTACGATCAGCTTCCCGGGAAGTGTTTGAAAAAACTTTTAAAATATTTAATGATTTATCACATTTTGTCCGTAAATGTAAAATATGTGGAATAAAAGTAAGTTTTTTATCGAAAAGAACACCCAAAAAATGAGCAGTGTCAACAACTCAAATTTTGTTACCATTCATAAAAATCTCTGGGTCAGGATGAAGACCGCCTTTACGACAAAAATGCACACACTGTGTTTTGTCATTAGAAATCGCAAAGCCATTTTCTTTTGTCCATTTTGTAATGCGATTTATAGCAAATTGTAATTCACTTCAATAAAACGCATGTCATTTCCCTTGCAAGAAATTTGCAGGTCGTCAACATACAAACTGCCTTGTACATTAGGTGGCAACTGTTTAAGAATATCATTTATTTTTAATGAGAAGAGTGTGACACTCAAGACACTGCCTTGAGGTACACCTTCTTCCTGAAAGTAATAATTTAAATAAATTGATCCAATTCGGACATGGAAGCATCTGATATTAAAATTTTGAATAAAAATAGGCATATTTCCTCAAAAGTCTAGATTAAAAAGATCTTTTAAAATACCGTAATGCAAGGTTTTGTCATATGCTTTTCAATGTCGAAAAAACTGACACTAGATGACAACGTCTTAAGAATGGAATTGCGTATATTGGTTTCAAGCAGAAGAATATTGTCAATTGTCGAACGACCTTTTCGAAATCCACTTTACCATGGAGAGATTAGATTTTTCTTTTCTATATATATACAAGCTGGTTATTAATCATTTTTTCAAGAAGTTTGCACAGGCAGTTTGTCAGGGCAATTGGTTGGTAGTTTTTTGGATCAGATGTACATTTACCAGGTTTGGGGAATGGGATAACGACAGCATCATGCCAAACAATAGGGAAACAATAGGTTTTGACTAGATTCTATTTTACAGTTTAAGCAGGTTTTTAAGAGAGTATTTTGATAGATGTTTTAATCATGGGGTATGTAATGCCATCGGGGCCAGGAGCAAAGGTACGAGTACTTCTCAGAGTGTTAGTTAATTTGTTTTCAGTAAAATGCCTATTGTAATCTACAGATGAGTTAGAACTGAAATTGATAATAGAGCGTTCAGCTGTTTGTTTGTAAAACAGAAAAGGCTCGGAGTAGGAATTTCAATTAGAGATGTCAGACAGAGTACTGCCAATAGCATCTGCAATATTTTTGGTGGAGGTTTGACCACTGAGTTTAAGGAATGAGATACTATGATTAGTTTGAAGGCCCATTGTTTTTCTGACACGCTGCCATAGTTGCTTGCTGCTAGTATTTGATGCTATACTGGATACATAGCTGATCCAAGAATCTCTTTGAGATTTTATCCGGATTTTACGTGCATTCGCCCTAACTCGCTTATATGCTAAATAATTGGAAGTGGTAGGATATCTGCGAAATATTCCCCATGCTTTTTGTTAAGTTTTTTGCTATTTTGCAGTCTTCGTTCCACCACGGTTTTCATTGTTTAATAGGACTAATGCACAGGAATTCAACGTTGGGTTTCGAACCCGGGCGTTCTGAACTCTTGTGTCCAAAACATTTACAATTGAAACATTTTAACCCTTTAGCTTTATAGGGGCTATTTCTAGATAAATGATTTTTATCCCCACAATTATAAAAAAATTTATTACTTTTTTATTCCAATTTAGTAAATTACCAACATCTGTAAAAAAAATGGGCTGAGTTTTCAGTAATAGCATCATTTAATTGCAAAATGGAAAATCTATTTTCTTCATGGTAGTGGATTAGTACGAAAATATTTCTGAAGCGTTTCGCCAGTTTTTTATTCATGTTGCTATTCTTTAAAACAGTACTGTGCAATAAATAAAACCACGCCATGCCGCGACAACTACAACCACTTACAACACAACAACGAGGATGCTGTTGGCAATCAAATGAATTTTCAATCAGTTAATAATTTTGAATTTTCAGTCGGTAAATTTTTAAACACCACTGAAAAACGAAACATATACGAATATTTAGCAGTTTTTTAAACTTTATGTGCAATGATATAATATAAAGTTTTACATTTTTACGATTATAATTATAAATATTATTTTCAATATAAAAACTCATCTAATTACCCATACTTTCTATATTCATTTTGTTTGTGTATCTTGATTCAAATCGGTTCTCATCTCTCTATCTCTCTCGCTAGTGTGATATGAAACCCACCCAGCGAACCAGCCTCTATCTCTTTTGTTTTTTCTTTTATCTCATGGTATTATATAGCTTCTCTGCTATTACAGCTTCAATTTTTCTCTTTCTGAGGATTATTCAAATGTCGAATTAAAAAAGATATAATCGATTTCTAGTAGAAGATAAAAGCATTCCACGAAGGACACTCTACAGGCGTAGAATGCAAGCTAGTAAAAGTAACATTGAGCCGACAGTTGAAATGCCAATCCATTCTTCTCCCAGGTATGTTTCATTCATCTAACTTTTTTACTTGTTTTAACTCTAAAAATATGTTTTTAATCCAGAAATTTTTATAATTTGGATAACAAGGTACATTATTGTAGTAATTAATAAATATACTTTTTGCACATTCATATTTCCATTTTATGACAGTTAAAACGATTTTACAGTATCAATTAGTTTATAAAATTAACAATAATAATAATAAAACTTACTTTGGCCATCAACCTTAAAAAGCATCCTTGTAAAAAACTTTTATTTGGATGTTACATTGTTGGCTGAATCCAATCTTGTAATAATTTTTTAACACACTTTATAGATTTTTTTTTTTTTCTTAATTTTGCACAATTGTTTATTATCCACGACTACTTTTTATGACTGTTGGTTTTTATCAGTTTTATTTATTTATGCAGGATAACGACTGATTCTTCTGAAGAAAGTTCTACAAGTTATGAATCTGATGAATGCCCGAATATTGAAGATATGAGTGATGTAGAAGCAGAAGGTGATGAAGCATGTTATAAAATAAGCATGTAAAGAAGCATGTAAAATAATTTTGATGTGAAGAACCCTTTTCCCCATTATATAAATCGGCAGATGTTACAAATTTGGAGGCATTCTTATGTATTTTGGCTTTTTGCATACAATTTCATTTATCTGGAACATGTACTGATGAATTATTACAATTGTTAAAAATTTTGCTTCCTGCATGCAACATACCTGGGTCAAAGTATCTTTTAAATGAATCGGTGAAATCATCTTTGAGTTGTAACACCTTATACAAAATCCACTTATATTGTGACATTTGTAGTTCTTATCTCACAGAAATGGGAAATAACATAAAAGAAATATTTTGCTCTGTTTGCAATGAAAATAAAAATCCACTTATATTGTGACATTTGTAGTTCTTATCTCACAGAAATGGGAAATAACATAAAAGAAATATTTTGCTCTGTTTGCAATGAAAATAAATTAACATCTCATCTTATAGATAGCGGGAATTTTTTTATTTACATTCCTTTGGAAGAGCAAATCAGAAAAAAACTGGAGAAAAAAGATCTTTCTGCTACGATTAGAGATTATTGTAAGAGCAGGGAAACAGATATATATAAAGATATAATTAGTGGTGAAAATTATTCATTACCTGACACTCAAGATAACATATCAATTCAATTTAATGTTGATGGCATTCCTATGTATCATAAAGCAAAATATGGTCTTGGCCCATACATTGTATGATAAATGAATTGCCCCCCCAATGTAAGGAAAGAAAATATCATGATGTGTGGTTTATAGTTTGGCTCAAAAAAACCTGTCTTTAAGACTTATCTAAAACCTTTCATTAATGAACTTAATGTCCTATCTGAAACCTTAGATGAAGTAGAAAATGGGGAAATATCTTCTCAGATATTATCGGGCACATTACCTGTGACTTCTACATCTACTGTTCCTCTGCCAGTCACACCACTGAATTCAAACCGGATGCAGATGGGACAGGGAAACGGGCAGAAATGATAGTGTATCATGTGACATCTTAAACAAAGCGGCGCACATTGTTGAAAAAATAAACAAGGAGGATGGCAAATTCACTGCAGACTACATGAGGAAGCTGCCCTTTCAAACTAAAGAAAGGGCAAGACTGAAAATATTAACTGTACTGTATAAATCAGTTTTCAAGGACGAAAGTGAATAGAAGATTAAAAGAACTGAAACTTTACTTGTAGGCCTCATCCTGTGTAACTTTTGCCATTGGCCAACTGTCATCTTCAACGGCAAATCTTCGCGGTGGTGTTCTTGAGGAGCAAGTTATTTAATGACTGACAGTAGAAAACCAGTTATCTGCAGTTACATATCTGTTAGATTTTTTTATTGGCTCCACGAGACGAACTGATTGCATTTGCTTATTCAAAGATTGTTCATCTTTATTTAGTCAAATTCCATCAGAATCCTTTCCTTTGTATATGTATGCATTTAACAAATAGTTTCTAGCATCACAAAGAAGCATTATTTTTATGCCATACTTGGCAGGCTTCTTTGGCATATACACTTTAAATTTGCATCGCCCTCGAAATTTCATTAGCATCTCATCGACACATGCATATGCGCCAATCGTGTAATTACACTGCTCGACATTGAAAGTGCAACACCAAGAAGGAATGATAATAACGGAATGAAATTTTTTAGACACATACATTATAGTAGGAAGAACAATTGATTAAAATTTCAGGAAATTTGGAGTAATATGTACTGAGAAAACAGTACATAAAGCAGCTACAGCACATATCTGCCTAGGCATTGAATCAAACAGTGATTGGATGACATGTACAGGTATAGCACTTCATGAAGCTTCAACACGATGCCACAATTCATCGATCGAAGTGAGTGGTGGGAGGCCAGTCGCTTTTCAATGATTAAACAGTCATTCTCATTGTGGTGTGAGATCAAGAGAACACGCTGGCCAGAGCAACAGTCGAACACATTCTGTATCAAAAAAGGTCCGGACAATACAAATAACTTGCGGTTGTGTATTATCTTGCTTAAATTTTGTGCTACAGAGGCCTCAAATGCAGGGCAGAGGGGCGGGCCTTAATTCATCAGAAATTTAATGGCCACTGTTCAGAGTGCCAGGAATACGAACATGAAGTAATCGAGACGTGTATCCAATGGGATCCCATAATATCATTGCAAATGATGGACAGTATGATGATGTCGAATCCCAGCTGACAATGTGCATTATTCATAATGCTGTTAAATACGGATGAGGCAATCTTGCTGCTGTAAACAGGATTATGATTTGTCTGAAAAGTGACTTCACGCCATTCCAGCGTCCAGGTTCATCATCGATCATACATTAATGGCACCCATATCAGTGATGCAGTTTTGAGGGTAACCAGAATTTTGGTAGCTGCATACTGAGTCACCAACTGGATTGATGGTATGTTGTACCATTGGTTACACGTCCCGGTCACCTCTTGTTTTCATTCTCGCCACTCTGAATACCAGCCATTACATTTCTGACGAGTTAAGGCCCATAGCTCTGCCCTATGTTCAAGGCCTCTGAAGTGCAATATTTAAGTAGGACAATGCACGACCGCAAGTTGTCCATATTGTCTGGACCTTCATTGATGCCGAATGTGTTCGACTGTGACCAGCGCGTTCTCCTGATCTCGCACCAATGAAAATGACTATTTAATCGTAGAAAAGTGACTGGCCCCCCACCACTCACCAGTAACTTTAATCAATGAATTGTGGCATAGTGTTAAAACTTCATGAAGTGCTCTACCCGTACATGTCATCCAGTCGCTTTTCAATTCAATGCCTAGGCAGATATGTGCTGTTATTGCTCACAGAGGTCGCTGCTTTATGTACTGTTTTCTCAGTACATATTACTCCAAATTTCCTGAAATTTTAATCAATTTTTCTTCCTTCTATAATGTATGTGTCCAACAAATTTCATTCCGTTATTATCATTCCTTCTTGGTGTTGCATTTTCTATGTCGAGCAGTGTACTTTGACAATTTTTTATTACTGTATTAAATATTTCTGAAATTAGTCGGCTTTATCAATTGCTATTCTTTCCTTCCTCGTTTCCGAATTATCAACACAAGACAGCAGAGTAAGAATAAAAATCTTACTTTTGAAGTAACGCATGGAAATATTTCCCGTCCGGTACCATTGGTAGCAAATAAACAATCAACATCTTCTCTATTAGATATGAAAACTGCTGAGTACAATAATAAACCAAGAAAAGCCTTTATTTTGATTGCATCTGTATCACAGAGCTCGTGCCTCGTTGGGTCCGAATAACGCATTCTACATTCTTTAATTTTTACATTCGTCCAATTGACAATAATTCCTATTACATTTTCATTGAATAGTAAATTCCATGTTTCTTCTGGCTCTGCTCGAGGCACATTTTTCGCAGGACGTTTCAAACCTGGTAACTACACTACTATGTTCATCTACTTTCAACTGAGTACTTTATTCTTTTTTGGCGACCTTTAAATCACCTTTTAAGTTTTCAATACCCTTCCTTTTTATCCTCTACTTCATTTAGGTCATATGTGCCAATTCTTTTTCTTTAATTGAAATTTCAATTTTCTTCTTCTTCCTTTTACTGTTCGCTCTCTAAAAATAATGAATAATTTGAACGAGCATTATGTGTAAGATCTGAGAGTTTTTTCTTGCTTATTTTCAAAATAATTAAGTCCATCCAGAACTGTTAATCTTGAATTAATATTTTAGATGTCATCAATGCTTTGTCATAGGTCAATACACTTTTGAATTGGGGAAAACCTCTCTCAATCTACCCACTGCCATGCGAAAGAGTTAGATGCTTTTTGATCACCTTTGAAATTACGGGATATTTAATTATATTACCATACTGATTTATATTAAATATTCTTGACCAATAATGAGCTATTGATATGTTATTTACAGTAAAATTTCTGACTCCTATTTAACAAGAGATATAAACTAATTTCAAATTATACTTTTCATTTAAAACTACTTAACTAGTGGGGGGGAGAAATCATGGCTTGTCATTTTGGCAAATTCCTCGTGTCAATTTAAAATTCTCCAAATGGTGGATTATATTGCATTTATTTCAATATGTGTGTATGTTTTCAGTAACGCAAAACATTGAAATCTCAATTTATATTTTATACATCTTTTTATAATAAAAGTTATTTCAAACACAACATTTTTATTGTAAACTTTAAAAATCTACAAAAATCTTTCTCTAAATAGCATTATTAGTAATTGAAAGCATTATTTTTCATCTGTGAAATTTTGGATTTAAAATCAAATTACATTATAAATATTAACTATTTAAATAATTTTAATACTTTATTTGCAGATGATGTTTAATAAAAAAAATTATCTGGCATAATCCGAAATGAATACTGTTTAAACTGTAGCACTTAATTTGGTACTTATATATTAACCACATTCCACAAGTTTAGGTTAAGAAAGATTGTTGTCCAGTAATCATATACCTTAATTTTTATCTTTAAAAACTGATAGTGCTTTAGAAAAAGGTTTTCCTGGAATATGCATACTAAAAAATTATGCACTAGACTAGATAGTTTTATAAAATTGTAACGAACTGTATATTTAAAGTTGAAATAAGAGTATGGGTAATTATTTTTTTATTTTGCTTAAAATTTTTCACTTGCAAAAAAAACTTAATAGTAATTTATTTGTAGATCAATTGAAAGACCAAGTATGTATGCAGTATGTAAATAAGGGGTTAATTCCTGCACTAAATATCGAGCATCATCTTTTGACAGTCTATATCTGTTTAGAAATTTCCCCTCTACCAGACTAAATGGATCGGTATTGTCCTTTAAAGGTCTGTTAATTACATTTTTTAAATAACATTTTCTTCGGAGTTATTTTTTCACTACCAGTACTTCTGCCATCTTTCGGGTTTGACTTACAAGAGGTCTGAAGCTGTTGCAAATTTGCAAGTGGATTTACAGATGACATGTTTCGTTTGTATTGAAACTTCCATTGCAAACTACTTTGCAACCAGAAGTGTTTTATTTGTATGTACCCCAGAGAGATCAGAGAGTGTTTGCTTCATTGCATCATCCCAGCTGGAAAGCAGTGGTGTAGGAAAGTAGGGTGAAAGTGATTGTATGGTATTTTCCAGAGCATTTAAGAGATTGCCTGGAGTTACAATTATTTCTTTGTTCATCGGAGTTACTCCGGAGAAACCAGAGTACTTGGCATGTCTATGAGTATTAAAAAAAAAAAAAAAAAAAAAAACTTGAAATAATCCTAACATAGAACTTGTCTGATATAAAAGGAAGTCCTTGTGTCTCCAATTAACTTAACTATAAAATCACCCTAGCCAAATAGTGGCTGATTTGTCCCATCAGATGCATATGTAATGAGTTTCTGTTGTGGTACAGCACCTTTTTTCTCAGCTTGTCTATTTCTGCGTATTTATTCGGGCCCAATTTGTTGCAAAGCAGCTATAAAAATGTTTGTGTAGGTATCCTGGTTTACAAATTCTTTTTTTCTCTAACAATGTATGGCCACAATTTCTTTAGGAAGTAAATTATACACCTTTAATCAAAAAATAAGCAAAATGCGTTTATAAATAGCTAGTAAATAAAGTTTAAATCAAAGTGTACAATTTATCTACACACAAAAAGAAATATAACTGTATTTGTAGGAGAGCCATTATAATTTTATTAAAATCTGATATAAAATCCACATACTGTATCTGCCCTTTATTACAGTTCATGCCTAATCTGCAAAATAAAGGGCGATCACAGTGCCAATTCACAATGTATCAGTGGATAAAATTACAGTCCTCAGGGATTGAAATTACATTAATTTAAAAAAAACTTACAGCATACACAATTATTTAAAATACAGCATCAATAAACAACAAAGCTATATTACAAATTATTATACCAAATAACTGTAAATTAAACAATATTTTACAAATTCTATGTTAATTAGCAAATTATTCAATAGGAAGTACAGTAATTTTCGGGAAATAAGGCCGCGGCTTATACGTATTTAAAAGTTCAAAATCGGCAACTGCGGCCTATCTAATGGTGCGGCCTATCTGTTGAGGAAAAAAATTCTCGGATCTCAAAAATTTTTAATCATTTAATTTCAAAAGCACAGAATGCGTAAAAACTAAATATTTTGAATTTGATTATGTATTTTGTCGGTAGATGGCAGCACCAGACAAAAATCTTGCAGTAAAACTAGAGCTCTGTTTACTAAAAAATGATTGACCTGAAATAAATAACATTATCAAAACTCTCAATGTATGCCATCACCACTGATCGAAATATTCCAAAATCAGTATTAATAACTTTTATAATTTGATGATATTCAAATTATTTCTACATAATTAGCAGATAATAAAATCTTATATTGGTTATATTTAAACTATTTCTGAAATGAGAACATTACTGTTATATTGAATATGTATCCTTACATAATTGCATATGCGTATGTAAATAATAATAATAAAGAAAAGAACAAAAGACTTAAATCCATCAAAGTCTGCATAAAAATCCAAACTTTCTCCCACTTCCACAATAATCCTATCCCACGGGAAAAAAAAAGAAAAAAAAAAAAACTTTCTGATCTCATTATCTTTTTTTTTTTTTTTTTTTTTTCTTTTTATCGTGTTGTCCAAAGTTCATTGAGTAAAACAAACAGGGGGACAAAAAAAGAGCCATCACTTGGGCTATGTGCTGATAAAGGGCAAGTGAATGAGAAAGGAAAATGCAGCTGTAGCAGAAATAAACAAAACTCAAGTGGGTATATTTATTGCTTTGCTAAGAGCTAGAATTATTCATTCATTTTTTTTTTTTTTTTTTTTTTTTTTTTTTTTTTAGAATTAGATAGAGAAAAACAATGATTTATGGGATTTTAAAAAAATGTATGACTGAGTCATACATTTCTCAGTATATCTCATAAAATAGAAATATTGAAAAAGCGTTTAAATGGAGGAACATCTATAAAACATGTTATTTGACAAAAAAAAAAAAGAGATAAAATAGATGAATGAATAAATAAATAAATAATTTATTATTTATTTATTATTATTATTTTAAAACCAACATTCATATTGTATCACATATTTTACTAGGTCCAATTTCTTAAAGATCTAGGTATATTTCGGAAATTTTCGTAATTCGAAATCGGCATGTTCCCGACGATTTAATGCTAATGTATTAGTAATAAAAGAAAAAAAAAAATGCTTAAAAAAAAAAAAAAAAAAAAAAAAAAAATCTATTACAAAATCGGGGTATGTGTAAAGATTTGTTTAAACTATAGATTTATCTCGGTACAGGCCGCGGCCTATATGATGAAAGTTAATTTAATTTTAATGTTTTTCGTTGGTCCAGCCTATACGATGGTGCGGCCTATCTACCGAAAATCACGGTAATGTGATTTTTGTGATTCCTCTTTTGAATTCTTCTGCTTTAGTGTTTACCTTTACAATTCAAATTTCTTTATCATAGCCATAATACACTTTAACCCCTTAACGCGCGGTGTCCTCGCCACGAGGACGCAAAATTTAAGATCCAGCTGCAAAAATTCATCCCGGAAATATTTTAGCAAAAATTCACGTTAATAACATATCAGAAAAGGCCGTTTTTTTTAAACCTTAAAATTTAAAATTTCTTTTAGTTTAATTTAGTTCATGAATTCCGGTGGCAGTATAATTTAAATGTTTCAAATTGTCTTGCGCCGCAAAGGGTTATCAACTTGGCCTGTGAGTCATTTACAAACTGGTAATAGGTCATCTTTCACTAAAACCACTACACCCACATTAAAGTTATTTTTTTCAATCACCGATTTAGTTATTTGCTGCAGTGTTACTAAATAATTACATTTGTCCATTTCTTCCAAATAATTTGAGTTACCCCTGTTGCTAATTCACCAACGATTTAAACAATTCTAATTTACATCTATTATCATTGGTTCTGCTATTGCGTTCATTGATCTACCTATCGAAAAATGCTCAGCGGTCAACACGTAATTATCAAAATTATTTGACAATAGGTGTTAAGGGTCTCGAGTTAAGTATACCCTCAATTTGTATTACTATAGTTTCATACTCTTCATGAGTAA
This sequence comes from Salticus scenicus, assembly GCA_963930645.1. Taxonomy (NCBI): domain Eukaryota; kingdom Metazoa; phylum Arthropoda; class Arachnida; order Araneae; family Salticidae; genus Salticus; species Salticus scenicus. The sequence goes on from OZ005658.1 coordinate 262,707,465, forward strand.
AATCCAAATCTCCTATTCATTTTAAATGATGCTTCACAGATTTTACCCTACTTCCCACAAAATGAGGGGATTTTCACAACCTTATTTTGCTGCAAGAACATTGCATGTGCTTCTTATAATGTTAAAAGGTTGACCTGTTTTTGTATTTTGATTTTCTTTGTATCCTTTCTACAGTTACATAAACTTTTTTTTCCAGAACAAATGCTTGATGTTTCAAGAAAAAACATTTCTACTTTACATTTAATTTCAGAATTTAATGCAAAAGTATTCGTTTTTGTAACTTCTTTTTGTTTTGAAAGCAATCCAACATTACTGGCTAGTTTCTGTAGTACAGTTTTTTTTTCTTTTTTTGGTGATCGTGGTAAATGTTTGCTGACACGCTCTTTTGCTTTTCTTAGTGTCTGAGGTGTCCTCAGATTTGTCATAAGCATTTTCACTGAACTGTGATTATCTGTATTCTGGTCTGAAGATTTTTTCTCAATCTATGCTCTTGAACATGCTTTGTTTTGCATTCTTTTATGTACTAGTTAACTTCCTTTCATTCATATTCATATTTGCCATTTTTTTTTTCTTTCCCTTTCTTGCGCTTTTATTTTTTCCGAATTTTGTAGGATTACTTTTTAATTTTTTCCTATATCTCTTCATCTTTTCTTTAGCAGTCAAAGCCATTTTAAGTTAACTGTAAGTTAAAAGACTCAAGCAAAAGTTACTCAGGCAAAACTTACAACATGTATGATCCAGACAATACGTATTAACTTCCGAGAACAATGCGTTTCCTTTATCACAATGGAAACAAGTTTAGCTGTTTATTTTATTTCACAAAAAGCTGCTGTACACAGCTAAACCTATTGTTTACATTACATCAATCATAACACTTGCTTCTCTCCATGGCAAAGTGGATTTGGACATGGCCCTGGAGACAAACATTCGAAAAGCTAATGTAAAACTCAGTCATTTAGTTTCTATATTTTTCGATATTGAAAAAGCCTGAGATAAAATGTGGCATAAATTAGACTTTTGTGGAAATCTTATTTTTATTGAGAATTTTTTTTAAATTCAGATGCTTCCAAGTTCAAATTAGTTCAGAATATTCAGATTTCTACCATCTGGAAGAAGGTGTACCTAAGGAAGGTGTCTTGAGTGTTACACTTCTCATTAAAAATTAACATTTTGAAACAATTACAGCGTTCATAGGAGTTATATGTTGACGACCTGCAAATCTCTTGCCAGGGAAGTGACATGCATTTCATTGAATACCAAATACAATTTTGCTATCAAAATTATTAAGTAGGCGAATGAAAAAGATTTTACTTTTATCGTTGACAAAACACAATGTGTGCGTTTTTGCCATAGACAGGATCTTCATCAAGATCCAGGGAATCATTGTTAATATGAATGCGAACAAAAGCAAAAGAGTAAAAGTAAACAAAAGCCAAATTCAAATTATTGTAGAAACAATGGAGTGGATAAAGGAATTTTAACGTTGGAGTATACATCTAAGAAAAAAAAAAAGACTGGGAAGCTCTTGTATGTTGTTGTTAAACACTGAAGGTGGAGCAATGAAGGACATAAAACAATGGTCAAAAGTAAGTATTATAATACCATAGACTGTGATAATCATAACATTGATGTAGCTGAAGCATTGAAATACAAAGATCCAGAAGTATAAGTGAAAATGAAATTTATCGAATTAGTCAGCATGTCCCTATCAAAGCTCTGGAAATTCACAAAAAAGATTTACTAGAAGAATATGAGGATAACAATATAAAATTACTACAAATATATAACAACAATATATAACTACTACAAAGTAGCTGCTGATGGCTCAATTTATCCTGATCTACAGTGGGTTTACAGGCTATACTGTACTTCTTTTAATAAAGAATTTGGTGAAATTGTTAAAGGAGACTTTTTGAAGAGCTTTCTAGCTATGATTGAACCTGATCAGTCAATGAAATGTAAAATGAAAATCATTGATGATTTTATCATTGTTTTGATATCACCATTAATGGAGAGGACTCTTAGAATTGACAATGCATATCAAACAGTATTTATAGATATCTCTGGAAATATGGAACGTTTCAAATGCAGAGTCTTTCGTCTAATGACTGATTTATATGTTAGTGGCTTGCCACATACAGTTTTTATTTTGTCATGTGAATCTGAAAATCTTATTAATACTGGTTTAGACATGTTGAAAGAAATGTTGTCATTTGGTGCTTTTGGTGGTGTTTGCTTGAAAGAACCATCAGCATTTATAACAGTCGCTCAGCAAAAAAGTTTAAAAAAGGCATTTCCAGATTTGAACATCTGGTTATGCAAATTTCCCGTTTTGCAGGCCATTTGAAGATGGCTGTGAAATGCTCAGCACAATGTTTTGTCTATGGATAGAAGAGATTTGTTTAATTTATTTAAAAAGATTCTATATGCAAAAGATGAGATTGCATATTTATCCCCTGTAGTTGAATTCAGAAAAAATCTTAAAAGTTCAACATTATGAAATTTTTTTACAGCATGCTGAAAAAATTTGAAACAGGCTCAGATACCACAAATAACATTGTAGAAGTACTGTTCATGTTTTGAAGAATAACGTTTTGAACAGAACCAGAGCCTACAATGTTCAGTAACTTTTTTTATTATGTAGCTGTATCGCTTTCAGAGTATTACAGTAAAAAAAAATACTAGATGTTCTTACTAGTAGATACCTTCTTCAGGTATTCAGGGGGTGTCATGCACCCCAGGCCTGAATAATCTTTTTCTCTTCTCCTTTTGTTTGTTTCTCCTTTTTTTTTCTTTTACTTTATTTTCATTTTTGTTTTGGTTACCAGTGAGTTTTTTTAGTGCTTATTTCTTTGTTTATTCTTTTACTTTCGGGTTGTTAATTTTTTTTTTTTTGCCAATAAGTTCTTGGTCTATTCTTGTTCTGTTTACAAAAAAAAAAAAAAAAAAAAAACCAGGTTGGTTGAATAACTTTTTTTTGCCGTAAGGGCCACAGTGGGACATGCTGCATCACACAAAAAGGTAAATAAGGATTCACCCATCCAGATTGTCATTAAAAAAACACAGTAAAAATAAGAAACAAAAATACTAAAATGATAAAGTCAAAAATAATAAATCAGTGTAGACAATAAAAACCAATGTAATATAGGATGAACATAGCAAATAATAAAATCAGATGTCGAAGTAAAAACCAGCCTCTTTCAAAAAGTTTGTCAAATGATAATGAAGATTTACACCTAGAAGGCTCGTCAGATTGGGTTCGATAAAGATGACGAACGCAAGGGCAGTTGATGAGGATATGACGAATGATTAAAGCACTGTAATGACATTTCGGACACTAAGGTTCCTGTTATCCAAGCAGTAAGTATTTATGTGTAAATCATGAATGCTCGATTCGTAATCGAGTAATAATTACATCGTACTTTTTAGGGGTGAGTATAGGCCAGATTGAAATTTGAGGTTTTATTTCTTGCAATTTATTATTGTTTTGGTTATTCCACTGCCTTTGCCACATATTTTTAAGATAGCTTTTAAGTGTGTGCTTAATGTCATCGTATGGGACAGGACAGTTTAAAAGAATAGAAGCCTGCCTTGCGGCTTTGTCTGCTGCTTCATTGCGTACATTGACAGGAACCCAGCAAAACAAAATGTCAAATCCCCTTTTCAACAGGTTGTTGTAGGTTTTTAAAATTGAAATGAGAGTCAGGTTACAAGAGCTAAAAGAGAGTGAATGAAGAACACTGTCTGTATATAATGAATTTTCTGCTGTGATGAGGTGAAATAATGTTAAGAGCAACCTAAACAGCAAAAAACGCATGCAAAATGAATTAGGGAGTTTATAGCTAAAACTGGTGTTACCAATGATAACACCAAAGCCGACTTTATTGTTTATCTTAGAGCCATCAGTAAAAATGTTGATGTAGTCCTTGTAATGAGAGCGATGAGATGAATAAAGGGCCTGAAAAGTAGAAGCATCTGTGTTAGGTTTGTCAAATCCTTTAAACAGATGAAGAGAAGAAATGACCTGAAAATTCGAAAGTGTCATATTTATAAGAGACTGAGGACGAACTTTGGTATGAATATGAGAGGTGCCACCAAGACAGTTCTTAACTCTAAGAGCAAAATGTGGGATGCAAGATGGGCGATTCCCATATAGATATAGATTATGATCGTTACTATTTAAATGAGAATGAAGTGGATGATTAGGATGTGAGAGGATGCGAAAGTACAATTCAAGTGAAAGTCTTTGTCTGATGTTAGTGAGAGAAGGCTTCACACAGTCAGCATATAAACTAAGGACAGGAGTAGTGCGTAAAGCTCCTGAGCAAATTCTAAGTGCACAATGATGTGTTGTGTCAAGTTTCTTAATATTAGAGTGAGGGGTTGAACTATAAACCTGGCAAGTATAATCAAGTTTACAGCGAATAGTAGCCCTGTAAATTTTGAGTAACGATGGAAGATCTGCTCCCCAAGAAGTATTAGAGAGGACTTTTAAAATATCTAATGCATTATCACATTTTGTTCTTAAATGTGAAATATGAGGAATAAAAGTTAATTTTCTGTCAAAACTAACACCCAGGAAGCGAGCAATGTCAACAACTGAAATAGGCCTGTTATTCATGAAAATCTCAGGATCAGGAGGAAGACCTCGTTTACGACAAAAATGCACACATTGTGTTTTGTCAGCAGAAAATTTAAAACCATTTTTATCTGTCCATTTAATTATACTGTTTATAGCAAGTTGTAATTGGCGTTCTATGAAGCGCATGTCATTTCCCTGCCAAGAAATTTGCAGGTCGTCAACATATAAACTCCCACAGGCACTTTGCGGCAACTGTTTTGGTAACTCGTAATATATACTTAAATATGAAAACCCATGTGCTCACTTTTGTGTATATTGACGTGCTCGAAAATGGGGTTGACCAATAAGTATCCCGATATTCCCATGTTTGACATGTAAATATACTCAAAAATGAGAAGATGGGTTTTGAAATTTAAGTATATATTGTTTCAGAGCTATTTTGAGACAATTTTGCTCATTTTTCAGAAACCGTTTTTTAACAGCGTGGGTGTCTAATCTACAATCCCTTTATTTTTATAGAAAAAAGTGTAACTCAAAACACTGCCTTGAGGCACAACTTCCTCTTGAAGATAAAAATCTGAATAAAAACTGATCCAATACGAATTTGAAAGCGTCTGACTTTTAAAAAGTTTTCAATAAAAATAGGGAGATTTCCTCGAAAGTCCAAATTAAAAAGATCTTTTAAAATACCATAGCGCCAAGTCTTGTCATAAGCTATTTCCATGTCAAAAAATAAAAAAAAATTGAGACCAAATGGTTATGTCTTAATTAAACTCTTCGAATATTAGTCTCTGGTGATAAAATATTGTCAGCTGTTGAACGGCCCTGTCGGAATCCACTTTGCCATGGAGAAATCAAATTACTTTTCTCTAAAATATAAACTAGCCTAGTGTTTATCATTTTTTCCATAAGCTTACACAGGCAGCTTGTAAGGGCAATAGGCCTATTTTAAACTATTTTGTAATTGATTTTCTGTAAAAGGACTATTGTCTCTGGTGAGGAGCGGGAGTGAAAATTGATTGATGAGTATTCAGAATTACGTTTATAAGATAAAAAAAGGTTCAGAATAAGAATTAGAGCTGGAGATGTCAGAAAAGTTCTACCAATGGTATTTGCAATATTTTTAGTTGAAGTTATAGTTTGACCATTATCTTTTAAAAAGGAAATACTTTGATTAGAATAAATTCCCATTCCTTTCTTGACACAATGCCATAGCTGTTTGCTGCTTACATTGGAGGTAATGCTGGACACATAATTAATCGAAGAATCCTTTTATGATTTTCTGTGGAATCTACGTGCGGCTGCCCTTGCTTTTTTGAATGCGATATAATTAGCAGTTGTTGGGTACCTCCTAAAAATTCCCCATGCTTTCTGTTGCAATATTGCATTCATCATTCCACCATGGCTTTGAATGTTTATAGATGCCCAGAAGATTTTGGAATAGTAATGTTAGCAGCATTTATAATAGAATTAGTGATTTCAGTAATTGCTTTGTTAATATCACTCTCAATCATTTCATGTGTAATAGTTGCATTTATGGTAAAAGTAGTCCAGTTGGCCTCGTCATAAATATAATGCGGATTACCAGGATGATGATCATTAAAATTATTAAAAGATTAAAATAGAGGAAAGTGGTCGCTATTATGTAGGTCGTTACTCACATAGAAATTGAGATAAGGATATAAAGTCGGAGAGCAGATGGCCAGGTCTATTGATTGAAAAGTTCTGGAAGGTTCATGGAAGTAGGTATTGTTACCATTATTTAAAATACATAAATTATTATGAGAGACAAAGTCTTCAATAGTCTGTCCACGGGGGTTAATATCAGGACTACCCCACAGTGAATTGAGCCCGTTTAAATCACCAAGAATTAAAAAAGGTGTTGGCAGTTGTGAAATAAGTTGATTCAGGTCACATGGGCGAACAATCATATTTGGCTATAAATAAACAGTGCAAATGGTGACAAGTAGTTGAATATGAATCTGACCAGCAAATTGGGTAAAATCATTTCTGAAACAGCTATAGCCATGAATGTTAATTTTATCATTTTGTCCTAAATGTGTTTCTTGAAATGCCAAGCAAATAGGTTGATGATCTAAGATTACTTTATCTTTGTCTTTGATTTCATCTCATTTATTAATAAAACCTCTACAATTCCAGAAATGAAATTAGTTATTATTATTTTCGTATATTTCCGAATATAAGCCGATCCATACGTAAGCCGAGAGTACATTTTTCCCTTCAGAAATTTGCCCTAAATTGCAAACCCGTGTATAAGCCTAATTGAAAAAATACTCTTTTAAAGTTCAAGTTTATCGCCAAAACGACGAAAAAATTGCCGATCTATAAAACTTTCAGGATAATTTTCTCTTATACTATTTACGAATCAGACAGAGAAGTTACTCCGTTTGTGCAATCTGCCGATGACGTCAGCTATCGGCAGGTTAAAAAAAAAGAAATGTAAACACACATGACTACATCAAGCTGCTCTAGAAATAAACTTAAAATTGCTAATTTAAGAGTTTTATATGTGATAAATATTTAAAAATAAGGTTTTAATATCCATTATATTACTTTATATATAGTTTTTAAGCTTAAATTATATGCATTCAATCATTGTTTCTAATGTGTGTTTTTTGCTAGAATTTTGTGAACTCATATATAAGCTGACCCCTGTACTTCAGCTTCCGAAATTTTTCCAAAAATTTTCGGCTTATACACGGAAATATATGGTATATGTTTTTAGAAAAACACATCTACATTCTGCTGCAGTAGACATACCTTCCCCATCAGAAGGATAAAGTCTCATTAAGCCCTCTTGTTGAACAGGGCTTGTTTTAGTAGTTTTATTTAATTTCATGTGAGGTGCTTTTAACATTTTCTTTTTCTTAACAATACTGTGACGGGAGGGTGGGTTTGAATGTTTTATTGGGATAGAAACATGGGACTTATCAGGTAACAAGTTCAGGGATGAAACTTTTCAGGGGCTACCCCTGAATTCAGGGTTTTTGAAGTTTTGCTGTCTCTGAATTTTATGTTAAATTAATTTATTTTTATAGAAATTTTTCATTTTTAATGTTTAATTTACTGTATAATGTATTAAGAACTCTACAAATATCATTCATTATAGGTAACTATATGATATATCATTGATTTGTCTTGCCTATATGCATGCAAGAAACAGTTTTCAGGGTTTTTGCATGTTAGGTAGTTTCACCCCTGTAAGTTTTTAATTGGTTGTGCAGATTTCTTTTTTGTAGCTGGTTTGGGTGAGGAAGACTGTTTAGAGTTAAAAGCTTGATTAGTCTTTGACTGTATTTTTTGAGAATTATGCAAAGCAGTTCCAACTAGAGAGCTGGTATTATTTAGACAGACAGTTTATGTAGCTGTTGTTTGACAAGTTTTCTTGGTAGAAGTAACGGCAACATATATGATTTTCCAATGATGGGTGTTCTTTCTTCAACTATTTTCCTTGCCTCAGGGTACGATATATTTTCTTTAGTTTTTATTTTCTTTAGTTTAATAATGGTCTGAATCTCTTTCTATTTTTTACTTTTAACAAGACTTGGAGTATGATGGGTGGTTGGTTGGTTGGTAGGTGGCCTTTTAATGGCGCAAGGTCCACAAAGGGACATACTGCGCCAAACTAATGTAAAAAAATAAAGTGTAGCTTCTGGATGGGTTTACCCATCCAGATGGTTATTAAAACACAAACCTAAAGTTAAAACAAGAATAGGTAAAAGGTTAAAAAATAATGCAGTCAAATAATCAAAAATAAAAGAAAACCGTGTATGAGATGCAATGATGTAAAATTAATGAGCAGTGTATATAATAAAATTAGAAGTAAAAAAATGATTAACAGAGTATATAAAATAAAAACACTTGTAAAAAATGATGAACAGTGTAAAAAAATAAAATCAGAAAACGCAATCAAATTTCATGGTAAAAACCTGCTTCGATTAAAAAACTAATTAGTCCAGAATGAGGATTTTCGCCCAAAAGGTTCGTCAGATTTGGTGAAGATGAATGAAAATAAAACCTAATATAAATGACGTAGGCAGGGACAATCAGTCAAAATATGGCGAATGGTAAGTGTGCTGAAATGACATTTTGTACATAATGGTTCCTGTTCCCCAAGGAGAAGATGCTTGTGTGTAATCCTAGAGTGTCCAATTCTAAGTCTAGTAAGAGTATCAAGTTTGCGTGGAGCAAGTGTTGGCCAAAGTGAAATATATGGTTTAATTTTCCATAATTTATTGCTGGTTTGGAAATCCCACTCTCTCTGCCAATTGCGTCTTAGATAATATTTTAGAGAATGTTTAAGATCCTCATATGGAACAGGACAATTAAGAGGATTTAAAGCTTTCTTGGCTGCTCTATCAGCAGCCTCATTGCCCTTGATGCCAACATGCCCTGGAACCCAACAAAATTTGATATCAAATCCCTTTTTTAAAAGGTCGTTATAGGTTTTTAACACTGAAATGAAAGAGGTTGTACAAGAACTAGATGAAAGTGAATCAAGTACACTCTTGGAGTCAGTATAGATGATAAATTTTCGGTTAGGAAGTGAAGAAATTAAATTAAGTGCAAGTTCAATGGCTAAAAACTCAGCAGAGAAGATGGAAAAGGAGACTGGGAGACTATAGCTAAGGGTGGTGTTATCAGTAATAACACCGCAGCCAACTTTATCACTACACTTGGAACCATCTGTAAAAATTTTAATGTAGTCCTTATAAGCACAATAATGAGAAGCAAAGAGGGTCCTAAAAACAGCAGCATCTGTATTGGATTTGTCAAAACCAATGAAGGGATGAAGACATGAAATAACCTTGTAGTTCCAAGGGGTCATATTAAAAAGTGTCCGAGGACAAACTTGAACGTCGAGATCAGACATATCAGCAAGTATATTTTTTATTCTCAAGCTAAAGTGTGGAATGGACCTGGGACGATTTTGAAATAAATTAAAATCTTTATTGTCAAAATGAGGATGAAGTGGGTGACGCGGATGAGATAGAATGCGAAAATACAATTCTAATGAAAGTTGTTGTCTAATTACAGTGAGAGAGGGTTCTACACAGTCAGCGTATAAGCTTAAAACAGGTGAGGTGCGAAAGGCTCCAGAGCAAATTCTGAGGGCAGAGTGGTGCACTGTGTCTAGCTTTTTGAGGTAAGAAATACAGGTTGAGCCATAGATCTGACAAGCATAGTCCATTTTGGAACGGATAACTGCACGGTAGATTTTAAGGAGAGAAATGCGGTCAGCACCCCAAGAAGTATTTGAAAGAACTTTGAGAATATTTAATTTTTTAAAACAGTTTGTCTTTAAGCTAAGAATATGTGGAATGAATGTAAGTTTCTTGTCAAAAACAACTCCCAAGAAACGGGCAGTGTCTACAACTGAAATTGGTCTGTTATTAATTAAAATATCTGGATCAGGATGAAGCCCACGTTTACGACAAAAGTGCACACATTGTGTCTTATCAACAGAAAAGGTAAAACCATTTTCATTAGTCCATTTAGTAATATGCTTGATAGCAAGCTGTAACTGACGTTCAATAAAACGCATGTCGTTTCCCTGGCAAGATATATGCAGGTCGTCAACATAAAGACTGCCATGAACATTAGGTGGCAGTTGTCCCAGTATACCATTGATTTTAATAGAGAAAAGCGCGACACTTAGAACACTACCCTGAGGAACACCTTCCTCTTGAAAATAAAAATCTGAGTAAATTGTTCCAATACGCACTTGAAAACGTCTAATACTTAAAAAATTCTTAATAAAAATGGGAAGGTTACCACGCAGGTCCAAATTAAAAAGGTCTCTAAGAATGCCATACCGCCATGTCTTATCATAAGCTTTTTCAATGTTGAAGAATATTGAAACCAAGTGGTTACGTCTAATAAAAGCTTTTCGTATATTAGTCTCCAACATAAGAATATTGTCAATTGTAGAACGACCACGCCGAAAACCACTTTGCCACGGAGAAATTAAACCGTTTTTTTTCAAGAATAAAAACTAGCCGTGTATTTACCATTTTTTCAAGGAGTTTACATAGGCAACTTGTAATAGCAATAGGCCTGTAATTTCTTGGGTTGGTTGCATCTTTTCCAGGTTTAGGGAATGGAATAACAATAGCATCGTGCCAAGCAGTGGGAAAAATTTGTTCTGTCCAGATTCTATTGTAAAGTTTGAGCAGGTTTTTTAGAGAATTTATAGATAAATGTTTGATCATAAGATAAGAAATGCCATCAGGACCAGGAGAAGAGGAATGGGTACTTTTCAAACTCTTACTTAATTCCTTCTCTGTAAAAGGGCTATTGTAATTATGTGAAGACTGTGAGGTAAAGTTTAAGATTGAACGTTCAGACCGTTGTTTGAAAGAAAGAAAAGGATCAGTATAAGAAATGGAACTAGAGATGTCTGAGAAAGCATTGCCGATGGTATTAGCTATATTTTTAGGTGAAGTAATGGTATGACCATTGTCATTTAAAAAAGAAATACTTTGATTAGTATAAATTCCCACTGCTTTCTTGACACGATGCCATAGCTGTTTGCTGCTAGTGTTTGAATTTATGCTGGAGACGTAGTCTACCCAGGAATCTTTTTGTGCTTTCCTACGGATTCTCCGTGCATAAGCTTTAGCCTGTTTAAAAAGTATATAATTGTTTGTAGATGGGTATCCGAAAAATTCCCCACGCTTTTTGTTGTTTTCTTTTTGCAAGATTGCATTCCTCATTCCACCATGGCTTTAAATATTTTTTCATACAACCAGATGATTTTGGAATTGAGAGGTTAGCAGCATTTATAATACATTTGCTTACTTGTGTGACTGCGTCATTAATATCACCTTCCACCATGTTAGACGTAATAGTTGAGTGTAATGTAAAGTTCGCCCAGTTGGCTTTGTCATAAATATAATAATTATTACGAGGGTGACTATGACTTAAATTATAAAAGGATAAAAAAAGAGGAAAATGATCGCTGTTATGCAAGTCGTCACTAACGAAGAAATTAAAATATGGATAAAGAGTAGGAGTACAGATGGCAAGGTCAATAGTATGAAATGTTCTAGATGGTTCATGAAAGTAGGTGTAGGCTCCGTTATTTAATAAGCATAGGTTATGGTCATTAATAAGGTCTTCTATTATTTTACCACGGGAGTTCAGATCAGGACTTCCCCAAAGTGGATTATGGCCATTAAAATCACCAAGAATTATGAAAGGAGTAGGAAGTTGTACAATGAGACTGTTAAGATCATGCTGGTTTATAGATATGTTAGGTGGTAAATAGATGGAGCAAACAGTTATTAACATACGGATGTGTAGTTGGATTGCAACTGCTTGTATGTTAGTATTTAAAGGAATATTAGTATGTGGAACGCTATTGGAAATTAAAAGAGCGACACCACCTGTAGCCCTGTCGCTTTGGAGAGAGTCTTTCCTATAACATTGATAGCCACGAATTTTAATATTATCGTTTTGTTTAAGGTGAGTTTCCTGAAAAGCAAAACAAACAGGTCTATGATTAAAAATAATTTCTTTTATATCGTCTCGTTTATGGTTAAAACCCCGGCAATTCCAGCAAATGAAATTAGTCATAATTTTTTTTTTTTTTTTTAGATCAGAACATCTACGTTATTGTCTTCTGATGCAGTAGACATATTGTCTTCCCCTTCCGAAGGATGGAGATTAATTAAATCATCTTGTGAAACCTTATTTAAGGTATCAGTCTTCTGAGCATTTGTAGTGGATTTTAACGAAGTTTTTTTCTTTTTAATCATACTTTTGTTGGATGGTGAGTTTGAATACTTGTAAGGCACAGAGCTATGGCTTTTGTCAGACACTGCTTTTTTCAAATTCTGTGTGATTTTCTTGGGTACTGTAGGTTTAGTCAAGGGCAACCGTGAAGTGTGAGGAGTTTGATTAGATTTGGACTGTATTGTGTTATTTAGAGTAGTTGTTGGTTGGCTAGTTTGGTTGAGGCATTCAGTCTGTGTTTCTATTGTACGATAAGTCTTTTTGTTTGAAGTGACAGCTGCGTATGACTTACCAATGGTAGGCGTCCTGGATTCTACTATTTTCCGTGCTTGAGGGTATGAGATGTTTTCTTTTATTTTGACAGTTTGGATCTCTTTTTCTAACTTCCATTTTCCACATACTTTTGAATATGCTGGGTGATCTTTTTTGCAGTTAATGCAGCAGATAGGAGCTTCGCAATTTTTACTGTCATGGCCTACTGCACTGCAGCGAGCACATGTTATATTTCCACGGCAAGAAGTCATTGAATGGCCGAAACGTTGACATTTAAAACATCGAAGGGGATTTGGAATGTATGGTCTAATAGAGCATTTCAGATATCCGGCTTTTATTGATTCTGGCAGTTGCGGTGAGTCGATTGTAAGAATTAAATGCTTGGTGGGAATTTGTTTGCCCTCTCGAAAAATAGAGATCCGGCGGACAGCAACAACATTTTGTTCTTTAAGATTTTCCAGGATTTCTGTTTCAGATACATATTGCAGATCAGTTTCAGAGATTACTCCACGGCTAGTATTTAAAGTTCTGTGGGCAGTTACCGTTATAGGTATATTACCAAAGTTAGTGCATTTTCTTAAATTTATAGCTTGTTTGCTGTTTGCCACTTCTATCAACAATTCTCCTGAGCGAAGCTTTTTGATTGTTTTTGGCTCACCTACCATTGATTGCAGGGATTTTTGAACTAAGTATGGGGAAGTCTTAGAGAAGTCTCCCTCATTTCGCTTTATAACAAAGAAACGAGCCTCATCACTATTAAATATATTCTTATTATTCAAAGTAGATGAAAATTCATCCATCCTCTCTCCCCAAGAACTTGACTGTGTTTGGTTCGCTTGGCCCGAGCCAGACGCATTATCCGTATTTCCTTTACTTGTAGCCATAATTAAATTAAATAAAAAGGTTCGAGGGTTTCCTTAGTCCCACAAGTCAGCCCATTTCTTGAACGGACGGAAAGCAAAGGGTTTTCAGAATCGCTCCCTGGGACACCCATAACCACTCACCAGCTACCAGACCGTCAACCCAGATTGGGAATCACATGTGGTAGTCGTGTTAGTCCGGTGTTTCTCGTTCGAGTAGTCACCGTTGTCTCACCTTCACCAAGGGCACCAGTCTCCCAGTGTGCTCCCAAGGCTAGACTACCGTGAGACCCTCACCAAACCGCCAACCCAATAGCCAGCGCCACATCTACACCGGACTTAGCTTAATTAATAGATTAGTAATTTTATGGTTTTTAGCTTAACAAATGAGAACAAGAACAACAAAAGGTGAGTAAAAACAAGGTGAGTAGAAACGAAAAAAGTGAGTGAACAAGGTGAGTAGTTTCATTTTTTTTTTTGTTTTTTTCAAATTTTATAATTTTTTAAAGAATTTTTTTTTTTTATAAGAACAAAACGACAGGAACAAGGAATTACCAAAATCTTATTGGCAACAAAAGCAAAATAAACCAAAACAAAAGTGAAAGAAATAAAAGGGAAGGGGAATAAAGCAAAAGGAGAGGAAAAAAAGATCACTCGGGCCCGGGGTGCGTGACTCCCCCTGAATACCTGAAGAAGGTACCCCCCTGGGGGAGTATGATGGGTGATCATTTTTACTATTAATGGAACAGACTGGGGCTTCGCAATTTTGACTGTCATGGTCGATGTCACTACAAACGTGCACACGTCAGTTTTCCTCTGCATGAAGATTTAGAGTGTCCAAAGCGTTAGCAGTTGAAGCAGTGTAGTGGATTCGGAATATATGGCCTAATGGGGCATTCGAGATAACCGGCTTTTATAGAGCGTGGATTTTGGAAAGTCTATTATTAAATAATATGTTTGGTAGGTATTTGTTTGTTATTTCGAAAAACGGAAATGCGTCTAACTGCTATAACTTTTTGTTCTTTAAGGTTTTCAAGGATTTCTGATTCTGGTATGAACTGTAAGTTAGGTTCAGAGATAACACCACGACAAATATTCAAAGTTCTATGAGGAGTAACAGTGATAGGTATGTCTGCAAAAAAGGCATGTCTTTTTAAACCCCGAGCTTGCTTATTATTTTCGACTTCTATTAATAATTCTCCTGATCTAAGTTTTTTCACTGATTTTGGATCACCCATTCATTATTGATTGCAGTGCCTTTTGTATTAAGAAAAAAGATGTTTTTGAGAAATCTCCTTCTTTCCTCTTTATTACAAAAAATCCAGCTTCACAATTAATAAACAAATTCGTCTCATTAAGAGTGGAAGAAAACTCTTCCACTCTATCTCCCCAAGATTTCACACTTGAATTTTTAATAGTTTGACCCGAGCCAGACGCATGATTTGAATTATCCATAATTGTAACCAGAATACGAGAGAGGGAAAAAAGGGGTGAGTGTTTCTTCCAACACACAAATGCAAAGGGTTTTTAAGAGTCCTCTCTGGGACATCTATAACCACTCACCAGCTACCAGACCACCGACCCAGTTCAGGAGCCGCATGTGGCAGTCCTGTTAGTCTGGTGTTTTTCATTTGAGTAGTCACCATTTTCTCACCTTCACCAAGGGGACCAGTCTCCCAGTGTGATCCCAAGGCTAGACTGCCATGGCACCATCACCAAAATCTTTGTCCCAATAGCCAGCGCCACACCAACACCGGACTTTACATGGTTATTGTATTACTGGTTAGTATATAGATGTTTGTGTCATTTTACAGTTTTAATTATTATTATTATTTTTTTTTTTAAATTCTAAATAACAACCAACATTGGAAAAAAGGAGGTGTGTCTGAACATAACAAAACAAGTGAGTAAAACGAGGTGAGTGGTGTAAATTTTTTTTTTTTTTTTTTTTTAATATCAAAACAAGAGGAGACCAAGAGCTTATTGGCACTGAAAACACCAAAAGCAAATGAACAAAAACCAAATTCTTCTTGGCAACAAAAAAAGGTAAGACAAACAAAGGAAGGAGAAAAGAAAAGATCACTTAGGCCCGGGGTTTGTGACACCCCCTGAATATCTAAAGAATGTATACCCCTGGGAGCACAAAAAAATAGAATTACTAACTTTGAACACAAAAGAAAACATGTGGGAGAACATACGCACCTCTTTCTTTGTTTCTGTGTTATTTGTTTAAAAAATTGAAAACTGTAAAAAAAAAAAAAAATTAACAATTAATACATTAACAAAGTTTTGTCTGGTGTCAAAAAAGGCATTGCAAATCAAAAGTTTATTGAAGAT
The DNA here is from genome assembly GCA_963930645.1 of Salticus scenicus. Classification (NCBI taxonomy): domain Eukaryota; kingdom Metazoa; phylum Arthropoda; class Arachnida; order Araneae; family Salticidae; genus Salticus; species Salticus scenicus. The sequence goes on from OZ005658.1 coordinate 262,723,275, forward strand.
TATGCAAAAAAATGGCTGTGTTTGAAAGCCGGCAATGCACTATTTTCGGCATTTTGCATAATTTGCGATTCCGAATTTACTGTTGCCGATGGTGGTAATGATTGCAAATGGCCCACGTCACCAGAAAGTGACATCAGCTATGAAAACTTGTAAACAAGTTCCAGACTTTTTTGAAATTGGAAGTTTGTCTGCAGCTACTAAAGTGAAAGCTCTTTCTTCAAAATTTTTGATTGAACACAATTTACCCATTGCAGCCACAGACCATGCTGGACCACTTTTAGGAGCATGTTCCCGGACTCGAAATTTGCTGGCAAATATAGTGCAGGAAGAACAAAAACAACGGCTATGATTTCTCTAATGTCTAGTGAGACTTCTCAAAATCTTTTGTCTGAACTTGCAAAATCACCATTTTCTTTTCAACTGATGGAAGTAATGATGGAAAGAGTAAAACTTTATATCCTGTTGTTATAAGGTATTTTGATGATAATAAGGGAGAAGTCATTTCTACCCTTTTGTCTGTCCTTTCCAATTCATCAGTTTCAACAGGATTTAACATTTTTTCTTTAATTAATGATGAATTCCCCCCCCCCCCCTCCCCCTAAGTGAAGTGGTTTTTCTCTTATTTTGAGTTCTTGAAAACAACTGCAAGTTAAAGTTTTACTATACTCTTATTTTAGTAATATATTACATAAATCCGTTGTAATGTGAGAAAAGTGGTACCTGTCTGTTTATCAAATAAACTACAATATTTTGTTTAATGATTTATTTTATTTTTTCATAAAAATGTACAGCACGATTTTTTATAAAAAATAATGTAAATTTCTAATTTAAGGAAAATTTCCATGCATTTTTAAATGGAAAAGTGAAAATTCTCAGTTTGGATGAATAAAAATGAATATTTCAAATAATAATCTATATAAATAAAGAGAAGTATTTATATGTTTGTATGTGTGTCTGTCTGCGTTCTGGTGCTCACACTACCGATCGCATATGGGTACCTGAGATCCTGTAGGTGTGCACCTCACCAATATTTTTTCGAATTTCGAATCTGAATTTTTTTAAATTAATTTTTTTAGTTTTAAATATTGGCTTCTATTTCTCATTTTTCATAAATTTATTCTTCCATGGAAATTGTCTGTGTATCTTAGCAACAGTTATTACGCTATTTATTTTTATTGAATACATTCATTTGACGGCAGAATCTTTTTTCTTATTAATTTTTTTAGTTTTAAATATTGGCTTCTATTTCTCATTTTTCATAAATTTATTCTTCCATGGAAATTGTCTGTGTATCTTAGCAACAGTTATTACGCTATTTATTTTTATTGAATACATTAATTTGACGGCAGAATCTTTTTCTTTTTTCCCTTTTCTTTAAATTTATTATATTTATTGAAAATCAAATGATAATGCAGTAGAAAAAATTAATATATTATATTTAAAATTTAAAAACGTATTTGTAACAGAATTATTTTTATGCCTAATTATTATAGTAAAGCAACTTTTTATTTTATTCCTTTAGAAAATATTTAAGTAAGTAAAATTATATATTTAATTCTTTTTTAAAGAAAATCGACTTATTATTATTATTATTATTAGTCGGAATCAAATTGTAATATAGTGTAAATTCCGAGGGCTATAAAATACATGGTTCGAAAACTAAACTATTTGATAGTTGCTGAGATACAGTTATTTTATAATCGTAGTTCTTGAATAATAATTCGCCTGTCGATAATAAATATCCAAATTGAAATGCCAAGGGAAGAACTTTCTGCAGGCAGTAAGAGCCCCGACCTGATGGAGTGCTGCCCCTGGAGGTGCTGTCGTAGGCAACGGGTACCCGAAGCTTGGTTTAGAGCGATAATGTGATGTAAAAAAAATATATATATTGATCCAATTCTTTTGAAAATTCATTTAAATACAGCGCGCAGCTAAGCGGGTGTAGCCCGCTAGTTTTAAATATGGCAGGGGTGTAAACCAAGTTTTTCCAAATACATTCATAAAAACTATCCGATTTTTAAATCTTATATATTAAAACACAAGAGATTTTCTTTAAGACTGAAATCGCACGATTTGAGCATGCACGGAGACTGTTCCTATCTTTAGACGAAACCGGTGACCAATCGCTGAGAGCCTCTTTGGATTTCTAGAGCGAGCGAATTCAGAAACCTGATTCGCTCATGCTTTCTCGAGACTCGAGCTCATGGTGAGGGTGACGTTGATGCTAATTTTCAATATTGGATCAATTTTCAAACAGTAAGGTGTGTATACATTGTTTTTTTTTAGTTATTAAATTATTTCTTTTACTTAAAGTTTATATTTGTTATGAATTCTAGAGTATTGTGATATATATTTTGTTTAGTGTTTCTGTTAACATTTGTATACGTTTATATTAAAATGTTACTGTTAGCATTTTAACTATATTTGTTATGAATTCTACAGTACTGTGATAGATATTTTGTTTAGTGTTTCTCTTAACATTTGTATACGTTTATATTAAAATGTTACTGTTAGCATTTTAACCCTTTTACTACTTTGTATATATTTATATGAAATATTACTGTTTGCATTTTTTAATGTTTTGTGTTCGTATAGTATATTGAAAATGTTAGATTATTACAATTTTCGCGAAATTGCATCGAGCTTTATCGATATTTTTGTATTTCTTTGCATATTTTAAAACGCTATGCTGAGTAAATAAATACCATCATTCTATATAGTTTGTTGATTATTTTCGGTGCCATATAGAAATAATGATAATGCACATAAGCATATATAATTTTTTGAATATACTTAATAAGATATACATATGTAACAGAGAGAAAAAATGTAAATGGTAACATTTTAAATAAACGTATAAGAAACAAAAAAAAAAAATAAATAAAAAAAATAATAATAATAATTAAAAGTAGTTTCCAATGCTAAAAAAATACTATAAACAATACTCTAGAACTCATACAAACACATGAACTTTATTTTACACATAGAGAAAAAATAAAACAATGCATATGCACTTTATTGTTAACAAAAAAAAAAAAAAAAAACGTGTGGCACTCGGGGACTGCTGCGGTAAAGCTATTGCATAGCATTTTTTATCAACTTATGCAATTATAATTATTTATTTATTTTATTTTTTACCCTTCCACTCCCTCCCCCCTTTCCCGCCCCTCCCAATAATTTTAAAAATTCAAAAATATCCGCAATCGATTTGTAGGTATCGAAAACCTCGATGTACCAAATTTGAATGATCTAACTCTATTATTTTTTCTTTGCCCCTCTGTCCCCCCCCTCCCCAGCCCTTCTAATAACTTTACACTTTCAAAAATATCCCCATTCGATTTGCAGGCATCTAAAACCTATCTGTACCAATTTTCAATGGCCTAACTGTATTTCTATTTGTTTTTGCCCCATAGCCCCCCCGCCCTTGCTGCCCCACCTGGAGGCTGAATTTCTGAAATTCCCGAAATTGGTTTTTAGATATTTTCATTAGCTATATTTTAGAGCAAAAATTTCACGTCTATCTGTTTTTCTGTTTGAGATATATAGGATTTCTATTTGTTTTTGCCCATAGTCCCCCCCTTACCGCCCCTCCTAATAATTCTACAAATTCGAAAATATCCGCAATCGATTTGTAAGTATCGAAAACCTCTATATACCAATTTTGAACGATCGAACTGTATTTTTATTTTTTTTGCCCCCCTTATCGCCCCTCCTAATAACTTTACACTTTCGAAAATATCTCCATTCGACTTGCAGGCCTCTTAAACCTATCTGTCCAATTTTGAACGGCCTAACTGTATTTCTATTTGTTTTTGCCCCATAGCCCCCCTTACCGCCCTACCCCCTACCCGCCCCTCCTAATAATTTTACAAATTCAAAATCATCCGCAATCAATTTGTAAGTATCGAAAACCTCTATGTACCAATTTTGAACGATCTGACACTATTTTTATTTTTTTGCCCCCCTCCCCTCCCCCCCCTTCTCGCCCCTCTTAATAACTTTACACAATCGAAAATATCCCCATTTGACTTACAGGCCTCTTAAACCTATCTGTACCAATTTTGAACGGCCGAACTGTATTTTTATTTGTTTTTACCCCATAGCCCCCCCTTACCCGCCCCTCCTAATAATTTTACCTCCTAATAATTTCACGTTTATCTATTTTTTTTGTTTGAGATATATAGGATTATGCGAAATCACATTTTACGCATGTGAAAAATCACATTTTGCCCCCCCCCCCCCCTTGGGGACCGAATTTCAAAAATTCCAGAAACAGATTTTTAGACATTTCTATTAGCTACATTTTAAAGCAAAAAATTTACGGATATCTGTTTTTTTGTTTGAGAAATGAAGGATTTTGTGAAATTACGTTTTGAAGTGCTGAAGTCTGCCGAACTGTGTTAGGTTTTTTTCGTTACGGAATTTCTTGATTCGGTCGCTGCACTCAAAGCCCGCGATAGAAGCTATGCAATAGCTTAAAAAGGTGGGATATTTCAAATTTAAGTGAGATATTTTTTGATTTTGAGCACTCAAAGAGTGCAATAACTGGCATAACCTAAATTATTTAACATTTAATTATTGCAATTTTTAGCCTTCACACTTTGTAGTTGTTTGTTGATATAATAAACACTTCATATATCTTCTTAACAAATATTTATAATTAAAAAATATTCTGAAATAATTACATAATATTTCCTTTTTTCTTTTTTTTTTTAAATCAAGAACTTTTATAGAAGTTAAGTAAAAAAAGAACACTACAGGCTTCGAACTAATTAATATTTTACCCAACTGAACTAAAAAATTGATGAAATACTCAGAGCAATGTGAAAAAATTAAGGGGCAATCCCCCTTATGATATATTTTTGAACGAGATTTTTCAAAATATTGTGAAATTCTCGCAATCCCACCCTATAATGGGAACCTTGAATTAACTGCGCTTATCTGTACATTATAGAAATACTTTGACTTATATTAAATTCTGAAAATTTATTTAATGGAAAGTAAATATCAAATGTGATAGATACTTACGAATATTCACAAGTTTTATCTTTATTTATTTATTTTACAAATTACCCAATTTGTGAGTTATTTGAGTTCTAGAGTATTGTTTATATTTTTTAGCATTGGAAATTACTTTTAATTATTATTTTTTTTTTCCGTTTTTTTATAGGTTTATTTAAAATGTTACCATTTACATTTTTTCTCTCTGCTACATATGTATATCTTATTAAGTATATTCAAAAAATTATATATGCTTATGTGCATTATCAATATTTCTATATGGCACCGAAAATAATCAACAAACTATATAGAATGATGGTAATTTATTTACTCAGCATAGCGTTTTAAAATATGCAAAGAAAGAAAAAAAAAAAAAAAAACTCAGCAGTTTGTATATTGCAACAAAAACATACAATTTACAATTGAATTTCAAAAATAAACTAAAGACATAATGGGAGTAACTAATAATAAAAATACTTATCTTTGGTGCAATGCAAAAATATCGATAAAGCTCGATGCAATTTTCAAAGTAGTTAAAAGGTTAAAATGCTAACAGTAACATTTTAAATAAACGTATACAAATGTTAACAAAAACACTAAATAAAATATCTATCACAATACTCTAGAATTCATGACAAATATAAAGTAAAAGAAATAATTTAAAGTAAAAGAAAAAGTAAAAGAAATAATTTAATAACTAAAAAAAAAATGCATACACACCTTACTGTTTGAAAATTGTGAAATTTTTTTATCCAATATTGAAAATTAGCATCAGCATCTTCGCTGTGTAAAACCATCATCTCGACTCGAGAAAGCATGAGCCCCCAGGGGGGTACCTTCTTCAGGTATTCAGGGGGAGTCACGCACCCCGGGCCCGAGTGATCTTTTTTTCCCTCTCCTTTTGTTTTTTTTCCCCTTCCCTTTTATTTCTTTCACCTTTGGTTTGGTTTATTTTGCTTTTGTTGCCAATAAGTTTTTGGTACTTACTTGTTCCTGTTGTTTTGTTCTTTGAAAAAAAAAAATCTTAAAAAAATTATAAAATTTGAAAAAACCAAAAAAATGAAACTACTCACCTTGTTCCATTATCTTTTTTCGTTTCTACTCACCTTGTTTTTACTCCCCCTTTTGTTCTCATTTGTTACGCTAAAAACCTTAAAATTACTAATACAGTAACCAAGCTGAGACCGGTGTAGATGTGGCGCTGGTTATTGGGTTGGCGATTTGGTGAGGGTCTCACGGTAGTCTAGCCTTGAGAGCACACTGGGAGACTGGTGCCCTTGGTGAAGGTGAGACAACGGTGACTACTCGAACGAGAAACACCGGACTAACACGACTACCACATGTGATTCCCAATCTGGGTCGACAGTCTGGTAGCTGGTGAGTGGTTATGGGTGTCCCAGGGAGCGATTCTGAAAACCCTTTGCTTTTCCGTCTGTTCAAGAAACGGGCTGACTTGTGGGACCAAGGAAACCCTCGAACCTTTTTTTCTTATCTCAATATGGCTACAATTAAAGGAAATACGAATAATGCGTCTGGCTCGGGCCAAGCTAATAAAAGCGAAAATGGTAAATCATGGGCAGAGAGAGTTGAAGAGTTTTCTTCAACTTTAAGTGAGAGTAATGTATTTGTGAATAGTGATGCTAGATTTTTCGTGGTGAAAAGAAAAGAAGGAGACTTCTCACACACTTCTCCTTTTTTGGTACAGAAAGCACTGCAGTCGATTATGGGTGATCCGAAGTCAGTAAAGAAACTTAGAACAGGCGAATTATTGATTGAAGTAGAAAATGAGAAACAAGCAAACAACCTTAAGAAATGTTCTCAATTTGCAAACATACCAGTTACCGTTAGTCCACATAGAACATTAAATATTTGCCGCGGCGTCATCTCAGAATCTGATCTTCAATTTGTCCCCGAATCCGAAATTTTAGAAAACCTTAAAGACCAAAGAGTTATTGCTGTCAAACGTATTTCCATTTTCCGTAACAATAAGCCTATTCCAACAAAACACGTTATTTTAACAATAGACTCTCCTAAATTACCACGCTCCATAAAAGCTGGTTACCTTGAATGCCCCATAAGACAATACATTCCAAATCCTCTACGCTGTTTCAATTGCCAACGTTTTGGCCACTCTAAAAATTCATGCCGAGGAAAATTAACATGTGCCCGCTGCAGTGCTATTGGCCATGATAGCGAAAATTGCAAAGCCCCAATCTGTTGTGTGAATTGCAAAAAGGATCACCCATCCTATTCAAAATCGTGTGAAAAATGGAAAATGGAAAAGGAGATACAAACAACTAAAACAAAACAAAACATATCGTATCCCGAAGCAAGAAAAATAGTTGAATCAAGAACCCCTACCGTTGGAAAATCATATGCCTCCGTCATAGTTAACAAAAAAACCTATCAGACTATAGCAACACAAACTGACAGTCTTCTTAAACCTAGCTCTCCAGTCGAACCTACAATAGTCAATCCCCCTAAATTACAATCCAACCCAAATCGGGCTTCAAACTCCTCACAGTCTTCTACCTCTAAACCACCAAACTTTAATAAACCTCAACAAACTGTTAAAAGCAAGTTGCCTGACAGAGTTCATAACTCTGTCTCCAAAAAACATTCCAACTCACCCTCCCGTCTCAACATGATAAAGAAAAAGAAAATAGCAAAATTGCCCACTCCAGCTTTAAATAAAACTAATAAAACAAACAGTGCAAAGCAAGATGATTTAATCAGCCTTCATCCTTCCGATGGGGAGGATTGTATGTCTACCGCTTCAGAGGATGATGACGTGAATGTTTTAATATAAAATAAAATAAAATAATGACCAATCTCATTTCATGGAATTGCCGAGGTTTTATTAATAAACGAGATGAAATACGAGAAATAATCTCTGATCATCGACCTATATGCTTTGCCTTCCAAGAAACATACTTAAGACAATACGATAATGTTAAAATCCGTGGCTATCAGTGTTTTAGGAAAGATTTTACACATTCTGACAGAGCTACAGGTGGCGTAGCCCTTTTAATTTCTAATAATATTCCACATTCTAGTATCACTTTAAATACCAATATCCAGGCTGTTGCAGTCCAGATCCATATACACATACTTATCACCATCTGCACTGTTTATTTACCGCCAAATATGACTGTTCGCCAATGTGACCTCAATAGGCTTATTTCACAACTGCCGACCCCTTTTTTAATTCTTGGTGATTTTAACGGGCACAATTTACTTTGGGGTAGTCCTGATATTAATCCTCGAGGACAAATCATTGAAGACTTAATCACTGACAATAACTTATGCATTTTAAATAATGGTGACAACACTTATTTTCATGAACCTACCAGAACTTTTCATGCAATAGACCTGGCCATTTGCTCTCCCATTCTTTATCCATATTTTAATTTCTTTGTTAGTAACAACCTTCATAATAGTGACCATTTTCCTTTATTTTTATCTTTTTATAATTTTAATGATCATCATCCTAGAAATCCACACTATATTTATGACAAGGCCAACTGGACTACTTTCACTATAAATGCAACTATCACATATGAAATGATAGAGGGTGATATCAACAGAGCAAACACTGAAGTCACAAATTGTATTATAAGTGCAGCCGATATTGCTATTCCAAAATCCTCTGGACGTCTCAGTAAACATTCAAAGCCATGGTGGAATGATGAATGCAACAGTGCGAAAAGACAGCAACAAAAAGCTTGGGGAATTTTTAGGAGGTACCCAACTACTGCGAATTATATCGCATTCAAAAAAGCAAGGGCAGCCGCACGAAGAATCCGCAGAATCTCCCAAAGAAATTCCTGGATAAAATATGTGTCCAGTATTACCTCCAATGTAAGCAGTAAACAGCTTTGCCATCGTGTCAAGAAAGCAATGGGACTATATTCTAATCAAAGTATTTCATTTTTAAAAGATAATGGCCAAACCATAACTTCTACTAAAAATATTGCAAACACCATTGGTAAAACCTTATCTCACATCTCCAGTTCTAATTCATATTCCGAACCTTTTTTGTCTCATAAACGTAATTGTGAACGATCATCAATCAATTTTCACTCCCGCTCTTCACCAGACTACAATAGACCTTTTACAGAAAATGAATTAAAAAATAGTTTGAAACATTGCCATAACTCTGCTCCCGGACCCGATGGTGTTACCTACATTATGATTAAACATTTATCTAAACAGTCTCTTAAAAATCTCCTTCATCTTTACAATAGAATCTGGACTGAAAATATATTCCCTGTTGCTTGGCACGATGCTATTGTTATTCCTTTTCCTAAGCCAGGCAAAGATGCTACTGACCCAAAAAATTACAGGCCCATTGCTCTTACAAGCTGTCTATGTAAACTACTTGAAAAAATGGTAAATACTAGATTAGTTTTTATTCTCGAAAGAAATGATTTGATTTCTCCATGGCAAAGTGGTTTTCGACGGGGCCGTTCTACGGTTGACAATATTTTATTATTAGAGACAAATATTCGCAAAGCTAATGTGAGACGTAACCATTTGGTGTCAATTTTTTTCGATATAGAAAAAGCTTACGACAAAACATGGCGCTATGGTGTTTTAAAAGATCTTTTTAATCTGGACTTTCGAGGAAATCTCCCCATTTTCATTCAAAACTTCTTAAGAGTCAGACGCTTTAGGGTTCGAATAGGATCAGTTTATTCAGATTTCTATTTCCAGGAGGAGGGTGTGCCTCAAGGCAGTGTTCTGAGCGTCACACTTTTTTCTTTGAAAATAAATGATATCCTAAAACAATTACCACAATCTGTAAATGGGAGTTTATATGTTGACGACCTGCAAATTTCTTGCCAGGGGAATGACATGCGTTTCATCGAACGCCAATTGCAACTTGCCATCAAGAATATCATCAACTGGACAAATAGAAATGGTTTTACATTTTCTACTGACAAAACACAGTGTGTGCATTTTTGCCGCAAACGAGGGCTTCATCCTGACCCAGAAATTCTTATGAACAACAGGCCAATTTCGGTTGTTGACACTGCTCGCTTTTTGGGTGTTATTTTTGACAGTAAATTGAATTTTAAACCACATATTTTACACTTACGAATTAAGTGTGACAAAGCTCTTAATATTCTAAAAGTCCTTTCTAATACTTCTTGGGGTGCCGATCGTCCATCTCTCCTGAAAATATATAGAGCTGCTATTCGGTCTAAAATTGATTATGCCTGCCATGTTTATGGATCAGCACCCGATTCTTACCTGAAGAGACTTGACACAACACATCATAGTGCACTAAGAATTTGTTCAGGAGCCTTCCGTACTACTCCCATCTTTAGTTTATATGCTGACTGTGTGGAGCCTTCTCTCACTTACATCAGACAAAGACTTTCATGTGAATTGTACTTTCGCATCCTAATCATCCACTTCATTCACTTTTAAATAGTAACGATCATAATCTTTATGTGAATCGCCCATCTTGCATCCCACATTTCACTCTTAGAATTAAGAACTTTCTTGCTGGCACCTCTCATATTCATACCAAAATTCGTCCTCAGTCTCTTTTAAACATGACACCTTGGAATTTCCAGGTTATTTCTTGTCTTCATCTGTTCAATGGGTTTGACAAATCTAACACAGATGCTTCTATTTTTCAGTCCCTTTACTTATCTCATCGCTCCCATTATAAGGACTACGTCGAGATTTTTACCGATGGATCAAAGACCACTAATAAAGTCGGCTGTGGTGTTGTCATTGGTAACACCACTTTTAGCTATCAACTGCCTAACTCCTTTTCCATTTTCTCTGCAGAGTTTTTTGCTATTGAGGTTGCGCTTAATTTTATTTCATCTCATCCAAATCGTAAATTCATTATATATACAGACTCAAAGAGTGTTCTTGATTCTCTTTCATCTACCTCTTGTAATCCATCTTTCACTTCAATTTTAAAAACTTACAACGACCTTCAAAAAAAGGGATTTGACATTTTGTTTTGCTGGGTTCCTGGTCATGTTGGCATCAAAGGCAATGAAGCAGCAGACAAAGCCGCAAGGCAGGCTTCTATTCTTTTAAACTGTCCTGTACCATACGATGACATGAAGCACACACTTAAAACCTATTTTAAAAATATTTGGCAAAGGGAGTGGAATAGTCAAACCAATAACAAATTACAAGAAATGAAACCTGAAATTTTAATCTGGCCTACACTCACCCCCAGAAAATGTGATGTCATTATTACTAGACTAAGAATCGGCCATTCAAGACTCACACATAAATACTTATTACTTGGAGAACAACCTGATTGTCCAAAATGTCATTTTAGTGCACTAACCATTCGCCATATTCTAACCGACTGCCCTTGCCTTCGTCATCTGTATCGATATTATTTTAATTCATCTTCACCCAATTTGACAACCCTTTTAGGTGCAAATCCTCATTATCACTTGACAAATTTTTTAAAGGAGGCTGGTTTTTACTTCAACATCTGATTTTATTGTTTACATTGTTCATTCTATTTTACATCTGTTTTTTATTGTATACACTGTTTTTATTATCTTTTTTCTTATTTTTAATGTGTTTTTTAAATGACAATCTGGATGGGTGAACCCATCCAGAAGCTGCTTTTTATCCTTTTACATTTTTGTGTGGCGCAGCATGTCCAAATATGGACCTTGCGCCAATAAAAATTATTCAACCAACCAACCAACCGAGAAAGCATGAGCCAATCAGGTTTCTGAATTCGCTCGCTCTAGATATCCGATCATTTTCAAATAACTCACAAGTTCTGTGAGAAAGCAATTTATGCTGCATACTAATTACTTGACACTTGATTACAACTAAAAAACAAGATTTAAGTAGTGTTCTTCATGTTGCATAATTTTGCAGGCAAAAGATTAATCAGAATTCAAATGAAATTGTGTCCTGCGCTTTGTTGTTTTTTCCGAAACAATGCTTTACCTAAAAGAAGATTTTGTTGCAATTTGACCTCCACTGGTGTATTATCAGAGTTATGAGTTTTTTCTTTGATATCCAAATTATTTTTTATGTTATCTTCCTATATGGTCAATTAGAAATATTGTTCTTCTAAACAATATGTAGAAGCTACAACCTAACAAAATTTGGTTTATCAGTACGAGACATCAAGCAGTGCAAACAACAGTTCCTTTTATTTAAGTGTGTGCTTGAGCTATTGTCTCAGTAAGCCTAGCATGCTTGCCGCTAGCTGTATAGGCATCTCTCAATTTTAGTTTTCCTGTCGCCTGCTTATGGGAGCACTGATTTTTTTTATTGGACGAAAGTTTTGCAAAATTTTTCTAATTAGAGATTATGAATTTTTCATACTTTTAAGAGAGAAAATTCGTGAAGCTGTGTGCTGAATTTATTTACAAAATGTGATTCTTTAAACACAATTCACATGTGGGGAAAGATGTGTGGTGGGGGGGGGGGTGATTTTTTGTTTATCACATCTTAAAAAGTAAAAACAATATACCTTTATAATGAAGATAAGTTAGGTGTACAGATGTGTTTACCAAATTTTGGTAAAAAATTGGAAAGTTGTAAATCAGGTCACAATTTATTTTTATTTGTATCTCAAAAACTATTTTAACGATTTTCTTTAAATTCACCATATATACCATCTTGCAGATGCTTTTTATTGGTTACTTGCTTAAAAATTGTTATGTTCTGATTTCGTAGTCCAATTTTAACTCTGCATTCAATTTCTAAAAAAAAGGGGGTTCTATAGGTTTGTTCGCAAAATCACCATTTTATCTACCCTTTAAATATCCTTTCATATGTATTACCGTAATTTCTGGTAGATACCCCGCAGGTTATATAATCTAGTTTTGCACCAGAAATTTAATTGATAAATTTATATTTGTATGAGCTCTTCCTACGAAAAAGAATAGATTTCTCTATTAAATAAAATTTCTGGTGGAGAAATGACGCATCTTACCTGCGGGGTATCTACCAGAAATTACAGTAGTTGATTTCCAGTGTACAGATCTGTTTGTAAAGTTTTGATAAAATTGGATGTAGTATGGAATACCAACATCGGTAACCAAAAAAAGGTTGATTTTCATTAATTTTGCTATAAACCTCTGCCTAAATATCTTTTTGCCGGAATTAATTGGTTAGCAAAAAATTTTTTTATATGTTTCTGATATGAAAGTTCTGAGTGAAAATATTAAGCGAAAATGACTATCACATTTGCAGGCCTCGCAGCGCTCCTATATTTCCTGTACTTCCTACATATTTATGAAACCTCCTATTTTTCCTATATTTTTTAATTGTCTCTCAATATTTCCTATATTTTAGTTTTGACTACTTCCGAATGTCTGATTGAATGTGCTGTATCTACATATTAATATGAAACAAGTTTTGTCTGTATCCACTAAATTGAGAGAACGACTAGGTGTAAAAATTTGGTTGAGGTGTCTAAAAAAAGGCCTTGGTCTGTAGATGTATCATCAAAAGAGAGAAAAAAAAAGTTGAACGTCCCCCCCCCCCCCCGGGGGTAGAGGTTAAGAACATGTTTGTGAGCTTAACTCAGCTCCAAATTACTTCACTGTGAAGAAGTTGTACATCAGGGGACTAGACTCAAATACTAAAAAATCAATTTCTGCGATTTTGGAATTTTCGATTTTAAAGAGGGAAAGTAGATTTGGGGGAGAAAAGGGGGAAATTAGTTTGAGAGGGAAGTCCGTTCTAAACCCACACATATGTAGCACATCATTTTAAAGGTCTTGAAATTTCATGAAGATTGGGGATGTTTGTATACAATATAGTGCCCCCTGGCGGTGGAAAGTGCAACTAAAGGATTTTGTAGTTGACACCACCATGTAACACCTTATTTGAAAAGTCTTCAAAATTTAAGGCAATTGGGGATGTTCGTATACAACATACTGCACCATCTGGTGGAGGAAAATGAATTTTGCATAGCATGTCTGTTAAACGGTGCCTCAGCCACAGGCAGCAGAAACACGGGTGAAAGGTTTGTTCGGTTCAAGGTTAATTTTTGAGAATTTTTTCATGTTATTAGTGGCCCGCATATACACTGCCACAGGCACCGGGGTCACAAGGTAGAGTTTCGTTCGGTTCAAATAATTTTTTTGTTATTGCTGATTATTTTTTTGCTATGCTTTTATTTAAAAATAGAAATTCAAACAAAATTGTGTTAAAGATATGAAATCATACAAATTTAAGGTTCATTTCTATTTATGAGGATTTTTCCGAAGTTTTTTTTTTAAGTGAAATATTATAAATTATATTAGATGTTTTAACTTAAAATATATTTAAATAATGTTGCGACAATTTTTGAAACATTACAGTCAATAAAATGACCGTCGAATTCGACGGGTTTCAGCTAGTATTTAATAAAATGTGCAGATAACATAGTATGCTAATATCTCTTATTTTTGCAAATATGAATGAAAATGAGTTTTCTTGGAAATATGTTAGAAATGTTTTTGTTATTGAGTGAAAAGGGAAATGTTAATAATAAAAATAAAAATAAACAGAGAAAGAGAACAAGAATGTATTGATTTCATATTTTTTAATTTTATCAACTATTTCTAGATTTAAAAGTGCATATCTGTTTTTTCATATAGTTCTATACACATTGAAACAAAATGAAATCATATTAGCTTTTAATTTATAAATAAATAAACAAATAAAATATTATTTCATACTGGGGTGGATGTATTGAATGACTTGTCACGTGGTGTGGATATTAAAGACGCTGCCAAACGTCGATTGACAAAAATGAAAACAATGATTGGTTCAGGACATCGCTATAAAAAGAGAAAGCGTTCTAACAAAACTGTCATTCGTTGCAAAGTGAAGAGAGCGAAGACACACGATATTTTTGCTTCATAATGTCGGGACTGATTCATAAAGATTCCCCTGCCTGTGTCAAATCCGAATTAGACTTGTTTTTGATTCCACCCACGCAGACAGCTATTGAAAAAGGACATTTTGTGGAATTTAACATCACGGGTAATGGGGAAGAATATATAGATTTATCCTCCTCGCACATGTACCTAAAAGTAAAAATAGTATCAGCGGACGGATCCAGTTTACCTGATAATGAACCTTTGCACCCGTTAATTTATTTTTTCACGCATTCTTTTCCCAGATCGATGTGAGCTTGAATGAAAGATTAATATCCTCTTCGAGTAACACTTATCCCTATCGTGCCTATATCGAAACTTTATTGAATTATGGTGAAGATGCTAAGGAAAGTTTATTAACCTGTGAATGTTTCTACAAAGATGATAATTTAACTGTAACAGATCCTATACCACAAACCCCACCTGAAAACTCCGGATTGAAAATTCGGTGTGAACTGACTAAAAATAGCAAAATCTTAGATGTGATTGGACCTCTACACTGTGACATTTTTCAGCAGAATCGACTGTTACTGAATATAGTTGATTTGAAAATTAAAATGATTCGAAGCACTCCTCAATTTTCTTTAATGACTAGACAAGTCGCTGGTCAGGATAAGAAGTATAACGTTGTATTGGAACATGCTTCTTTATTTATTCGTAAAGTGAAAGTGAATCCCGGGGTTTTATTGGGACATGCAAAAGCTTTGGAGAAAAATTCTGCGAAATACCCGATCGACCGAGTCTTGTGCAAGAATTATACTATTCCTTCAGGAAGTATGTCTTTTATGCAGGATAATGTGTTTCTGGGAGCTATGCCAAAACGCATAATTATCGGATTGTTAGATAATACAGCCATGAGTGGTAGATATGACTTAAACCCCTTTTATTTTAATCATTATAATGTAAACTTTTTAAGTGTGTATGTAGACGGTCAACCTGTACCTAGTAAACCTGCAGAGCTGAATTTTCGAAATAAAAACTATATAAGAGCTTATCATCGATTATTCTCTGGTTTTAATCGTGATGCTGGGAATTATATATCCCGTGAAGATTTCGTTGATGGACATACTTTGTTTACTTTTGATCTAAGTCCCGATTTGTGTGACGGACCTCACCTGAATTTACAACAACAAGGTAATTTAAGAATTGAGATTAAATTTTCTAATGCTTTACAATCTACCATCTCCGTGTTTGTGTATGAAACATTATAGAAATTACCAAGTCCCGAAACGTTTTATGCGACTTTGCTAATTAATGAAAATGAACTCTTTGCAAATCAAGAATATTTTATCTCGTGATAAAGTAACGAAAAAATATTTTTTGGATGTGTTCCCAAGTGATCAATTACCCGAGGAGATTGTGCGTTATTCTACTTGCTTCGTATGCAACACGGCTGATTCATCCGAACCTGGAATGCATTGGTTAGCATTCTTCATGCAATCTGATGATGAAGTGGAATTCTTCGATTCATATGGAAACAACCCGAGTTTTTTTAAAGGACCGATAAAGAACTTTGTATCCCGTTTTGCTTATATGAGCTGTAACCCTCTTATGTTGCAGAGTACTACAACTGCCGTGTGTGGCCAATATTGTGTTTATTATTTGTACTGTAGATGCAGGGGATAAACCCTTAAAGATTTTTTGTCAATGTTTGTAACCAAGAATGTGTGTAACGACCAGAGAGTCTATAATTTTATTGCTAAAAGATTTCGTGTGTATGCTAATTTTTATCAATAAATACTTATTTAAACTGTATGTATTTTGTGTCTGTGTTCATTCATCATGGAGTTTCCACAGTTACAACACCCTTTTACTATGATTCTGGCAGGCCCTACCAGATGCGGTAAATCATTTTTTATGCGAGATTTGTTACATTATAAAAAGCAAATGTTTCATCCTCCAATCGACAAAGTGGTATGGTTTTATGGTATTTATCAAACTTTATACAATGAAATACCTGATTTGAATTTTGTAGAAGGGTTTCCCTCTAATTTTAAGGTATATCTTAGTGGCAACACTTTGTTTGTGATAGATGATTTAATGGCGGAATGTAGTAACGATAAACGATTGACTTCGTTATTTACGAAAGGCAGTCATCATTTAAATCTAAGTGTTGTATTCTTAACACAAATTTTTTTTCAAAAAGGAAGTGAAATTAGAACAGTTTCCTTAAATGCCCAATACATTTTCCTGTTTAAAAATCATCGCGACTTAAGTCAAATCATGCATTTAGGCAGACAGTTGTATCCTAAAAAATCAAAATTTTTTCAAGAAGTGTATGAGGATGCCACAAAGAAACCCTTTTCCTACCTGTTTATTGATTTGAAAAATGAAACGGATAAAGAGATGAGATTAGGAACTCAAATCCTACCCAATCAAATTCAATTTTTATATAAATAATCGATTTGCAATCGTGAAACATCAGTTGCTAACATGACTTTGTCAAAGCAACAACTAAGAGATTTAGAATTGATTCGAACATGTCCCAAGAGATTACGAAAACATTTAAAAAAAAAATTACCTAATCATACTGTTAAGGCTATTTGTGAGTGTACTCTGAACATTTTGAAAGGTAACGTACCTCTCACCACTGGTCAGAAACAATCGTTAGTGAAATATAAGACGACTCTTAGAAAAATTGGGACGAAAAAAGTTTCTTTATTCACTAAAAAGAAACTGATTGTGCAACAAGGTTGATTTTTAAACGTTTTAATTCCCGCAGCTATAACTGCACTCAGTACACTCATTCATGGAATTCGCTAGAAAATATGCTGTAGTACCCGAAGAGGTGTTGAACAAACATACTCCTTCGCAAAGACAATTGAGTGAACTGGAGAAAGCATTGCTAAAAATATTAAACAGTTCGTTACCAGATTATGAAAAAGTACGACGTTATTACGAGTTAAGAAAAATGAATTTACAAGAAAACAATCTTCCATGGGTTCATCACGCAAATGAAGAGTCTTCAGTGAAACCCGAAACTGAATCTGCGAAACCCAATCCTGTGAAACCAGAACCCGTGCAATACTATGAACAACTTGCTTTAACTAGAGGGCCTAAAAGAATGAAGAATCAAGCTACGAATGTACTTGAATTTTTTTAACAAGCCCCCACAAATTTGAATGGGACGAAACAGGCGAAGTGACTTATAAAAACCGTAAAATAAAGAACTCTAATATTGCTGATTTATTAAATTTAATATTTTCTATGAATAAGAAAGTGCCTATCAATGCACAGGGCGAACTGTTGCAAGCCCTTAATGACATGCATATGCCTAAAACCTTTATTAAAAACAAATTTTTATTATCTTCTGTACCCAAGGAACGAAAACGTCCAAATGTAACCCCCTATGGGATAAATTATTAATAAAAAATATTTTTTATATAAAACACTTGTCTCTTTATTTATGTTTAAATATATATTATATAAAAATTGAGCTTACCTCTACACTTAGCGTCTTCTTCTTCCAGTTGCACGAGGTGAAATGAGCGATAACGCTATTTCTTATCAAGATCACATGGTCTTATCTACTACGTCACTTGACATTGCCTACTGTATTAGTGGAAGGTTTGTGTTATCAGTCACGTAGCTTACTATGTCATACTAAGATAAAATCAGTATAAAAGATCTCATTTCGCTTGTTTCTGCTCGTGTTAGATGTGTTGCTCTATGTTTTTAAAGATGGCTACTTCTTTCTACGAAAACAGACTGAACGTGAGTTATTATGCAAATTTTATTGAGAAGACGAAAGCTGACGTCTTTTTTGAACAGTTAAAAATTCTGCCGTTTTATACCCCTACTTTTAAAATTTGGGGTAAGGATGTTGTGCCTAAGCGACAAGTGTTAGCCTATGGCGATGCTGGACTTTCCTATGCTTTCAGCGGTACCCAAGTAGCTGCATAGCCATGGACTCCCTTAATGACGGAACTGCGAAATCTTGTGGAAAAACATGTTGGGTGTGCTTACAATTATGTGTTACTAAATATGTATTGCGACGGACAAAGTTATATTTTACAGCACAAGGACAATGAAAACAGCTTGGATGACACTTTTCCTACTGCTGTGTTAAGCTTTGGTGCATCAAGAAAAATCGAGTTTAAAAAACCGAACGCACCGTCTACAGTCATTAACTTGGAGCACGGTTCTCTATATACTATGGGGAAGCCCACCAATGAACTTTTTACTCATGGAGTTGCACCTGACCCGTCCATTAAAAATTCAAGAATAAGTTTAACGTTTCGTCATTTGATTTGTGTATCTCCACCCATGAAAAAACCTAGATTGAACATCGAACCACAATTTGAAAAAACTGTACTTCCTAAAAACAATGATGATTTGCCCCAAAACGATTGGCTTGAAAAATATTACCAAGAGAAAGACAAGCCTAATCCTCTCCTCGCCGAATGGGATATTGGTTGACTTACCTTTATCCAAATAATGTTGGAAAATGACATATTTCTACGATTGCATATACGAAGTTTCAAAGATACCCATGATGGGAAACGATACCCGACAAATAACGGCGTTATTCTAACATCGGTAACCTGGGAGCACTTTCAAAGTAAGATAAACTCTTTTAATTTTTCTTCAGCAAAAGAAAGTTTTATTAGCAATAACCAGTTACTAACTGCATTTTGGGATGATGATAACTGTTATTTACAGCAAATTTTTAAAACTAAAAACAATGGTTTTTATTTTAAGCCGAATGGCATTAAACTTGGTAGAAGTCAATTATTAAGGATTAACGAAATAAAATCACAAATTAGTGATTGTCTTATTGAAGGAATTTTAACAAAACAGATTCCTGCCATAGTGCTGAATAAATCTGTGACATGTAATTCACATATTGATATTCATGAAACTAAAGAACATTATATTAATTGCATTTGTGAAGCGGTGAAATTTAATATAGAAAAGTTATATGTATGTGAAGCTTGCTTAATTTCACACCCGTCGCAATTCCATTATGATTGTCTCATGTTAAATGCAAAGCAAAAATTTAATGTTACGAAACAAACTGTCTTACTGAATTTAAATTGTTACAAAATTGCCAAAAATATCTGTACAAAATGTACTTGTAATTACAATTTATCTTTTTTTCAAGAATTTACTGTAGAATATTTTGATAAATTGTTTGACGATTGCTTTTGTGAAAAAAATTAATTTGTATATATGTAGAATGTTTAATAAATAGTTTTTGTGTTTTAAAATTGTGTTTTGAGTATTATTATATTTTTTCATTCAAATCTTAAAAATTAATATAATTCATAACTATCAAAGATTTGATAAATGTATTATAACGCAGAATTTTCTCTCACAATGAAATCATGAGTTACTTCGAGAACGAATTATCGTTAAACACTTGTTTATCGAAAGACATATAAGTACAAGTGTATTTCCTTTTTGCAATATCTTAGAAACAGACAAAATGATAAACTAACTGACTTGAAATTTGCTACCTCTATCAGATTGCTATTTTCTTATGGGTAATTTAGTTAAGATAGAATCTATTCTTTTAGTATCTAACTAAATAATTATCTATTAGAGTCTTCTAAGGCAAATAAGTGATATCTTGCACATAACATTTGTTAAGATAGCACTAATATCTTAAAATTAAGACTGATTTGTAATTAAACACAGTATTTGTTAAGATAGTACTAAGATAGTGTTTAGATTCTTAAAATTAAGTGTCATTTGAAAAGAGAGTACATTGTCTCTAACTAAATATGTTTATCAAAGTCTGCCCTCACTCTTATATTAAAAAACTTGACACAACACATCATAGTGCGCTCAGAATTTGCTCAGGTGCTTTCCGCATGACTCCAATCCATAGTTTATATGCTGACTGTGTGGAGTCTTCTCTCACTGATATTAGACAAAGACTTTCACTTGAATTGTACTATCGCATCCTTTCAATTCTAATCCACTTCATTCTCATTTAAACTGCAACGATCATAACCTTTATGTGAATCGCCCATCATGCATCCCCCATTTTGCTCTTAGAATTAAGAACTTTCTTGCAGGCATCTCTCATTTTCATACCAAAGTTCGTCCCCGGTCACTTTTAAACATGACACCTTGGAATTTCCAAGCTATTTCCTGTCTTCATCCATTTAGTGGTTTTGACAAATCTAACACAGATGCTTCCATTTTTCAAGCGCTTTTCTCATCTCATCGTTCTGAATATAAGGATTATGTTGAGATTTTTACTGACGGCTCCAAGACAAGCAATAAAGTCGGTTGTGGTGTTGTCATTGATAACACCTGTTTTAGCTATCAACTCCCTAATTCATTTTCCATCTTCTCTGCAGAGTTCTTTGCTGTTGAGGTTGCCCTTAACATTATTTCATCTCATCACAGTAGAAAATTCATTATATATACAGACTCAAAGAGTGTTCTTGATTCTCTCTCTTCTAGCTCTTGTAACCTGACTTTCATTTCAATTTTAAAAACTTACAACGACCTTTTGAAAAGGGATTTGATATTTTGTTTTGCTGGGTTCCTGGCCACGTAGGCATTAAAGGCAATGAAGCAGCAGACAAAGCCGCAAGGCAGGCTTCCATACTTTTAAACTGTCCTGTTCCTTATGATGACGTTAAGCACACACTTAAAAGCTATCTTAAAAATAAGTGGCAAAGGGAGTGGAATAACAAAAATAATAATAAATTGCGAGAAATAAAGCCACTGTGTTTTTTAATGACAATCTGGATGGGTAAACCCATCCAGAAGCTGCTTTTTATTCTTTTACCCTTTTTTGTGTGGCGCAGCATGTCCAAATATGGACCTTGCGCCAATAAAATTCATTCAACCATTATCAAAGTCTGTTTGTAGACACAGTGACTTATCTGAAATGACCTCTTCACAGGAACGAAGATTCGAGATGTACCGTTTACGTTTAGAGTAATTATCATGCGAGATGTGCAAAGATAACAAAAATATTACGTGAGGTTTGTTCTTACGTACACACAAGAGGGGGAATGAATATATATACCGTTATTTAAAAGCTTGCATATCAGTATTAGTTCTGATTGTGTATAATGTAGTGACACAACCTCCGTTAGTCTGTCGTTCGCGTTTATCTGTTTTTCTTTTTTTATTGTGAAGTAAGTTTTTTTACAATGGATTTCTTTTCAAGCGATAATGAAGTAAGTGTTTTTAAATATCTTTTATATTTTTGAATATTACAGTTTGAACGTATGAATTTATTTAAATATTTTAGAAATTTATTTAATAATTGTAGAATATTTCTGTCTTAAAAAAATAATTGTTTTTCGGATAAAAATATTAATAAATAGAATTTGTATTTAATTAGGGTAAGAACCTTACATAATGTTTCACAAGTGAAAATTTTTTGTATACATTTCTCACTAGTTACAGTTTATAAACTATATTTAAAAATAAACTGTAGATTTTACTGTTACAGTTAATGTGTGTGTGTGAATTAAATAATTTTTCGATTTTCTACTCATATATTTAATAAATGATTCATTAAAACGGTACTATGTTAATTTATTTTATAGTTAATATGTGTGTATGGGATTTAAATACTATTTTCGATTTTCCACTTAAATTTTATATTTAATAAACGATTTAGTAAAACGATACTTTATTTATTTTATAGTTAATATG
Organism: Salticus scenicus; assembly: GCA_963930645.1. Taxonomy (NCBI): domain Eukaryota; kingdom Metazoa; phylum Arthropoda; class Arachnida; order Araneae; family Salticidae; genus Salticus; species Salticus scenicus. The sequence goes on from OZ005658.1 coordinate 262,745,789, forward strand.
TGTGAATGGGAATTAAATACTATTTTCGATTTTCTACTTAAATACTATATTTAATAAAACGATACTTTGTTAATTTATTGTATAGTTAATATGTGTGAATGGGAATTAAATAATTTAATAAAACGATACTTTGTTTATTTATTAATTTATTTTATTTTATAGTTAATATGTTTTTGTAAGCAGACATTAATTTAGAAAATTAAATTCCTACATTTGTATTTTTAAATATTCAACTCAGTCTATATATGGTATTAGTCTATACCTTAGTCTATATTATCCATTTAATAAATTTTAAAATATACTATCACGTGATTAGGTGAGTGAATTTTAAAAACTTAAGCAATATTTCCTACTTTATTTTATTTATTTTTTTATATATAGTTCTGTCTTTACTAATGAGGAGCTTGACGATATATTTGGAGCCAATGACATCAACTGGGATATTCCCTTTCATGATTTGGTAAATGTTTAGCTAATTTTCTTTACTGATTTTTAATATTATTACAGCTTAATTTATTTCAATTAAATATTATTATAACTTAATTTTTTAGATGTATGTTTCTCCACCACCTGTGTTTGAGAACTTAGGTACCTATGAGGTTGCCCAAAATTTAAATACAGTGTTGAAAAAGGTATTAATTATTTTATAGTATTTATGTAAACTTTTTTTCTATATTTGTAAAATCTTACATTAACTATATATATATACTAGCTGACCCGACAAACGTTGTTTCGTCATATAAATTATTTTAGAGAATATTTTGCTAGAAAAAAATAACTAACTTATTGTAAGTGTGTAAGGATGAGGTATATAAGTGAAACAGGTATGGAGCGCTGTGAACGGTGACTGTGAATTCCGATTATAACGTAAAAGACATAATTACCAAAATTTTCGCTACTTGCTATTCTTTATTTAAAACCTCCGTAGAATGTCGAAGGGTACACAATTTTATTTCATACGGCAAATATTTCAATTTATGAGATAATCTCTGATAGCAACGAATTTCACACGAAAATTCCGTCGTTTTTGAATAAGCTGTAACAAAATTTGTTATGAATTCAATTAGCTACACAAATAAATTTGTAGGTTATGGTGGTTGTTAATCAACGCACGTGTAAATTTGATAGAAAATTATATAAAATAATTAAAAAAAAACAATTTAAATTGGACTGAATTGTAAATCATTTTCAAATCCACCTGAAGAGACACAAAAAATTTCATAAAAATCGGTCCAGCCGTTTAGGAGGAGTTCAATGACATACACACACACAAATATGGGACCCCTTTGGTGACTTTAAATATTTTAAGCCATTTTTGTGACAATTGAAATGGCTATCTCAATTGTGGAACTAAAGATCTTGGCAAGAAGCGTCCAAGCTACTTCGGTGCCAAATTTCAAATTTTGCCAAAGGGATACGATACTAAAGGTGTTCCATTCAAAAAATAAATAAATAAATAAATAAAATATAATAAATTAGCTACTCAAATAAATTTGTAGGTTAGAGTGGTTGTTAATCAACACGCGTGTAAATTTGATAGAAAATTATATAAAATACTCACTCCAATTCCGCACTAAATTTGCAAAATGTATAGTTTTTTATGCACACTTCAAAACTCTTCAAACACTAATTACATATTGATGTAATATTTCAGTTAGGACACAATCTTTTGTATAACAATAATAACACAAAGTTACAAAATATTTTCCTGAATTTGATCGCAGCACCAACTGTCGGGACAAACTGGAATTACAATAGAATATATGCAAGCGAAGTGTGACGTCACTGACCGTCAGTAGATGCAAGAAAAAGATTTCCTATGCTAATCTCCCATTGGATTTTTTATAAAAAATTATTAAAAATCGAGGAAAATTATTTCTCGATTTTAATCCCCGTATTTGGGTATAGATATGTATTAGTTATCGTATGCATATGTTAGATTGAGTTATTTTGCTCTCAAATTTACAAAATTTTAAATTTCAAAACTGTCTTCCTTGGCGTTTTTTATATTTGGTGATCAAAAATGTAATACGAAAATATACATGCCAGATGTATATTTTCGTAATATGTATTGTACGAAATTGTTTCATATTATTCATTACTCTCTTAATACAAGTTGTTGAAATAACCATTATTTTTGAAAAAAATTAAATATGTTCGCCAGATGATATGGCGATATTTTTTTTCCCGCCAAGGATGACAGAGTTTTAAGATTAAAAATTTACATTTTATCAATTTTACAGCAAAAACAACTCAATCTAACTCATGCACATGATAACTAATACATATCTATACCCAAATATAGGGATTAAAATTGGGAAATAATTTTCCTCGATTTTTAGTAATTTTTTACAAAAAATCCAATGGGCGATTAACATAGGAAATATTTTTCTTGCATTCACGGGCGGCCAGTGACGTCATCACTTTGCTTGCGTATTATTGAATATTCGATACTACGATCGTAGCGCAGTCTGCCGGATCCAATGTGAAACATTCCAAAATCAACTACAATTTATAAGTGATAAATTAATTAAATAAACAATTTAAATTGGACTGAATTGTAAATCTAAACCATTCTCGAATCCACTCGAAGACACACAAAAAATTTCATTAAACTCGGTCCAGCCGTTTAGGAGGAGTTAGTGACATACACACGCACAAAAGAAATATATATATATAAAGATTTTTTTTTTTCAGATATCTGATGAAACCGGAAGTAACCATAGATACCAGGATCCTCAAGAAGGGACATCAACAGGCCCATCCAATTTCAATGCTGCACCAATTTTAAATCCTTTGTTGTGGGATTTGTGAAAAAGAGTTTAATAAAAGTGCTGAACTAGTCCGACACTTAAAGACGCATGTAAGCATAATTTCGAACTCGTTAATTTAAACTTATTTTTATTGTATATATATTTGTAGAAATCATATATATATATATATATTTGTAAAAGCATATAATAAAAATTGTTTTATTTCCTTTTACAGACAACTGGTGCTGCATCCGTCCCTATTGCTGCGTCCGTTCCTACTATCGCAACCGTGCCTACCGGCGACTATCCCATGCCTGGACCGTCTCTTCAGCCCATATCAGAACCTAGTCCTACAGTTGACTCTTCTCAAATTGATAGCGAGCGATCTTCAAAAAACAAGGTATATAATATTTTTTATTGATAGATTTTTAATCTTACATATTTTATTCGGAAAGACACTTTGAAGTGACACTAGAAAACGCATACTCGTTTCAATGCTGTTGCAGTGCCTACTGATGTTGCTGACCCCCAAACTTTACCAGGGCAATCTCCAAACAACAAGGTATATTTTATTGAATTATTATTATTATTTTTTTTATATAGGATTTTAAAATACAATTAGGGAAAGAACATATAACTTTTTTTTTTTTTTTTTTTTTTAAGGAATTTTGTTGTATTTGCAACAAATATTTTACTCGGAAAGACAATTTGATGTGCCACCAGAGAACACATAAAGATGGTGTAATTATAGATGTGTCTACAAGTACTGAAAAATATACCATGGTAGGTGTTATTAAAATATTTTGTTTTTTAAAAAGTAGAACCCCCCTGATAAAAGCTTTATTCTTAATTATTCGAAACTTTTTACCTAAATAATAGTTAAAACCTTAAACTAAGAAGTTTTTTTTTTTTTTTTTCTTAATTTTTAGGAATGTCCCACATGTCAAAAAACGTTCTTACGAAGAGACGCTCTAAAACAGCATTTAAAGATTCACTAAAATCCCTCTCACACTTGCACAGAATGTAATAAGGTTTTCTCCTTAAAATATCATCTGTTAAAAAACACGTTCGTACTCAACATGCAAGTGCACCTCCTACTAAAATTAGAAAAATTGTGAAAGTTCCAAAAAGAAATTTCAGTAAAAAAGCCTTAAATGTGTTTGAAACATTCATCCTTTACCCCGAAGCTGAAACAAAATGCGACTTAAAAGTATTTTTCGAATCGAAACACTTAGAACTAAAAAACCAAATTATCTTTAAAATGAGTGAAATTAAAACTTTAAAATGATACTTAGTAGTAAAAGTTACAATGCAAAAAAAGAATGTTGATGGGGAAATAATAGAACGCATGGAATGTTATTTCAGCTCTAGTAATGTTGTTCAACTTACCGAAGTAGATTTAGAGCACAATTTAAACGCTGCATATAATAAAATTCAAAACAGTTTAGAAGAATTTCTTCAAAATGGGTCAGACTGGATACTTGAAAAAATAAATCATTTAGAACTTAAAACATCTCTTTACAACCCCCTTCGTGGTAGCAGTTATATGCCACTACCCGATGCATTACAACAAAAAAAAATCTATTCTAAACATCCAGAATTTCACATATGAAAAATGTTTCATGTGGTGCGTAATCGCACATAGATTAAATTTAGATAGTAGCACTAAACCTGAAAGAATCCAACACTATCTTCCTTATGAAGGTACGGTTAATATAGGAAATGTGAGTTATCCCGTTCCTCTCAGCAAAATTCCCTATCTTGAAAATCCTAAATGTACGAATCAATGTTTTCACATATGAAAACGAAATCTATCCCCTTTACATCTCAAAAAAAAGAAGATCCGGATGTAATTAAATTATTACTTTTAGCAAATAAAACCGGTAATACTCATTATGTTTTAATTCGTAATTTTTCCGGATTAATAAGTGATCTAACAAAACATCGTTCGAGAGCATTCTATTGTTATTGATGTTTACATAGGTATTCAAATCAAGAAAGGCTGAATAAACATTTACCATATTGCAAAGAACATGCTGTGCAAAAAATTACAATGCCAACAGAAGAAGATAATATTCTAACTTTAAAAAAAAATCATCTACAATATTTATTGCATATACCATATTTGCAGACTTTGAATCAATAATTGTACCAATTTCTTTTGCATCTCCTAACCCGAACCATTCATATACACAAAAATTAGCCGTGTGAACATATTACCTGTGGATATTCTTTCATAATTGTGGATCAAGAGGGAAAATCTTATAAACCTATTGAAGTATACAGGGGAGAAAATGCCGTGGAAAAATTCTTAACTTGTATATTTGAAGAAACTGAACAGCTAGAAAAGACTCTCTTAACTGTCAAGCCTCTAAGAATGACTCAAAATGAGTTAAAAGCATTTCACGACGCAGTCATATGTTACTTGTGTGAAAACCCCCTACTTTTAGACAAGGTTGCCGATCACTGTCATATAACAGGACGGTACAGAGGTGCACTACACAATGCTTGCAATTTAAATCACAAACAATCTAGGAAAATTCCAATAATATTTCATAACCTTAAAAATTATGATGCTCACCACATAATAACGAAGGTTGGAAAATTTACAGAATACAACATCAGTGTTATTCCAACTAATTTAGAAAAATATATTTCATTTTATTTACAGAAAAAATATAGCACTATTCAGTTGGTTTTCCTAGATAGTTACCAATTTTTATCTTATTCACTGGAAAAACTCGTTAAAAATTTAAATGAAGATGACTTTAAGTTATTGAAAGAAAACTTTGCTACCAGTGATCCCATACATTTGCTGAGAAGAAAAGGTATCTATCCATATGATTATGTTTCTTCATTTGAAAAGTTGAACGAAACTGAACTTCCTCCGCAATCTGCATTCTTCAACAGTTTAACTGAAGAATATAAGTGTGGAAGATTATCAACATGCACACACTGTCTGGAACTCTTTCGGAATTTCCTCTCTAGGTGAGTATCATGATTTATACATAAAAAGTGACGTCTTATTATTAGCAGATGTATTCCAAAATTTCAGAAAATTGTGTATACGCTATTATAACATAGATCCTTGTCACATTTACACAGCAGCTCGATTATCTTGGAATGCTTGCTTAAAAATGACAAATGTAAAACTGCAGCTTTTAACAGATATTGATCAATTGTTATTCATCGAAAAAGGTGTGAGAGGAGGGGTATCACAAATTAGCCATAGATACGCCAAAGCAGATAATCCGTATATAATGAATGACCCCACCATTCCAAGCAGTTATATAATGTATTGGGACGCAAACAATTAGTATGCTTACGCCATGTCCCAATACTTACCCTATGGTGAATTCCAATGGGTGTCTACAGAAGACAAAATGGAATAATGGATTCTATCATTGAAAGATACTTCACAAGAAGGATTTATATTAGAAGTTGATTTAGAGTATCCTGAGCATCTACATGACATTCACAATGATTTTCCCTTGGCACCAGAGAAAGTAACACTGTCAGCCGACAGTGTTACTTGCAAAAAATCTTCTTCATAATTCTACCTACATGGGTACACCCAAGCTAATTCCAAATTTAATGAAGAAAACAAATTACATTGTACATTATCGGGCTTTACCCATATACATACAACTTGGATTAAAAGTAGCATACATACATAAAATACTGAAATTTAAACAAGCACCTTGGTTGCAACCATATATCAATTTTAACACCCAAAAGAGAAAGATGGCCACTAACATGTTTGAAAAGAACTTTTTCAAATTACTGAATAATTCTGTGTACGGAAAAACTATTGAAAACCTTAGAAAAAGACGACGAATAGAACTTTGCAATACATCCATTAGAGCAGAAAAATTATCTGCCGACCCTACCTATAAATCATATAAAATTTTTGACTAGAACTTGGTTGCTGTGGAACGTTTCAAACCACACCAATGAATCAACCAATGTTTTTAATAAATCAACCTAATTTTTAATGAATCAACCAATTTATGTTGGGTTCACAGTTTTAGAGTTGTCAAAAGTATTAATGTTTGATTTTCATTATAATCAAATAAAGAAGCTTTACCAAGATCAAGCAACCTTACTTTTTACAGATACCGATTCATTAACTTACATTATAAAAACTCCAGATATTTATCGAGATATGCAAATTCACAGTCACTTATTCGATTTCTCGGACTATCCCAAAAACCATCCTTTATATTCAGAAAAAAACAAAAAGTTTGTCGGGAAGTTTAAAGACGAATTAAATGGTGTTACCGCTTTGGAGTTTATAGGACTTAAAGCAAAGATGTATAGTTTGCTCACTGAAAAGGAAGAAAAGAGCAAAAGGGGTGTCTACATATATTGTCAGAAACAAGATATCCCACCAAGATTATAAAAACTGTTTAATAAAACAGCAAGCCTCATCAACGAATAAACAATGTAAGATTTTTCAAGAAAACCACCATCTTCACACGGTTTATCAAAATAAAATATCCTTGTCACCATTTGATGACAAAAGATTTTTGCTAGAGGATGGGATAACCACTTATGCTTATGGTCATTACCGAATAAAACAATAGTTTAAGTTCTCTTGAATAGTTTAAAAAAGAGTGAAAAAAATGAAGATCGAAGAGCAAAATGCAGGAAGTCTATCATAAAAAAAAAAAAAAAAAAAATTAAATCTTATATATGTCTTTTTATTTGCATGTGTACCAAAGCAATTCATCTCGAATTGGTCACTAGTTTATCGACAGAAAATTTTTTATATGCCCTACAACGATTCATCGGGCGTCGCGGCTATCCTTCGGACATATACTCTGATAACGGGCGCAATTTTGTGGGTGCCAATGCCCATTTAAAAGGGCTAGTAAAGCTTTCAACCAGCAACACTATTCAAGACTTTGCAAATAGACAAATTCATTGGCATTTTATGCCACCTTACGGGCCTAACTTTGGCGGCCTATGGGAATCCTCCGTTAAATTGGCTAAACGCCATTTAATTAAAGCATGTAAAGGCAGTTGCCTATCGTTTGAGGAGTGTGCTACGATTCTCACAACTATTGAGTCTTGCTTAAATTCACGACCCTTAGTCCCACTTTCCACCGAGCCCAATAATTTCTTAGTACTTGCACCAGGACACTTCTTAATTGGGCTCCGCTTTTCCAGCTTCCTGAACAATCTCCTAACCCAACTAATCAATTTTGTACCAGTTTTTCTTCCAGATGGAAACTCCTTCAGCAGATCAAAAGGTCCTTTTGGAGCACCTGGGCAAAGTCTTATTTGACATCTCTCCAGTCAAGAGAAAAATGGAAGAGCGGTGTCACCCATCTGCAACCTGGTCAGCTAGTCCTGGTGTTGGAACCTTCTATTCAGCCAGCTCAGTGGAGGTTAGCACGCCTTCTGGAAGTCCATCCGGGTGAGGATGGAATTATTAGAGTGGTTACTCTGAAGACGCCATCGGGAATAATCAAGAGACCAGTGAATAGAATTGCCAGTGTGCCATGCTCAGCCCCCCCCCCCCCCGAGGATGTCGGGGAGGAGGGGGGGAGAGAATACGATGCGCAGAACAGAACTCTTGTGTGACGGGACGGAGCTGATTGAGTCAGTCTTTCATTCGATTCGAGAGAGATGCGATGCATCTTAAAGCCAGAAAACAAACTTATTTAATATAATAATACTTATTCGTCATTATTCGATTCAAATAACATAAGTTATGATTGTAACAATAAATCGTTTGTAGTGAGTAGATATTAGATGTCAGAGTCTATGTATTGGCAGTTATAGTTTTACTAATCCCGGGAAATCTGGCAGAGAGGGTAAGTAGATTTAAACTTATTCTCATTTGATTAATATGCATGTTATTCTTATTTGTGATTGAGTAAAAGTTGCAGAATTTGAATCTAAAATAAATTTGTTAGAAATTCTTAATCCGAGTTTCTAAATTTAATCAACCCTAATTCGAAATTCATAAATTGATACTTAGTCGAAATTCTTTGTTGGCTTCAAAGCCACCTATGTATATATTTGTTTTTTTACATTAGAAAATATTTGACAAGAACCCTTTTAATTGCACATTTTAGTTGATTTTACTATTGCAAAAAAGAATTTTTCAAGAAAATGTGTTATTTCATCTCCCTATATCTTCTAAATTAATGATCGTACAAACAAAATGTAATATACATTTTTGTAGGAAATTTTACGTAGATTAATTTTGTAATTGACATTTTTTCTCTAAATGCGATAGTTTTTAAGATATTTAATAACAACTGAAAATTGCCCCCCCTGCCCCCCACGGGCGGGGACTTTTAGTATGTTGTTCACGACTCCCTCGGCTATGAGTATGCAAAATTTCAAAACTACACGATTTTTTTCTTCTATTTTTCCTATTTTGACTGGACTATATTAGTGCTGCTTTTTTTTCATCTACCTCTGTTAGCAGTGCAAGTAGTTCGTCTACCTCTATTAGTGTTCATTTATCTAATGATAAACAAAAACAAAAAAATCGCAAATGAATTAAGTGAACAACAAACAGAAAACCGGGTTAGTGAACCTCCAAGTATAATTCCACCAAAAGACAGCTTAGTGTTATTTTCTTTAAATGATGATGCTAAAGTTAAATTGTATTGCTTCTTTCTTAAAAATGCCCTGTCCTTTTTTACAGGAGTGAATGAAGTGTTACAATTAAATGTGCTGTTAGTACACAAACTTCATAGAATTCTTTTGGAACTTTTGTCTGAAATCTATGCAAGATTTCTCTGCCATTTCATCTGCAAAAAGCATTTTATGTATTGACTTAAAATCAAAAAAGAATCATAGAGAGAAAGAAGCAATAGTTATTGGCAGTGAAGCCAAATCTTACTTAAATGAAGTGAAACCTGCAAGTAAACTTTATGATGATGTCAAATTGTTTTATAGAAAAGTGAAAGATCTCTACATTGCAGCTGCTTCATACATTGTTTCAAAATTTGATTTAACCAATCCATTATTAGAATGTGCTGAAGTAGCGGATATAAATTTACAGAAAACTGTGCCATTTTCCCATGTGAAATTTTTTTAAGGAATTTAGCTATTTCTTTAAAGAATCCCAATTTAATGAGATAGAATCTCAGTTTTTTCGATATCAGATGGACAACTTTTCTGAGGATATAATGAATTGTGATCGTATTGATTTAGCTTGGCATAAAATTTCCCAATTGAAGAATTCCAGTGGTGAGTTCAAATATGATTTAATATCCAAAATTATATTAGTTATACCACATAGTAATGCTGAAGATGAGAGAATGTTCAGCATTATTAGAAAAAATCTTAATGATTATCGACCTAATTTGTCTAGTTCTTTACTGTCAGATTGAATGGTAGAGAAAGTAAGTTCTCTATCAAAAAGTAAAAAGTGCTACAATGCAAAATTTTCCAAAGGTGTCCTTATAAAATTGAAATCTTCCACATACAATTCTCTAAATTAGTCTGAATATTTTTTAATAATTAATTTAAATATTTTTATGTGGTTAATGTACTAGTGCTAATAGATTATTATCACTACAATCTTTTGAATTCGTATTTTATATGCGATAGAATATAATATTTTAAGTATTTTTTTCCATCTTATAACCTTGACTGATAATTTCTGTATATTTGTTGAATGTAAATTTATAAATAAAACTTTTTAATTTGTAAATAGATTCCTTTCTTAATTTCTCTTCTGTTCCTTTAATTTTTATCAATTTATTCAATAAAATTTTATCTGGATAGTAAAGAGGGGCTACAAAAAAGTTGCTTGGGAAAAAAAAAAAGACCGCACTAGTCAGTTTTGATTAAAAAAGGACTGGAAATATTTTTTTTAAACATATACATTTAATTTAAAATCATACTCATATTCTTGTTTATTATTTAGCATCGAGCAAGTGAAGAATATAATAATATACCCTTTATTGTAGGTATAAAAGGGCATTTCTCATTATGATTTAAATAATTTTTCATATAGATCTTGAATCTGTAAAAGAATAAGTGAAGTTTTCTAAAAGAGCTATCAATTCTGCAAAAAAAGAAAAAGTTTATTACTCTATTTTACAGTGTAAAGCTCACTATGCTGGATTAAAATTGCCATGCCAACCTATCCCTCTAATTATATATAAAGGAGAAAAGGTCTCCAAATCTTATGTCGTAATAGAAAACACTGAATATTTGGTGACATCACCAATAGTAGCTATTGATGTGTGCTTTAAAAGCATATTTGCATTACATGCAGAATATCCAATTGAAAGCAAATTAGCATGGCTTTATATCCAGAAAAATCTGTATGGTATAGACACCCCATATGACGGATCATATGTTGCATTAAAAAACTTATCTTCAGCTATTAAGGAATTTCAAGAAAAGAGGGAGAAGTATTAAGTCAGGGAAACTCAGGGAATTTTTAGATTTTTGTGAAAATAGCCAAATTTGAAAGTTTGCTGATTTTTGTAAATTGCTAAATTGTTCATTAATTTTGGAAAATATTTTGTAGAATAAACAGCTTAAGTCAGGGAATTTAGAAAAGTGCTAATGTTGGCCATCCTGTAATTACTTCGTTTTTGTTTTTAAAAATGCTTTTAGGGATTTAAAAAAAAATATTTTAATAAACAATTTTCATTTTTCTAATATTACCATGCCTGTCTGTTTTAAGTGTCTGTTTGACTTTAAATTGATGAAATCATTTAAGAACCATATCATGGAATAACACCAAAAAGTAAAATAAAATGTGTTAATGGTAGTTGTAATGGATTAGAATTTTTTCATGTAGGTAACTTTGTGAGGCATTTTAAAAAAAAGCACAAAAGTATAAAAAAAGATAAAAATGTTAGAAGAGTTGATGAGAAATTTGATTATAATAATGATGATAATTCTCTAGACGATTCAATATATTCTATAAATTCAGAAACTATTTCATCAGTTAGTGAATTGTAGAAGGCAGAAGGAGGTGGGAGCATCGTCTCGTTAAATTTCTCAAAGCAATCAAAGTATTCATAAGGGTATTCACCCTTTCTTGTTAATAATTCTATTGATGGCATATTAGGGAAATTTTCTTTTAAAATTGCGAACTGAGATGAGTTTAAATTATTGACTAATTTTTCCAGAGAAGCTGGTAAAAAGAGAAAGCTGTCTAAAAAGACGAGTTGCACTGAATCTTTTGGTTTTTTTAGTTTAAATGAAATATATTTCTCCTTAGTGTTTGCAATTACATCAATTTGATAATCTTTGTACTTCCCGAGATGAATCATTAAATGATGGGCATCATAATTTTTTTAATTGTGAAAGATAAAATAGGTATTATTTTATTTTGTTTGTAATTGAGATATAACCACATGGTATATGGGAAGAAATTTTTTCTGTGTAAGAATTTTCTGAGGATGGTGAAGTAGAACTATTTGGTACGAGCAAACTTTCAAAATCTGCATAAATTATATATGAAATTTTGTGCTACATATGTGTACCAGTGAATTTTAATGTATTATTTTCCACAGTCGCATCTGTATAACTTGTACTTGATGCGCTTGGCAGTATGAGACATGATACTTTAATGATTTTTCACATGCAAAGCGGTGAAGACACATATAACAGTAAAAACTTTTATGCTCATGTTTGGATAAGTTGCCTAACAGACTTGAGAAGTTTTTTATCCAACAATAATGTGGTTGGTTGGCTTCATTGATGATAAGCAATAAATTCACAACAACATTGTCACTTCTGGGGGATATATACAGAGGATACACAGATTTATCTTCCTATCCGAACACATTGATATGTAGGTTATTCAACTTTTTGACAATAGGTATTTTTTTTCACCGGAACAGGACATTCTATATCCCCTAATTGTATCTCATTTTCAAAAGATTCATAATGATGTACGTTATTCAGATTAACAGCTATGTGCTTTTTGTAGGCCAACAGACTCCAGATTAAACATTTTTTATCATTACTTTTCACATTTACAATTGTCTTTTTCGATTTAAGAAAGTTTGGCAGGGGGAATGCACAGCCAGCAGATAAAGGATGATAATGACACATTTTAATTTCCAAATAATGAATGCGATCTAAAATCCATCCAGAGCCAAGTTCAAGAAATTCATCAAATGACTTTTTTATCTTTTGATATGCTTGATTTATGTTGTCATGAATATCATCATGTGTAAGCTGTTCATGACAGTGACTTCTGAAGTACGTGGTGATCTTTTCTTCAATACGCATTTTTACACATTCTCTTTTAAATGTTATTTTTGTAACGAGGTAAGATTTAATGCTTCTCTGTTCACTGATGATTCTATGCATCGTAGGACGCTTTGCTTTAAAAAATTCATCTAAATCAAACATTTCTGTTTCACTTGGATAAACGAACTCGGTTCTAAATGTGTTTAAAGTTCTTGATTTTTTAATGTGAGAGCTATGAGAGATTGTGTGGGTTAATTTTTGATAGAATGGAGTAGAAGGCTGATTTTTATCAACTATGTGAAAAATACCAGAGCCGGGAATCGAACCCGGGCCTTCTGCTTAACGCGCGGATGCTCTAACCACTGAGCTATCCTGGCTGATAACCAGCTCGGCACTTCTCACATAATTTATGTTGGCAAGGTCACCGAGTCTGCATATCAAGTGACAAATTTGAATATGGCATAACTCCAAACGGCCTTTGAAATTTCAATTCAGAAATTTAATTCATCAACCTGGAAATTAATTTTTGATAGAATGGAGCTCATAATTCTTTTTCATCATCGTTAGATGTTTGAATTTGTGAGTTAAATTAGATAACCGATAAAATGAACTGTTGTTGTTAAAGTTTGAGGTTTAAATAATGTTGGATATGTTTTTCGGCTTTAGCACCATCTTGTTAAGTTTAAACAAATTAAATTGAAAATTTTCAAAATTAAATCACCAGGAATCTAATATAAAGATCAATAGTGCTTTTGTGATGAACTTCAATTCTTAGTGTTTTTTTCGTTTCTGTTCTTGCTGGTCAACGTGGCGAACGCGAGACGTTGTATCTCTGTTAATTTTTTTAGTGTCAACGATATTTATTGTTTCAAATACCATATTGTATTGCAAGTATGTTTCTACTGGATTGTGTTACAGCTACTATCTTATTTGTCCTGCACTTACAAGGTAACTTGAACCTTGTCATAATTTTTCAATGTTTACTGATATACATTTATATCTTTATTAAATAAAATCTGTTTTGTCAAATGTTAAATTTTTGTATTCAATGAGTCATAACATTTCACACTGGTCAAGTCAATTTTATTGAAACCCTTAAAATTTAAATACAGTTTTCCATTGTTACTTTTCTGCTTAAATAAGGTTTTTTGAAAGATTGACCTTTTGGTCTTTATCAGTATGTAAGTAAAACTAAAAGTACTTCAAATTTTCAATCTTTTGTATTGTGTAAAGAAATTTTCTATTTTCATAAAACCTGTGTATCTCGAAACCTGTTTATCTCGAATTTTTTTTTTTTTTTATCCCAAGAGATTCAAGATAGACAGGTTTGACTGTATTGTATTATCAAGATTTGTTGACAAAATGTCAAAGGAAGATAAAGAAAAAGCACATTGGCCCGTGCTATATTTGCAAGCGGAACCCCACTTTCAATAACTGAAAATAAATATTGGGTACAACGTTACAAATTAATTCATTCATCATACAAACTGCCATCGTGATATCTTTTATCTCATTCTCTCTTAGATAAAGAATATGACAGAGTCCAAGAAATGGTTGTCCAAAAAATTGCAGAAGCTGAATCTTTGATACTGCTATCAGATGGATGGACTCATATTCAAGGAAATCCTTTGATGAACATAATGTTTGCTACACCAGAACGAATATTTTTAACAGCAGTAAATACAAAATCTTCTCGTCATACCAGGGAATACATAGCAGAAATTTTGAAATTAGAGATTGAAAGAGTAGGTCCCTCTAAAGTAACAGCCTTTGTAACTAACAATGCAAGCAACATGAAATCTGCTTGACAGATACTACAAGAAAAATATCCCCACCTTATTATACTTGGCTGTCTTGATCACGGATCAAATCTTCTGTCAAAAGACATAATAAGCTTGAATTCAATTCAGAACATTTTGTCGAAGAGCAAAACCATCATCAAATTCCTTAAAAATCATCACATGGTCAATCAAACATTAAAGAGAATCCAAAAAGAAAAACAAGGGAAGGAAAGTTCTCTTATTTTGCCAGTCGAAACTAGATGGGGCTCAGCAACAACATGCTTTGATAGTTTATTGCACGAAAAACTGTTTACAATGTGCTGCTGTAGATGACACAATCCAAATACCTTCTAGTATAAGAAGGGAGATACTGGATAATGATATATTTTGAGTGCAGGTTCAGAAGGCACAGAACCTACTTTTACCCATTTCTAGAGGAATACAAATGCTAGAAGGTTGATGAAATTTAATTTTTCAAAAGTGTGCGGGCTACCATTTCACCAGCCCGAATTTTCGTACTCTTCAGTACTTGGTACTGGTGTCGGTACTAACGGAAATTTTTGCGGTACTAACCGGTACTAACGGAGTACTTTCGAATGACATCGTTGAAATTTGATTTTTCAAAAGTGTGCGGACTACCATTTCACCAGCCCGAATTTTTGTTCTCTTCAATACTTGGTACTGGTGTCAGTACTAACAAAAATTTTTGCGGTACTAACGGAGTACTTTCGAATGATATCGTTGAAATTTGATTTTTCAAAAGTGTGCGGGCTACCATTTCACCAGCCCGAATTTCTGTTCTCTTCAGTACTTGGTACTGGTGTCGGTACTAACTAAAATTTTTGCAGTACTAACCGGTACTAACGGAGTACTTTCGAATGACATCGTTGAAATTTGATTTTTCAAAAGTGTGCGGGCTACCATTTCACCAGCCCAAATTTTTGTTCTCTTCAGTACTTGGTACTGGTGTCAGTACTAACGAAAATTTTTGCAGTAGTAATGAAGTACTTTCGAGTGACATAATCGATTTTTTTAATTTGAAAAGTGTGCGGGCTGGTGAAATGCACCTCTTAAATTTTCACTTAAAGCCTGTTCACGTGAGTAATTTCTACCCGCGTGGCAAGACTGTTCACATACTCCGACCCAGGTTAAAGGAGAGTCAAAAGCAAGGTCGCTTTCACGTGAAATCAACCCCGTAATGAACTAGGGATTAACGTGGAAATTACCCAGAATTCCTTTCACATAAACTAACACTAGTGCCCTCACATCACTATTTCTTTACACACTATCTTGTACAATCGATGTGTATCATTTTTAGTTTACTGTTTATTTTGTATTATTGACCTTTTTCTAATTGTTTCTGTTATCAGTTATTTATTTTTATTGGTAATTATGGCCAACAACACTTCAAATTGCTGGACCATAGAAGAAGCAAAAATGTTGTTGACATTCTGGAGCAGCGAGAGTAATTAAAATCAGTTGATGGAGCTGTGAGAGACACAGAAGTGTAAAAAAAATTGTCTTTGCTGCTACAGGAAGCAGGTTTCATCAGGTCTGCGGTCCAAATAAGAAATAGAACAAGAGCTTTAAAAAAACAGTGCAGACTTCAAAAAGGACAAGAGGTCTACAACCGGTGCTGCTGGAAAAATACTTTTCCATTTTTTGATGAAATGGATGCAGTATTGGAAAACAAAGAAGCCACAGCACCGATGTCCATTTTGGACTCAGTAATTCTTGCATTCGATGTTGAAAATGTAGGTAAGTGAACATTTATTAGGTCTAGAAGTTAATTTCCGCATTTTTTTACGCTTTTTAAATTATTGAAAACTGGACAAACTTAAACAAAACTTTTATTCAAAATAATTTCCGTCATTAATAACAACATTTTCCCAGAGTTTGGGCAACTTATGGATTCCATCATAATAAAATTTTTCTGGTTTGACCGCCATCCATTCATCGAGCCATTTTTTGACGTCTTGACGATCTTGAAAGCGCTGCTCGGCTAGACCATGAGCCATTGACCGGAAAAGATTATAATCCGACGGGGCGATGTCCGGAGAGTACGGCGGGTGCGGTAAGACTTCCCATTTGAACTCTTTTAGGGTATCCTTTACCGTTTGAGCAACATGCGGCCTTGCGTTCTCATGAAGCAATATGGCTTTTTCATGTCGACCCGCCCATTCTGGTCTTTTTACTGCGATTTCATGCCGCAACTGCGCTAGTTGATGTTGATAGCGATTCGCAGTGACTGTTTCGCCAGGTTGAAGAAGCTCATAGTACAGTATGCTGCGTTGATCCCACCATATGCACAGTAAGACCTTCTTCCCGTGGATGTTTGGTTTTGCGGTCGAAGTTGTCGGTTCACCGGGACCGGCAGGTTCTTATGGATGGAGCAGCATCGCCGTAAGCTTGGGCAAGCATTTGGTGCACGTCAGTGGCTTTCTTCTTGAGATGAAAAAGGAAAAGAAGAGCTTCCCGCAAATGACGTTTTTCCGGCACAAAGGTTGACATATTCTGAAACTAAAATAATACTTTTTTTATAAGGTACGTGAAGAAAGTTATATATCAATAGAAAGCTGATAATACAGAGAACATTATAACATAAAATTCGTTATATAAAAATAATTTTATTTTGACAAAATATCAACAACAACAAAAACGCGGAAACTAACTTCTAGACCTAATATTTGATTTGATAAGAAGTACCAATAATGCAGAATTTTCAACGACAAAAATATCCTTTACAACAATTTTATTATTATTTTTATTTTCACATTAGAAGACTATTTCAACGAAAATGGAATTTATAATATTTTCATAAAAAATTCAAATTTGATACTTCTGAGTGAAACTGATTGCATTGTAATAATTTATTCAATCTTTGTTTATATTTAAACTTACTGTATATAATATCAATGTATATAAAACAGTATAAGTTTATTAAAATTACTTACAGCTTCTATTCTATTTAAATTTGGTATAATCTATATGTTATGGAAAAGTTTTTAAAAAATCAAGAGCAAAAAGTGTTTTGAAAATATTTTTATATATATATATATTGAAGAATTTTAAAAATGAAGTTATTATGAACTAAATGTTAGGACTTTGTTACAAAAGTAAAGCTTTGAAAATTTACTTTTTAGCCTGTGATCGAGAAACACAATTTTTGTGGACACTTTTCAATGATTGACTTATATCTCACTGTAATATTTAACCTGAACAGGTTATCGTATTATCTGCACCTTGTCAGTTTATCATGGGTCACTGAAGACCCGAGCAATGTTAGAACACGTAATTTTTAATGAAACAAATGTAATAACATTTTTGAATACTCTTGAATACTTCTAATTTAAGGGCAAGACAATGAATATTGCAAAAGCAACTTAAACAAATATCTTATTTTTCATCAGAAATACGTCCATTTCTATAAAATGCAGGCATTTACCAAAAATTCATAACTTTTTAACATATTGAGATATTTCAAAAATTCAAATTGCATAACAAAGTTTAAGAATGGTATTTTTATGAAAAAAGTCATGAGCACAATAGATAGGTATTTCTTCAATACGTGGATTCTGATGGATGAGACAAAAAGCTCGGGTCATAATATATTATAAACTTAAAAATCTTATTACAATTTAGAAATATAAAAGTATAAACTTTTTTTTTTTTTTGCTTAAAATTTTTTCATTTAGTCATTGAACTGTTGTTAGTTTTGTTCAAATACAAATGGTGTATTCAAAACTAGAGATGCAACGATTATTCGGCCTATTCGGCCTGTCAGCCGAACATTCGGCTTCGGCCGAATATCAAGTCTGTTAGACATTTTAAGGTCTATCTTAAACAAACTTATATTAAGCAGAAAAAAAACTGCAATAGAATTATTTTAGAAAATTTCAATTTGACTAGTATGTAAAAGTTTCAGACTCAGTAAAGACAAAAATATTTTTAAACGAAAATTAATTTATTCATGGAAATATAATAGATTAGGAAAAAAATAATTATAACAATGATTAAGAAACAATTTAATATAAATATATATATAACAAAAAATTTTCAAATTCAATATAACAAAATTAATTCTCAACATCAATTCAAAATCATATTACCTCTCCAATCACATATTTGGGTTACTTGATAATACATGGAAGAAAAACGAAGTCTTTTGGTATTAAGTTCTTTTACATGGTCTACGCATGACCAATGTGGAAGATGGAACAAACAACATCACTTCACACCAGTACAAGCATTTTTACCAGAAGAACGATCAGACACATATGCTGCAACACCGAAACCATATTGAAGAAAAACAGATGAATCATTAGTTGAAAATCAAAATTCTGCACAAGAATTTCCGAAGATCACGGTCGCCAAATGACCAGCGAATACCATTGAAAAAATAAAGTCAGCTAAACTATACCACACTTCATGGTCGCCAAATGACCAATGAATAGAGCGTGTAAATTACTTGAAGATCGCGGTCGCCAAATGACCAGCGAATGCCATTGAAAAATAAAGTCAGCTAAACTATACCACACTTCATGGTCGCCAAATGACCAATGAATAGAACGTGTAAATTACTTGGTTTGAGCTTAATTTTAGTAGAAGATCAAAGCCAATTCGTGGTCGCCGCATGACCAATGATTTCGATAAATCATTAAAGTTCAAAAAACAAACTTAGCATAAAAAGTCCTCAAATAAACTAATCATTTAAACTTCTGAAGAAACTATTGCATATCAAAAAACCTCAAACTTAAACGATTGTAAACAAATATTAACATTATAAAACTATCAAACTTAACAACAACAATTTAACATTCGATTTACCTAAATATTTAAATATGAGTTCATCGTATAGAACATAACTATTCCAAAAGAACAGCTGCCCGCAGCTATTCAAACCGGGACTCCAAGCCAAGGCTAGCAGGAGCACACTAGAACTGAACTCAGCTGAAACTGAAGTATCTCCCAAACATCACGGCCTTATATTCTATCTAAACAAACCGATCTGCATAACAACGTTGACCGCCGCGCCACGACATCCGGTGGTGAAAATTGAAACATAATAAAAAATGACAATTTCCAAGAAGTGGCAACAGCTCAAACAAAAAAGATTATGCAGACGAGAAATGGCAACGCCGACATAGTAAACAAAGTAACGATGTTTGAAAAGAATAGATGCAAAGTAAATTTTAAATATCAAAAAGGATTTAATAAATAAAGGTAAGTTTAAATATATAAATGAGAAATGGTTATATATACAATGATAATGTACAGGTATATAATATGCAATAAATATGAAATATGAAAAATATGATAACACATACACAAGGCGCCTTGCATTTCATTCATTCATACCACTATATACAATATTTACAACAATTTGCAAAGGTAAGGAAAACCTCAAAAAACTTTAACAGATATATATAAAAAGAGAAAGATGCAGCAATTTACTGGAAAAAATAACTAGAACAAAATTATTATATTAAGTATTTAAAGAAAAATTAATTTTATAAATTTTAATAAGTCACCTTTAGTCATAGGCTTGGTAAACGGGTCGGCAAGATTTAATTTAGAATTTATATATTCGAGGTTAAACTTTCCCTCGTCAAACCAGTCTCTAATAAAAAACAATTTTATATTTACGTGTCGAGTATGGAAGTTTTCTATTCTGGATTTAGTAAAACGAATGGCTGCCTGATTATCTGCATATAAAGTAGGTATATCAAAGTTATTATTTATAAGTTTTAAATTGGAGCACTCACATAAAATATTATAAAACCAATCCTGCTCCCTTACACAATCACACATAGAAATAAACTCTGATTCCATAGTTGATATAGTGACACCTTTTTGTTTATTTGTGCGCCACGAAACGGCAGCACGGTCCAACAATACCAACTGACCCCCCATAGAAACGTAATCGTCTCTATTAGCGGCGAAGTCGGCGTCAGAGTAAGAAATTATTTTAATATCTGTGCAATTGAGATAGAGTTTATAATGACTGGTATATTTAATGTAACCTAAAAGTTTAAGTAAGCCTTGCCAATGTTTAAAACCAGGATTTTGTTGGAACTGAGAAAATATATTTGTGGCATATGCAATATCAGGTCTTGTACGGTTTGCTAAAAAAGAAATACAACCTAAAAGATTCCTGTAAGGTAAATGAGATGCTTCTTCAACATCAGACTGAACAACTGGACAATCACTCTTAGAAAATTGTACACCTTTAACTATAGGCAAGGAAGAGACAGGTATCCGATGGTTTTGAAACCTCTCATTAACTTCGGCAATATATTGACCTTGATGGATCAAAACCCCAGTATCCGTGTACTCAAATTCCACACCTAAAAGCTTACGAGTGGTACCCAAAATTTTTAAGTCAAATTTAGACTGTAAAAGGTCTAAAATGTTATTTGCCTGCGATTCAGTCCTGGAAAAAATAACTATGTCATCTACATAAACCAATAAAACGGAAAAATCAGAATATGAATATGCACAATTACAATTTTCAAATTTATTAAAACCAAGTTCCAACAATACTTTATTTAACTCATAAAACCATAACCTACCAGATTGATGCAGCCCGTACAATGCTCTGTCCAATTTACACACCCAATCTTCTTTGCCTTTTTCAGCAAATCCAGTTGGTTGATTCATGTAAATTTCCTCGTTTAGAGGAGCGTATAAGTAAGCGCATTTTACGTCACATTGTACGTTAAACCACCCGCAGTATGAGACCAGCAAAGAAAAGAAGAACCTTACAACAGAAAAATTTATGACAGGTGAGAATGTTTCATCATATGATTCTCCCTGGACCTGGTTGAAACCTTGCGCGACCAACTTTGCCTTATACCTAACTATGGTACCAGACTCGTCACACTTGACTGTATAAACCCAGCGGTTTCCTAACACAGATTTATTCACAGGAAGTTTCACAAGATGCCAAACACCTCTAGTAGTCATACAATTCAATTCTTCAAGCATAGCCTCATGCCACTTATCAAACTGTTTAGATTTTTGAGCCTGTTTATACGTTCGCGGGACCACCACATCTAGTCAGCTAGTTGTGCTGGACGCGGAAGGTATAACGCTAGGGTTAACAACACCAGAAAAAGTATTAAATTTAGAAAAATCAAAGTCATTAGAATTAAAAATTAAACCATTATCATTACAAAATTTCTCGACTTCCTTTGGAGTGCGTTGACATGACCTCTTGCCTTCACCGTCAGGGTAATAGTAAATGTCGATCTTCTTTCCCTTAGGCCTAGGCACAACCTTTCTGTACCAGATCGGATTAGTCTTCCAGCTGGGAGACGAAGCTTGAGGAGAAACTGGAGTGATAGGAGAAGCAGGAGTGGCAGGGAGGACGGTTGGAACAACATCTTCAGTCTCGCTGGGCAAGACACCAGAGGGTCCAGGCTCCGGATCAGTATGACACCGGTCAACGGTCCATGGCTGCTCCTCTGGGACAAGCACCAACTCAAAAGAAGAGTCGCCCATCACCGCTCCACTGCGTGACACATCACTGCTCTCAACAAAAGAAACATTTATCGTCTCAACAACTTTCTTGTCCTCTTCCAACCAGATCCTGTATCCACGGGTACGTAAGGCATATCCAACAAGGACACCACGTTTGGACTTAGCATCTAACTTGTTCTTGCGCCTGACCTTAGGAACCCCGACATAAGCTAAAGTGCCAAATGGCCTTAAATGTCTTACTGAAGGCTTATTACCAGAATAGAGTTCAATAGGTGTTTTAGAATTTTTACCATGACAAATCCTGTTCCATGTATATGTAAAATGAATACATGCTTCAGGCCAAAAATCGTCAGACAAGCCACTAGATTTAAGCATTGCCCGAACACAATTCATTATTGTCTGGTTAAATCTTTCACAAACCCCGTTTTCCTCTGGTGTATAGGCATTAGTCAACTCATGTTTTACTCCATTTTCTCTACAAAAAGCCTTAAACAGTTCATTCTCAAACTCTCTGCCATTATCCGTTCTCAAAGCTTTCAACTTGGTCCCTAGAAATCTTTCTGCTCGTAGAACGTGTCTTTTAAAGACTTCGAAACACATAGATTTCTCCTGGAGAGGATAAACAGAAGTTTTACCTGAAAAATCGTCTATAATAGACACAAAAAAACGTTCACCCTTCTTTCCACAAATTTTAACAGGACCCCAAGTATCAAGGAAAATTCTATCTAATGGCTTTTTAGATGAAGAAGAACTAAGAGGCTTGAAAGAGACACGATTTTGCTTACTCAAATGACAGGGATCACAAAAAAAATTATCAACAGATTTTAAATGAGGAAGACCTTTAACTGCAGAATTACGAATAGTATTATAAATTAAATCAGGACTAATGTGATCAAAACGCAAGTGCCATGTGTCTATATCTTTAATATTGGCAGTTTTAATTACTGGTGAAGCTGAAATTTCAGCATTAAAATTTAGATCAACATTAGTTTTGGAATTCTGCCCCCCATTCATTTTAACATTATGATTATTTCTTATGATTTTTGGAAAAGTATAATAAATCCCGTCATAGAGCTTAGCAGAAAAAAGAAACTTGCCATATTTATCGACCACATTTAGTTTACCAGCCTTTCCAGTAAATTTAGCACCACCCTGGTCGAATCTAGAACCGCTTAACAAATTTTTTCTTAAATTTGGTGAGAAAAGGACATTCCAAAGTTTTATAATAGTACCATTAAAATCTAATTCAACTTCCCCCTTTCCAGTAATGGGGAAAGTAACCCCGTCAACAGCCACGTGCAACTCATCACCAGAAATTTCGGTGAAATTACAAAAAGCAGATTTATTTTTGCAGAAGTGGTGAGAGGCGGCGGTGTCAAAAGCCCAGCTTCCCTCTCTATTAAAACCACTTAAGTTAGCTTCAGTAATGTAATTCTGAGCTTTAAAACCTTTATTTTTACAGGGGGGAGTTTTATCACGTTTTGGCTGTTGAGCGGAGTCACCTTTTTTTACAAAATTACCTTTAAATGTATTATCCCTAATAGATTTATCATTACTTAACTTTACCCGACAATCTTTACTAATATGACCCTTTTTCCACATCGCCAGCAAGTAAAAACAGGCCTTTTTTTAAATTTGACACTCTGGGCTTCAATATTACAATCAACCCTAGATTTGTCAATATTCCTGAGCTGGAGACGAGTCTCCTCAGCACACAATTCAGTTACGATATTTTTAAAAATAAAGTCTTTATCAGGCCACCTTAAAATTTGCTGGACGATTTGGTCAAACTTATCGGGCAAAAAACGTAAAATCTGAAAACACAGATACTCGTCATTTATAGGTTTACCAATAGATTTTAATTGATCAGATATTTTTGAAATTTTTGCGGCATAAATTGCCATAGATTCGCCAGGGTCAAAAAAACAAGACATTAATTCAGAATATAACTTCATATAGTGACTTCTACTGTCTGGTTGGAAATTGACTTTGAGGATTTCCCAAGCTTTAGCGGGATCATCACATTCGCTAATTAAACTCCGATATTCTGGTTCGATATTTAAATAGATTAAGGACAAGCAGCATTCTGCCTTCTCTTAAAATCATTTATAGATTCAACAGTGACAGTATCACTTTTTACAGGTTGCTCTTCGATACCAGTTACGATATCATAGGCATTTTTTTCCATTAAAAGGAACTTGATGTCGCATTTCCAACCAGAGTAATTATGAGAATTAAGTTTAACTATTTGAGGTACTAAATTATACGCCATGATTAACCAATTTAAATATATCACAAAAGAAACAAATTGAGTCTACAAAAAAAACTAGTCAAAAAGAACTTTATTTAAACTGGGCCCATAACCCAGATGTTAGACATTTTAAGGTCTATCTTAAACAAACTTATATTAAGCAGAAAAAAAAACTGCAATAGAATTATTTTAGAAAATTTCAATTTGACTAGTATGTAAAAGTTTCAGACTCAGTAAAGACAAAAATATTTTTAAACGAAAATTAATTTATTCATGGAAATATAATAGATTAGGAAAAAAACAATTATAACAATGATTAAGAAACAATTTAATATAAATATATATATATAACAAAAAATTTTCAAATTCAATATAACAAAATTAATTCTCAACATCAATTCAAAATCATATTACCTCTCCAATCACATATTTGGGTTACTTGATAATACATGGAAGAAAAACGAAGTCTTTTGGTATCAAGTTCTTTTACATGGTCTACGCATGACCAATGTGGAAGATGGAACAAACAACATCACTTCACACCAGTACAAGCATTTTTACCAGAAGAACGATCAGACACATATGCTGCAACACCGAAACCATATTGAAGAAAAACAGATGAATCATTAGTTGAAAATCAAAATTCTGCACAAGAATTTCCGAAGATCGCGGTCGCCAAATGACCAGCGAATACCATTGAAAAAATAAAGTCAGCTAAACTATACCACACTTCATGGTCGCCAAATGACCAATGAATAGAGCGTGTAAATTACTTGAAGATCGCGGTCGCCAAATGACCAGCGAATGCCATTGAAAAATAAAGTCAGCTAAACTATACCACACTTCATGGTCGCCAAATGACCAATGAATAGAACGTGTAAATTACTTGGTTTGAGCTTAATTTTAGTAGAAGATCAAAGCCAATTCGTGGTCGCCGCATGACCAACGATTTTGATAAATCATTAAAGTTCAAAAAACAAACTTAGCATAAAAAGTCCTCAAATAAACTAATCATTTAAACTTCTGAAGAAACTATTGCATATCAAAAAATCTCAAACTTAAACGATTGTAAACAAATATTAACATTATAAAACTATCAAACTTAACAACAACAATTTAACATTCGATTTACCTAAATATTTAAATATGAGTTCATCATATAGAACATAACTATTCCAAAAGAACAGCTGCCCGCAGCTATTCAAACCGGGACTCCAAGCCAAGGCTAGCAGGAGCACACTAGAACTGAACTCAGCTGAAACTGAAGTATCTCCCAAACATCACGGCCTTATATTCTATCTAAACAAACCGATCTGCATAACAACGTTGACCGCCGCGCCACGACATCCGGTGGTGAAAATTGAAACATAATAAAAAATGACAATTTCCAAGAAGTGGCAACAGCTCAAACAAAAAAGATTATGCAGACGAGAAATGGCAACGCCGACATAGTAAACAAAGTAACGATGTTTGAAAAGAATAGATGCAAAGTAAATTTTAAATATCAAAAAGGATTTAATAAATAAAGGTAAGTTTAAATATATATTTTTAAGATAAAACAATAAGTAAATTCAAATGTTTCTTAATTTTAATATGAGGACATTGATATGATATCAAAGTCCATTATTCGGCCCAGGCCGAATAATACTGTAAGAAATGCTTTTATTTTTTACACAATATAAATAAAAACATTATATTACACAATATATATATTTTTTTAATTTTAGAATTTATATTCGTCATGTAGTAGTGAAAATTTCATTGAAAATTAACTACACCCCCCCTCCCCCTCAAACCTTCATACATTGAATGTTTTATTATACCATTTTAATGTAAGGATCATGCAAAAACTTTCATGCTATATCAATAAATGCAAAACATACATGTGTAGTAAGCTAACATAATCTGTTAAATTTAAAATTAATCTATTCAAAATTGTCCCAACTGAAACCATACAAGCAAATTCTGATTTTTTCAAAGCATAGTGAAAAATTTAATATTTATCTCTCGTTATTTAATAATAAAAAAAAAATTCCTTTCAGTAAGTCATATACTTAGTGCTAATGTTTAATAGTGCTTAGGTTTAATTATTATTTTTCTTGGAGGGGGGGAGGGTAAAATACATTTAAAAGTTAGTTTTTTTCTTTTAATGTTACTATTTCTAATTGAATAATGAAGAAAATGTAAATTACTAAATTCTTTTAATTAGCACATATACATATTTTACATATTTCCAAAAACATCATTGAAATGTTTAAATTTATAACAGCCTTAAACAAAATGTTTTTAATAAACGCAAATTATGATGGACAAATAATAACAATTCAGCATTTTCAGGTGACAGTCTATTTCTTTTTTTCATAAATGTTTCCTGCTTCTGAAAATAATCGCTCACTATATATGGTACTTCCTGGTGGAGAAAGGTATTTTTTGGCTAATTGTGAAAGGTTTGGAAAGTCTTCCGAATTCTTTGCCCACCACTTTAAAGGACACTGTTCTCTTTCTAGCAGTGGCTGAGAAAGAAAATTATTAATTTCTTTTACTTCACATTCAGTAAAATTTTCCATAGAGGTAGAGGCTTTTACTCTCTGATTGGCTTGCAATTTCGTTAAAGCATTCCCATAAAGAATTTGAAGTTTGACCTTGAGAAGCTGGAATGGCTATGTTTGAAATATTTTGTTCAGATTCTGTTACTGGTTTTATACTAGCCTTTCTTTGTCTTACTATAGCAATTAATTTGGCCTTTACTTCTACATCCTTTGCTTTATCTTTGTCGAAAAAGAACACTTTAAATCTAGGGTAAAAAACAGATGCAATGGAATAGTGTTCCTTGTCTTGAATCAATGCAAATCGTTTCTCCAAATTTTGTAGAAGGGTGTCTTTCATGGTGCCTACACCAAAAAAATCTCCAGATTTAGATAAATATAACTTTAATGTTGTAACTATCGGGATGACTTCAGAAATTAATGATCTTGATGAAGCAATTTGCTTTGTTATTTCTTCAAATGGTTTTAATAGATTGAGCAATTTTTCTAAAATAATCCACTGGTTTGTTGTCAGATTACTTATTTCTCCAAATTTAGTTGCATATAGAGAGACAGCATTTTTTTGTTCCAGTAATCTTTCTAGCATATAATAAGTACTATTCCATCGCGTTGGCACACTCTGAACTAATTTCTTTTTAGGAATTTTCAACTCATTAATTTG
Organism: Salticus scenicus; assembly: GCA_963930645.1. Lineage (NCBI taxonomy): Eukaryota > Metazoa > Arthropoda > Arachnida > Araneae > Salticidae > Salticus > Salticus scenicus. The sequence goes on from OZ005658.1 coordinate 262,773,454, forward strand.
TATGTCACTTAATCTTGAACATGCTAATGGTGAATGGCTGAAATGGGTAACAATTTTTTTACCTACAGCAATTAAATCATTTATTGATCTTTGGGACATTAGAGCATCACATACTGTTAAATGTAAGGAATGTAGAAAGCATGATTCATTTTTTAAATTTGCAATGCGTAAACCTTTCATAATATTAGCTCCTTCATCACGTAGCACAATGTATATTTTGTTATTAAAATTCCATTCGTTGATCACTATTTGAAACATATCACTAATGGCTTCACCAGTATGGCTTCCTGGAAAATGTTTAGCCTCAAGTGCAGCATGATAATGTGCAAAATCATTAGATATCCAGTGCACAGTAAAGCTTATAAAACTTTCATTACTTATTGTACTACTCCAGATATCAGAAGTTAATGACACAAATTCTGATTCTGATAATAAAGATGAAATTTTTTTTTTACAGTCTTCATAGAGAGATGGAATTACATTTTGTTTGAAATACTCCCTGCTGGGAACTTTATATTGTGGCTGAGCTTTATGCATTAAATTAATAAATCCTTCATCCTCCACAAAACTAAATGGTTGATTATCACATGCAATCATTTCTGCAATTGCATTATGTAATTCTATAGATCTCTTATCATTTATATCCCAAAGCTTTTTCTTTTGAAAAATTGATTCTAATGTCTCTTGTTTCCTTTTCACCCCTTGACTTGTACTTGGTGCCATTTGTGCAACTGAATTTTCTCCAGAAACTTTATCGTAAGTAGCTTCATTATATTCTTCTGGATGTTTTTTTGCCAAATGATAAATTAATGAAGATGTAGTTGCTTTTTTTCCAATTCCTCCTCTTGATAAAATACTCTTACATAATTTGCATATTGCTTTAGTATTATCTTTTGGTAAGGGTTCAAATATCTTCCACACTATACTTGTTTTATTACTAAAACCACTCATTTTGCTTAATGTTAACACAGACAATAAGACCTGCAGAAAGTTATTCACACTGAGTGTCCTGTCCATTCCACTTAACTAGAACTATCCTATTCTTAAACTGGCATTGTCAACAGTAACACAGAGCAGTATGTTGTTCTGATCCCACAAAAAAATCAGCCAACTGACTCCTAAAACTGTCACCTCACAATTTATACTCTAAATTTGGCATCAATTAACTGAGATGACATCATAGAACACAAATAATAGAAAGGGTTGCCATAGTGATGCCAAGTCTGGCTTTTTTTTTTTTTAAGTAGAAGTGATTAAATTTTTTAAGAACAAATTATTATAATTACAAAATTTATAAAAAAAACACAGAATATTACCTAATATAAGATACATACTTTTACTAAGATGATATTTTAATTATTGTTATACCAATGCCATTTTCAAAAATACAAATACAATTAACAAAACAGAACTAAATCAAAACCAAAAGTGTTATAACATGATGTAATATGTAATATTTATATAGTAAATAAATGATTATTTTTATTATTAAATATCTTTAATAACACCTTCATACTGTGTCAAGAAATTATCCTGATTATCATTTTAATACAAAAAGTGGATATCATTACTTATATTTTCACTATTTTACAAAACAAAACAAAACAAAATTGTTCCAAAACAAAAGTAAAAGTAATTGCATATATTTCCATATTAAATATACTAAGGAAAGTGAATTATTTTGTCTATTTTATATAACATCTTTCAAAATAAAAAGGAATTAATTTTTGTTGAGCTACAATATTGATATACAGGGTAACATATTTTTGAGAATAATTTTATTGTTTATATTATACATTAATTTGAGAACATTTTTTTCTTATGTAGTATATATTAAGATTATATGCCTTAAAAATATGTGTTGCATACGAATAAAATATGTGAATGGTGGATTACCACATCACAGGGTGGGAAGAGCAACAAAATGCTTCATGACCTTGAAGGGTTTAATCTATTGAGTAGTAATCTACTATACTAAAAAAGAAGGCTAGTTAAAATGAAAAAGAAATGGATTTTAAAGATTGTATTTATGTGTCATGCAGTAAGACAAATAACATTTTTTTTTTTTTTCTCATTTCTTTTTTTCCTAATCATTTATGTGCATTTCATTGGGTTTTTGCATTTTAATTTAAATTTTCTTTCATCTTAAACTTGAAACTATTGTTTAGTATGTTTTTAAATTTTGCAATTATTTTTAAAAGTAGCAGCAACAACAAACATAAAATCCATTAAAATGTAATTGTTAAAGTACTCACTACCTAAAATACTATACATTCAATATTTTAAAATGTGTCTATTTTGCTTTTCTTTAAAGATCTTTCTTTCCTCTGAATCTGAATATCTTAATAGAGCTGACATAGAAAATATATATATATAATATATATATTTTTTCATTTGAAGGTTGAAATTTATGTTATCTAGTACAATTTTAAAATGTAACAACCACATACATAATATCTATTAAAATATGACTACTAGACAGTACCTCATAAGAAACTTTTGCAAAGAATTATTATTATTGAGACAATTTTTAAGCCGAACATAGCCGATTATTTTTTGCAGAATCAAATAATGGTTTTAAAAATTAAAAAATTGCATAAAAATAACTTTTAAAAAGAAAATAATACATTATAGTTATGAAATGTACAAGAATTGTGCATATAGTGAATACTATACTGTGTTTTTAGACAAAAATGAGTTCATTATTCGGCGGCCGAATAGGCCGAATATTCGGCTATAATTTGGCCGATTAATTGGTATTCAGTTATTCGGCCAAACCATTGTTCGTTGCATCTCTATTCAAAACTTTAGGTACTCATTTCCAATACCTGGATTTCAATTACAATTACATTTCCTTATCTCATGATCCAGTTTTTAAAAAAATCACTGTTTAAATAAGTGATGATAAATTAATCAGTTCAGAGTGTGGATTTCTACCCTAAAAGCTTGTTACATTTGGAAAAGATGATCTAAAGTAATACTAGTTCAGATGGCACAGGCAAGGGCAGGATGTGGTGGATGGTGAGTTGGGTAAGTAGCATTTTGGACAGAAATGCTCCTGTTCCCCAAGAAGTAAGTGCCTGTGGATCTTGAATGCCCAATTCTAAATCTGGTGGTAATATCGTATTTTCGTGGAGTTAAGGTAGGCCAGATTGTAATGTTTGATTTGATCTCCTGTAATTTGTTATTTTCATATTCCCACTTTTGTTCCCAGATATTTCTCAGAAAATTTCTTACAGTATGTTCAATATCCTCATAAGGAACTGGACAATTATGAGGAGTCAAAGCCTGTTTTGCTTCTTCGTTACCCCTAATACCAACGTGACTAGGAACCCAGCAAAATAAAATTTTATACCCTTTTCTCAGAAGCTCGTCATAAATTTTAAAAATGTACACAAAAGTGGGTTGGTTGCCTTTTAATGGTGCAAGGTCCACAGTGGGACATACTGCGCCAAACAAAAGTAATAAAGAATAAAGACTAGCTTAGGTGATCATTAAAAAAACACATTGAAAGTTAAAACAAGAATATGTAAAACGTTAAAATATAAAAAAGACAAATATTTAACAATAATAGAAAACAGAATAAACAGTGTATAAGATAAAATGATGTAAAAAATTATGAACAGTGTATATAATAAAAACAGGTGAACAGTGTACATAATAAAATCAGATAACATAATAAAAACAAGCTTCCTTTAAAAAATTTGTCAAGAGATGATGAGGATTCATACCTAAAAGGCTAGTCAGATTTGGTAAAGATGAAATAAAATATTGTTGATACAGATGACGAAGGCAAGGGTAGTCGGTGAGAGTATGAAGGGGGGGAGACGAATGGTTAGACCCCATTTTTTCTGTGTTGTCTGTTATTTAAAAAAAAGGAAAAACTGTGAAAAAAAAATTATAAAACTGCAAAAGGCAACAAAAAATAAATAAATCTATTAACTATTAATCAATTAACCAAGCAAAAGTCCTCTGTTGGTGTGACGCTGACTATTGGGACAAGGATTTTGGTGATGGTGCCATGGTAGTCTAGCCTTGGGATCATACTGGGAGACTGGCGCCCTTGGTGAAGGTGAGAGAACGGTGACTACTCGATCTAGAAATACTGGACTAACGACTGCCATACGTGGTGCCTGAACTGGGTCGGTGGTCTGATAGCTAGTGAGTAGTTATGGATGTCCCAGAGAGGATTCTTGAAAACTCTTTGTGTTTGTGTGTTGGAAGAAACACTCACCCTTTTTTCCTTATGTCTTTAATCATGGCTACAAGTAAAGATGTTTCGAATAACGCGTCTGGCTTGGGCCAAGCTAATGCAAGCTCAAATGGTAAAACATGGGCAAATAGAGTAGAAGAATTTTCTTCAACTGTGTGAGAGAGGTTAGATTTTTTTGTCGTGAAAAGAAACGAGGTTGATTTCTCGAAAACTTCTCCATTTTTAATAGAAAAAGCGCTGCAAACAATAACTGGTGATCTAAAATTGGTTAAAAAACTTTGGTCAGGAGAACTTTTGATTGAGGTTGAGAATAATAAACAAGCCAAAACTGTACACAATTTAACATACCTGTTACCATTAGTCCTCGCAGAACTTTAAATCTATGTCGTGGTGTTATTTCAGAATCAGATTTCCAGTTCATCCCTGAAGATAAAATTCTTGAGAATCTTAAAAGACCAAGGTGTTACTGCAGTTAAACGCATCTAAATTTTTTCAGCAGTAAATGTGCGAGCTGAATCATTTTGCTCGTCTGTTAGTCCTTCACCTTTATATTTTAGATGTAAAATATAAGCCAAAAAATGAAAAGGTTTGAGAATTTGATCCATTCAACTTTGTATTTTTTTTATGTGCCGCTGAAGTGCACTTTCTTTCAAAAGGCTTAGCCAAACATGGCATGCATCGACAATTGTGGCTGCATCACTTTGTAAAACATCCAATCCATCACTTATTGGCTTTGATTGAATTGAAAGGTCCTTACACTGTTTGTATAAGATGATACCCATATCAATGTCATTTTCATGGTCTTCAACTAGTGTTTGAAAAAAATGGTCTATTTTGTAAAGTTTCAAGGCAAAAGATGGCTGCTCCACCATGTATCACCCGGTAACTGTGGCTTTACTGATTCTGTGTGTTCTTTAAGCCATCCTGAAGAAAAGTGGTGTTTTCTAAAATATTTATGTATCCTAACTACTTGTTTAATTACAGCATCTGGTGTTAAATCTTGCCCAAGCAAATTAAGCCAGTGTGAAGAGCATCCATTTGTTATTAAATTCATGTTAGTGTCACTAAGTAAATAATTCCTTGCTTTTTCCATCACTTTAGCATTATCGGTTACGACTGTTTTAACTTCACAAGAATAGTTCGAGCTATTTGTATAGCATTTTTAATAATCTGCTTGTGGTAATCTGCAGTTTTTGCTACAGCAGCACATTCAACAGCTTGTAGAAAGTAAGATTTTCCTTCAGAATGATTGGTTGGTTGCCTTTTAATGGTGCAAATTCCACAATGGGACATACTGCGCCAAACAATAGTATAAAAAATAAAGAATAAAGACTAGCTTCTGGATAGGTTTACCCATCCAGATGGTCATTAAAAAAACACATTGAAAGTTAAAATATAAAAAACACAAATATTTAAAAGAATAGAAAACAGAGTAAACAGTGTATAAGATAAAAACAAGTGAACAGTGTAAATAATAAAATCAGATGTCGTAATAAAAAGCAGCTTCTTTTAAAAAATTTGTCCAGAGATGATTTCATACCTAGAAGGCAAGTCAGATTCGGTGAAGATGAATTAAAATGCTGTCAATACAGATGACGTAGGCAAGGGCAGTCAGTGAGAACATGACAAATGGTAAGGACACTAAAATGACATCTGAGACATGTAGGCATTTGTTGTCTCAATAGTAAGTGTTTATGAGTAAATCTTGAATGCCCAATTCTCAGACGAGTAATAATATGTTTTCTAGGAGAGAGCATAGGCCACATTCCAATTTTTTTAAGTGTATGTTTAACATCATCATAAGAAATAGAACAGTTTAAAATAACAGAAGCCTGCCTTGCAGCTTTGTCTGCTGCTTCATTGCCTTTGATGCAAACATGTCCAGGTACCCAACAGAGTAAAATGTCGAATCACTTCCTCAGCAGGTCGTTATATGTTTTTAAAACAGAGATAAAAGAAAGAGTGCAAGAGATAGAAGAAAGAGAGTCAAGAACACTCTTTGAGTCGGTATAAATGATGAAATTCTCCTGCGGTGGGATGAAATAATAGCTACCTCAACAGTAAAAAACTCTGCAGAAAAGATGGAAAAAGAACTTAGTTGGTAGCTAAAAGTGGTGTTACCAATGACAACACCACAACCAACTTTATTACTTGTTTTGGAGCCATCAGTAAAAATCTCAACATAGTCCTTATATACAGAGCAATGAGATGAGAAAAGTGCTTGAAAAATGGAAGCATCTGTGTTAAATTTGTAAAACCTCTTAAAAGGATGAAGACAAGAAATAACTTCGAAATTCCAAGGTGTCACGATTAAAAAAGACTGGGGACGAACTTTGGTATGAATATGATATGTGTCTGCAAGATAGTTCTAAATCCTAACAGCAAAATGCGGGATGCAAGATGGCCGAGTCACATAAAGATTATGATCGTTGCTATTTCAATGAGAGTGAAATGGAAGATAAGGATGTGAAAGGATGCAATAGTACAATTCAAATGAAAGTTTTTGTCCAATATCAGTGAGAGAAGGCTCCACACAGTCAGCATATAAACTAAGGACTGGTGTAGTGCGGAAAGCTCCTGAGCAAATTCTAAGAGCACTATAATGTGTTGTATCAAGTTTCTTAATATAAGAATGAGGGGCTGAACCATAAACCTGGCAAGCATAATCAAGTTTAGAGCGAATAGCAGCTCGATAGATTTTCAGCAGAGATTGACGATCAGCACCCCAACAAGTGTTAGAAAGGACTTTTAGAATATTAAGTGCTTTGTCACATTTAGTTCTTAAGTTTAAAATATGAGGTTTAAAAGTTAGTTTTCTGTCAAAGATAACACCCAGAAAGCGAGCAGTCTCAACAACTGAAATTGGTCTGTTGTTCATTAAAATCTCTGGATCAGGATGAAGCCCTCGTTTGCGGCAAAAATGCACACACTGTGTTTTGTCAGTAGAAAATGCAAAACAGTTTTTATTTGTCCATTTAATTATACTGTTTATAGCAAGTTGTAATTGGCGTTCTATGAAGCACATGTCATGTCCCTGCCAAGAAATTTGCAGGTCGTCAACATATAAACTCCCATGGATACTTTGCGGCAATTGTTTAAGAATATCATTTATTTTTAAGGAAAAAAGCATAACGCTCAAAACACTACCTTGAGGCACACCTTCTTCTTGAAAATAAAAATCAGAATAAACTGATCCAATATGAATTTGAAAGCGTCGGACTCTTAAAAAGTTTTCAATAAAAATAGGGAGGTTTCCTTGAAAATTCAAATTATATAAATCTCTTAAAATACCATAGCACTATGTCTTGTCATAAGCTTTTTCCATGTTGAAAAAAATTGTTACCAAATGGTTACGTCTCACATAAGCTCTTCGAATATTAGTCTCCAGTAATAAAATATAATCAAATGTTGAATGGCCCTGTCGGAAACCACTTTGCCATAGGGAAATCAAATTACTTTTTTCTATAATATAAACAAGCCTAGTATTTACCATTTTCCCCTGCAGCTGGCACAAGCAGCTTGTGAGAGCAATGGGTCTGTAATTCTTGGGGTCAGTTGCATGTTTAGGAAAAGGAATGACAATACCATCGTGCCAAGCAGTAGGGAAAATATGTTCAGTCCAGATTCTATTGCAGAGTTGAAAGAGTTTGTTAAGAGACTGTTTTGATAAATGTTTAATCATAATGTAGGTAACACCATCGGGTCCGGGAGGAGAGTTACGACAATTTTTCAAGCTATTTTTTAATTCACTTTCTGTAAAATGACTATTGTACTCCTGGGAAGGAACACGAGTGAAAATTGATTGATGGGCGTTCATAATTATGTTTATAAGACAAAAGGATCTGAATAGGAATTAGAGCTGGAGATGTCGGATAAAGTTCTACCAATGGTGTTTGCAGTATTTTTAGTTGAAGTTATAGTTTGGCCATTATCTGTTAAAAAGGAAATATTTTGATTAGAATAAATTCCCACTGTTTTCTTTACATGACGCCAAAGCTGTTTGCTGCTTACATTCCACAGTGGGCTATTTGTTGAATCTGGCTGGCCAAAATTATTTTGTGGTTGCAAACCAATTTAAATCAGTTATTTAGTCGCGAAACTATCGCTTTTAATGCATAATAATATGTTTATTTAAAAAAAAATGTTTTTCTAAGTGTTTATTTACTATAAAACGGCAAATATCTAAATTAATTACTATACAATAAAATGAAATAATACAACCAATTTAAAATATCATAAAATAATGAAATAGTTTAAAATATCATAAATAGAAGCAAATAGGTAATAAAAAATATTCATATAATTAAAACAATTAAATAATTATGTAGAGAATTAATATTTCAGTAAAGAAAAATTTCTCAATCAGTGGATATTAAAGAGCTATCATCTGTTTCTTCATCATCGAAGATCTCTATATCATAAATACTTGTAGAAGGTTGAATTGGTAATAACATCTCCAGAGTTTCTTTTAAAAAAGATTTGGATTTCTTTCTTATTGTGGTTCTCATTCCAGTTAACACCGGATCTGAACTTAAAAGTAATCTGTTAAGAACATCACGATTACAAGAAATTCTAGAAAATTTTCGTGCAAAGTTTTGTCTAAATAAGCAAAAATGTTTATTTCGTGCTTCAGACAATTGTCCAATTGAAAGTATAGCTTGCTCAATTACAATGGGGCTGTGTATTAAAATTTTATGCATCGTGGGTGACATTGGGTACCATAGATATAATTGCACATAGAGTTTTGCTGTTTTCTCTGCAAAGTCGGTGAACTTTTCCACGTGAATTCTGTGACCACTTGAAATAGTTTCACGAATAACTTTAAAACGATGTATTGAATTTTCATTCACGCCAGTTGTTTCAGCAGCTAGGGTGGGATCAATGAAAAATCTGCTCGTGTTTCCATTATTAGTATTGCAGTATCCAGGTTTTGGTATGTCTACAATTAAACCTATCTTTGCCTTGAAATTTTCCTGAATACTGAATTTCCTTTAACTAACTACATCATTTTTTTCTTAATGGTCAATCTCCATTTTTGTATCGGTAATTTGTATGATAGATGTAATAAATTTTCGAACAAACAAATTCTTGTGTGTAGAATGGATAAGCCAAATTCTAACGTTTCTGATTTCACATGTCCTTTAGAAAGATCATTAAAATCTTTTGATGTCAGACCACAAATGAAACAACGCATTATTAATTTAGTACTTGTAGCTGCATTGCAAACTTTACCATAGACCACAGTCAGCATCATTATGTGTTTGACAATAAATGTTTTATCATTCAGCATAATATTTAAAGAGTCTACAGATTTTAATGTGTCTTTTACATAATTGATCTCTTCATTGATGATTTCTGTTGACTCTTTTACAAACCTTATTCGAAATGGTCGGCAGTAACGTGGTGGTGATGGCGTTGGATTTTGCCAAATAACTTTGTTGTTTGCATAACAAATTGAAGTGGAACAAAAGAGCTTTGAAAGAGCTTCTTTATCGTTCGTTATTCTTAGAGCAGAGGTGCTGCTCTAAAGATAAAGTATGATGCTAAAAAACTTAATATAAACATCCCTATTAAACCAAACAAAAACATTTTTCAACGACTCCGTAATGAAAAAGACCAAATTGACCCAAAAATCTCTTCAGGTATTTATAAAATTGACTTTGAACATGAAAATAATAAAAGAGGTTGCTACATTGGCATGACAAAATGTTGTACAGTATAGGATCCATTATCCGGAAACCCGTTATCCAGAATGCAAAATGCCAGTTACCAAAATTTTTAATTTTCATAAAATTTAAGAATTAAAGTTATACAAGAGCAGTGGTCAGAATAATAGTTTTACAACATACTTTCCTTAATGCTAAGGTCTTATTCTGGAGAAATATAGTGAGCACAAAATTGTTCAAATAATTACTGACAATTTTGCAAATTTAGGTTAGAAAATGAATTTTTATGGTATAACAGATAAACATTAATAACACATACTTCTTAAAGTGCCCAATAACAGATGAATTTTATTCTTTAACTCATGTCGCTTGCATGAAGTTTCAATTGTTATAAAAATTTTAAATAGTTTTTATTAATTTCCATTATTTTTAGAATTCATTTCATAAAATTTTAGTATGATGTACTAAAAATATTTGAAACATTTATGAACAATTAGTAACAGAGACACACTATAAGCAAAAAAATATAGAAATGTTTGCAAAATCCAAATGAAAGGATTTTACTCTCAGGTCCAAAATTACTTTTTATATATGTTTATTTATTTATTATTATTATTATTTGTAGTTTAAAATTCTAATTAAGAATTTTTTTTTTTTGTTTTGTTTTGTGAAAATAGTTTATTAAATGAACAAATATATCACATTCATGTTTATCACTTTCATGGCTATTTATGAAATTATTTTGTACCATTTTTATACATATAATAAAGTGTTCCGAATTACGGAAAAACCCCTCATCCAGAATATCCCAGGTCCCAAGCTTTTTTGATAACGCATCCTATACTGTATTAATGATCGCGAAAAAGAACACTTCTCAGATATAAAATTTAATAGGTCTTCTACTGCTCTGTCTACCATCCATAAATCTTAATACTGTTAATACCCGAAAAATAGCCCCATAACAACCACCATTATGCTCTCAAAAGAGAAGCCATTGAAATAACTAACAGTCTGTCCATTAACGATCGTGAGCATAGCGTAATAACATCTGCATGGCAACACCTAATTAAGAAAAAAATGTACGAAGTGAAGAGAATGGAGGACCAAGAAGAAAGAAACAAACCAGAACAGAAGGAGGTATCACAATGATGCACTGATGATGGATACGACGTATCCGAAATATATTTGTTCTAAAGCTGTAAGTGCATATTTTTTAAAAGGATAGTATATTTATAAGTAGAATATTATATTTCTCGATGAAATATCAAAGTTTAAATTAAATTTTCTTTAAAGGCATATTTTTTATAATTTATTCATGAAAATTCAAAACACGTAAAAATAAAGACATTTCATTTTAAATGCATTTTCTAAATAATTTTCTATTAACTCAATCAAAAATTAGGAAATTTAAATTATCTAAAACTAAGTTCTTAAAATTAGAAACATTGTAATTTTCTAATATGTATTTACATTACATTGCTGGTACTCTAACTAGGGATTCTTTCAAAATTATACATAGCTCGTATTTATGTGAGTTTCAGAGAAAACCTTGCAAAATTCTAAATGTATATGCCGAGGAAAGCGACCTGGTATCGAATTCAGCAATTCCTGTCTATCAGCTTCTAGATATTTAAATTTTGATATTCCATTGATCAGAACATTACAGAATTTTGCAATTAAAGGCATAAAACATTAATTTTTGAGATAATTTTTTTCTATAATGTTAAATTTAAGATTCGCCATAAAAAATTTTTTCTTCCAAAGATTTACATTTTATGTTTGTCTTTATGCTTGACAATGAATATTATTAATATTAAACGACGCACTATACGACAAGTCGGGCCCTACCTGTGAAAATTTACATGAGCCGCCAATGAATTCAGCCTTACCAGTACATTACAAACAGATAACGAAACACAAACATAGAAAGTGACTAAATGGAAGTGAAAGATAGAAAATATTCTGTTGCAGTCTTCTAATTTTGGCAAACTAGCTTGCACAAACAAAAAATATTCCAAATGGAAGAAGCACATTTGACTGAATCTCACCCAAAATTTTGAAAGCACTTGTTTTATAAATTGTTTCAAACAATGGTTAAACATTTATAAGGCTGCAGTTGCTGATTTTAAACTTTAAACATGTATAAGACGCAGCTTATCTCCCAATAATTACGGTATAAGTGCATGCAGTAATGTCGAAACGAATAACGAAAAGACCACTCACTATTGATTGACTGTGCATGTGCTGTGCAACAAAACCAGTCTGACACATTCATTGCACGCCACAGTGACTCCTATTTCTAAAGCGCAGGGACTTTCTATTCATGTTCCACTGCGATGTGACAATAATGGGAGATTGCGATGTTAATACAACATCGCTGGGACTAAGTGTGCTATATGGGCAGTGTTGAAAAACATTTTGTTAAGTAGTGTCAATCATGAATTTCAGAAATTGCTTGCATTATTAAATGCAAATTTTGACATTCAGGGGCAATTATTTTGTATTTCAATAATAGGCTACAAAAGTTTTGCATATTTCCAAAAGTAGCTTTAAATAAATACCAATTTTAGCAATTATCAATGATTTATTTGCTTATTCTGCTAATTATTGTGTTCAGTGTAAATTTTGACAAATAGTAGTTACATGATTCGCTATTTCAATAACAGCAATATTATCGAGCATTTTGAAAACTAGACTTGAAATAACTGAGAATGTTATAGATTAGAAATGAAATAATCACATATTTCAGCACTTAGCCACATACTATTTTGGAAATTAGCTTAAAAAAATGCACAAATTGTATTTATTAGTACTACTTGCTTAAAGTGGCTAAAAAAAAAAAAAAAAAAAAAAAAAACATTCAAAAGTAAGTTTACAAAATTACATATCTTTACATTTTTTTTTTTTTTTTAACATTTAAGTATAAAAAGCAATTATGAGAAGAAATGTTGAATTAAAAGACTGTGTTTAGCAAAACCAGCAGAAGATCCATTAGAGACATTTCAATGTACAGTTTGGATGTCTGTTGCTGCAATGATAAAATTTTTACTGTATTGTTGAACTACTGGATACAATGGTGGTTCTGAATTACCTAAAAGAAAAAAAAAAAAATAGAAGAAATATCATACTAGGTTTTACAGTGTTATCAGATTTTTCAAAGGTCATTTTGCATGGTAAACAAACAAGTTGTATCAGATCGTAAAATAGGAAAAGGATGCCAACGAGTGAGCTTTTCTATACAGTGAGAATTTTCAAAGGTATTTGCTCTATGAGCAAATAATGTAATTATATATCCTAAAATAAGGTGGAAATGGTTTTACTTTCTCTGCTGATAAGACACACTGTGTACATTTTTGCCGCAAACGAGGACTCCATCCCGATCCAGAGATTTTTATTGACAATAGAGCTTTTTCCGTTGTTGACTCAGCCCGTTTTTTAGGTGTTGTGTTTGACAAGAAACTCAATTTTAAGCCTCATATTGAATATTTAAGGACAAAATGTGACAAGACTTTAAATCTTTTAAAGGTACTTTCAAATACCTATTGGGGAGCAGATCGTACTTCCTTACTGAAAATTTACCGAGCTGTTATCCGTTCTAGACTAGATTATGCCTGTCAGGTTTATGGTTCAGCTCCTGTTTCCTATCTTAAGAAACTGGACACCGTACATCACAGTGCGCTTAGATTTTGTTCAGGGGCTTTCCGCACTTCTCCAATCTTTAGTCTTTATGCTGACTGTGTGGAGCCTTCTCTTGCCAGTATTAGACAACAACTATCGTTGGATCTCTACTATCGCATTCGTTCACATCCTAATCATCCACTTCATCCTCATTTAAATAACAACAATGAAAATCTTTTTCTGATTCGTCCATCTTGCATTCCACATTTTGGTCTTCGGATTAAAAACCTTCTTGCAGGCACCTCTCATATTCATACCAAAGTTCGTCCCCGGTCTCTTTTAAACATGACACCTTGGAATTTCCAGGCTATTTCCTGTCTTCACCCGTTTAATGGTTTTGACAAATCTAACACAGATGCTTCCATTTTCAAAGCGCTTTTCTCATCTCATCGCTCTGAATATAAGAATTATATCGAGATTTTTACTGACGGTTCCAAGACAAGTAATAAAGTTGGCTGTAACGTTGTCACTGGTAACACCATTTATAGCTATTAACTGCCTAGTTCTTTTTCCATTTTTTCTGCTGAATTTTTTGCTGTTGAGGTCGCTCTTAATATTATTTCATCTCATCCCAATCGAAAATTCATAATATACACAGACTCTAAGAGTGTTCTGGATTCTCTTTCATCTAGCTCTTGTAACCTGACTTTCATTTCAATTTTAAAAACTTACAACGACCTTCTGAAAAAGGGATTTGACATCTTGTTTTGCTGGGTTCCTGGTCATGTTGGCATCAAAGGCAATGAAGCAGCAGACAAAGCCGCAAGGCAGGCTTCTGTTTTTTTAAACTGTCCCGTTCCTTATGATGACATTAAACACACATTTAGAGGCTTTTTTAAAGGTATTTGGCAAAGGGAGTGGAATAATCAAAATAATAATAAATTGCAAGAAATCAAACCTCAAATAGTTATCTGGCCTACACTTACTCCTAGAAAATATGATGTAATTATTACTCGTCTGCGAATTGGCCATTCAAGACTTACACATAAACACTTGTTACTTGGACAGCAGGAGCCCACTTGCCCGAAATGTCATTATGTTTCACTTACAATTCGTCATATACTCACCGATTGTCCATGTCTTCGGCATTTATACAGATATTACTTTCATTCATCATCTCCAAATCTGACAGACCTTTTGGGTACTATTCCACATCATCATTTGACCAACTTCTTAAAAGAAGCAGGCTTTTATAATGATCTCTGATTTTATTTTTTACACTTTATCACTTTTTACTTCTGTTTTTACTATATACACTGTTTATTTTTTACATATGCTTTTATTATATACACTGCTTATTTTTTGACAACATCTGATTTTATTAATTACATTGTTCATTTCATTATATACACTGTTCATAACTTTTTACATCATTTTATCGTATACACAGTGTACTCTGTTTTCTATTTTTTTAAATATTTGTCTTTCTTACATTTTTTAACTTTTTACATTATTCTATTTTTAACATTGAATGTGTTGTTTTTTTATGACCATCTGGATGGGTAAACCCATCCAGAAGCTACACTCTATTCTTTAAACTATTGTTTGGCGCAGTATGTCCCATTGCGGACCTTGCGCCAATAAAAGGCAACCAACCAACCAACCTAAAATAAGGAGCGGGTGTCTCTCAGTGGGAATTTCACAACAGTCATAATTATCAAAGGTATTTGAACTATGAGTGGACAGGAGTGGTTAAATGTAACAAAATTTTGTACTATTTTCAAAGTTGATTCCAGAAATAAAAGATTATTTTAGTGTAAAACAAAATTCCTGCTTTTTTGGTCACAAAATTCTGAAATATGCAATATTTTCACAGTTGATTGGGAAATTATGGATTTATTTCACTGCTATTAAAAAATAAATAAATAAAAAATACTTTATATATATATATATATATATAGCTAAATGCTGAAATTAGGGATAATTTTTGCTGTCAATTTCCAAAATAATGAATATTTTGGCACTACCTGGAATAAAACATTTTTTTTTCCCAATGTGTGTGCTTCTGAGATGTGTAATTATTTCATTAAAATTTCTTATTTTTTTTAAATGTACATTTAACAAATGTGCAAAAATTGCTGATTCTTTTTTTTTTCTGCCTTCAATGAATTCACTAATTAAATTAGTTTACTGTAAATTAATAATTGTACATTTTTGTGTTTTAATTCCCAAAATACATTTCTGCATAATTGTGATAAATTTGTTGCACAACTTCAGACTTTTCGGCGTATTGCCACTTTCATGCCTGAGAATGTGTAAATCCATCAAAAACGTGAGGCTGAAAATTTTTATGAATCCAATACTCTAATCTAATGAGTAGAGAGAGAGAGAAAAAAAAAACATTTATGTAAAACCTGACTACGATAGTACAAAGGAGAGCCTATACCTCTGAGCTTCTTGCTGGGATTGACTTCTGAATCAATCTTAAAACTTATTTCAATGCCTTTTTATAGTAATAAATTTAAGTGAAGAAGTGCAGAGAGGGGGGTGGGGTCTCAATATAGTAGGGGCTCTAATTAAGTGGGGGGGGGGGGGGGGAGGGAGCAGTGATAATTTCAGCCTGAGCCCTAGGTGTTGTAGGTCTGCCATTGAGTGAGAGATTTACATAAGTGAACAGGCTGTTTCAGATCATAAAAGAGAGGAAGGGTTGCCCACTACAAATGTCATCAAATGAGAATTTTATCCAATGAAAATTTTCAAATGTTATTTACATGGTGAGTGAACAGGCTGTTTTAGATCATAAACAGGGAAAGGACACCAGATACACCACCAAGCAAAAATTTTCACAGATATTTGCCCTTTTGCAAATAGGCAGTCATATGTTCTTAAACTCTGAGAGGGTACCAGCAAGCGGGATTTTTATACAGTCAGAATTTTCAAAGGTATTTGAACTAAGCACAGGCTGTTTTGAATTATAAAACTGGTAGAGGGTGTCACAATTTCCACCAAATACGAGTTTGCTATAGTCAAAATTTCAAAGCTTTGTTTTCACAGTGATTAGAGGGAGCGTAATGCTGCCAGGTTTTTCAAGTATTTGGATGCAGATGGTCACTCAGGTGAAAAGTTAAGACATTTTATTCTGATAATAGTGGGAATTTGTAGGCCATAATTTAGATTAAATAATTTGCTCAAAAAGGAATTAAACACAAGTTCACTAATGTATGCACATCTCAACAAAATAGAGTACCCAAACGTTTCAGTCAAACAGTTGTGAATGGAGCCCACATTATATTAACATTCTGAGCAATAGAACGAGTGTGCGGTGCTCAACGAGTTAAATCAATCAAGGCTGGATGATAGTTTTTGGCCCAAAGCCATGTTATACTTTACTTACACTTGGAATCGTGTATGCCACACTAAGCAGACTAAAACCCTGTTTGAATTATTTGGGGGATCCAAACCCTCTGTTAGGCATTTGAAATCATTTGAGGTAGTAGCCTACATTGGTATTCCTTCACAGCATCATTCAAAACTTGATGCTAGAGCTCGGAAAGGTTCCCTTGTGGGTTACACTCTTAAGACTCGTAGGTATAGATTGTGGGTACCCAAAATAAATAGAATTGTCGAAACTATAAATGTGACCTTTGATGAAAATAAGTTGTACAGAGATGATTGCAGTGAAAATGTATTAGGCCCTAAAGCTAACGATTTTACTAAGGTTATTATTCCTAGTCAGTGTTCCATTATGGGAAGATGCTATTGAGGAAGAAATTGTTCCCTCTAGCAATTAGCAAAGGTCCTCTTTGGGTGAATTTGAATCTGGCTTTTAGACTAGATAAGCTAGTTGGCTTAGAAACTCAAACTTTGTACTGATATTTATTACTTTGAATAGGGAAAGCTCAAAGGTTGCATTTATGTTAAGGAATATTGTGTTGTCTGAACCAGAATTTTTTAATTTTCATGTAGCAATGCTTATGATGGATTTGTAAATGCATTAGCAGACTTTAATTCTGAAAATCAGGAGGCTAGTTCTTGTTTAAATGAATCCAATTGAATAGACAAGGTTATAGGCCTTAAAATCAGATAATGTAAAGAATTGGCTAGATGCTATGAATGATAAAATAAATACCAAGCATTCCAGAAAGGTTTGGCAGTTAGTGGATCCTCTGCCTGGTGTTAATCTGGTTGGGTGTAGATTGGTTGGTTGGCATTTAGTCGCACAAGGTCCACTGGGTGTGGATGGGTGGGCTGGTTGGTTGGTTGATTTTTAGTGGCACAAAATCCACAGTGGGACATCCTGCACCAAACAATAAAAAAAAAAAAAAAACAAGAAGCAGCTTCTGGATGGGTTCGATTGTCTAAAGTACAAACAGATAGAAAACTGAAAAAAGAACAGCTAAAAGGTAAAATCAAAAAACATAAAATACAGTGTAGATAATAAAAGCAGATGTATAATATAAACAGATGTAAAATGTAAAAAAGAGTGTAAATACTAAAATTAGATGTCGTAATAAAAACCAGCATCTTTTAAAAAATTTGTCAGTTGATGATGAGAAGTAATACCTAAAAGGCTCGTCAGGTTTGGTGAGGATGAATTAAAGTGATGTCTGTAAAAATGACGAAGACAAGGGCAGTCGGTGAGCAAATGGCGAATAGTCAGCACAGAGAAATGACACTTCGGACAATCAGGTTCCTCTTCCCCAAGTAGTAAATATTTATGCGTAATCCTTGAATGCCCAATTCTAAGACGAGTAATTATGACATATTTTCTAGTGATAAGTGTAGGTCAGATTGCAATTTGAGGTATTATTTCTTGTAATTTATTATGTTGATTATCCCACTTCTGATGCCAAATAGTTTTAAAAAAGCTTCTAAGTGTGTGCTTAATATCATCGTATGGTACAGGACAATTTAGGAGTCAGAAGCCTGCCTTGCGGCTTTGTCTGCTGCTTCATTTCCTTCAATGCCAACATGGCCAGGAACCCAGCAAAATAAAATGTCAAATCCCTTTTTCAGAAGGTCGTTATAAGTTTTTTAAATTGAGATAAAAGAGAGGTTACAAGAACTGGATGAAAAAGAATCAAGAACACTCTGAGTCAGTATAGATTATGAATTTCGACTGGAATGAGGTGAAATATAGTTAAGGGCAACCTTAATAGCAAAAAACTCTGCAGAGAAAATAGAATAAGAAATATATATATATATATATATATATATTTTTTTTTTTTTTTTCAGGTAAAAATAATAAATAGTCGGAAATATTCAAGAATTTTATAACTGTTTATTATTATATCGATTAAAATAAACCTGCAAGTTAATAATTACTTTGTTTAATTGAAGACAGTTTAAGAATTGGTTAAGAATGCATATATTTTATTTATCTTGTTTCATACTAAAGTTAACTTTTATTTTATCTCAGCTAGCTTTATTATATAAGAAATTTTAATACGCATACTGTAAATAAAAATCAGTAGAAATCTTTAATAATTAAATTTTGTGTAACAAAAAAAAAAAAAAAAAAAAAAAAGAGGAAGAATAGTAGTGTGATAGCTTTAAGATAATGAAAACTTTATAGAAACTTATTTTTTATTTGTAGCATTATAATTTTTTTTTTTTTTTTTTTTTTTTTTAAATATAGCTGGTGGATATTTGAAAGTACAGGCTATTTTCATCTGGCACTGCTAAAAGTAAATCGCTTATTTTTCTCTTTGTACAGTTGATTTTTACTGATTTAGTGATTAAGGAATCTAAGTCTACATTTTAACTGTGGAGAGTTACCAAGTTTCAATAAATAAAGTAAATAGTAAGCTAAGGGGAAAATGGTATTAAAAATTAACAAGTTGTATGGAACTATTCTGCTCTTGTATAATAAGTTTCAGAGAGGCAATGCAAGTTTTAAGTAAGTTATAAAAATATAAAAATATTTAAAGCAGGGTTGGCATGGTATTTACCGTGTAATGATTTTTGCTGCTTTTTACTATTATGGCCAAAACGTGTTTTTACCACCTTCAGAGAAAATAAAATTCCTATTTATTTATTTATTTATTTATTTAAGTTATCCTAAAAACCTTCGGGATATATTTTAAATTTTTTAGTTCCCATTTTCTCAATATTATTTACTATGACATTCCCAATTCTTTCAGCCATTTCTAAGAACAATATTTTGAAAATAAATAAAGCAATGTTGACAAGATGAAAATTGTTTTAAATTACATGATCAGTTTAAACCTTTAACCGTTACGAACATTTTTCCGTCACTCAATAGCTGAAATAAAAGGCTAATGTGAGACACTTTAAAAATAAAAATAAAAAATAAGATACCGAATAATCATAGAGTTAATATATATTTATATATATATACATTTATTATTATATTATATTATTTTTTAATTTCTACCTTCACTTTTTATTGTTTTTATCCGTTATTAAACAGATACACTAAAAACCACTGCACAGCTAAAAGGTTAATTAAGTAATGTTTTAAAAACTTGCAATAGATACTGTTTCATACTAGAAAATGAAACACAAAATATGGCTTCAATGAAAAATATTTAGTTTGGTAATAACATAAATTAAGAAAACTTCAACAGCTTTTTCAAAAGAAATATAGGTGCTTTCTCCTTCAGGAATCATAATCATTTTCACAATATAAAAATCATCACACACATAAAAATTTTAATTAAAATTATCATATTGAAGTAAACAAATAAATAACAATGATTATGAATAAAATTAGCAGTTATGTAATTAGATGAAGTGATTTCATACTGATAGCATAAAAAATGTGAACAATTAAAATAATAATAATTACATACAAGCATGTTTATGTAACCATGCAAAATTCAGAATTTTAGCAAAGCGCATAAGAAATAAAGGAAGTTGAAAGTTTAATGTGAGATAAAGAGAATTTATTCTGACAATACACAGAATACAAATTCAAAAAGTGAATCATATACAAGCGTGTTTGACTATGCAAAATTCAGAAAACATTAACAAGTACACATGTGGAAAAAATTAAATGGAATGTATTTGGCAAAGGGAGTGGAATAGTCAAAGTAATAACAAATTACATGATATTAAACCTCAAATTGCAACCCAATTTCCCTGCTTTTGGATCATTTCCATGGCTTCAGGCGTTTGCTGACTGTTGAACAGTCAAATCTTAATGATTCAGCTAAATCTTGAAGCGTTTGGCATGGATCTTACACGAGCAATGACTTCAATTCTTCATCTTCGAATTTTTTCGGCTGCCCAGGTCGTTCCTTGCCTTCCAGCTCAAAATCACCACTTTTAAATCGAGCAAACCATTTCCGACACGTTTGTTCAACTAGTGCATGCTCTCCATAAACTTCAACTAAAATTCAATGACTTTCGGCAGTGCTTTTCTTCATGTTAAAGTAATGAAGTAGAACTCCACGCAAAAACACTTTATCCGGCACAAAGTTAGACATATTCAATGAAGTAAAAAATTTTGTCATTTATTCTTCAACCAAATAACATATACAAATAACGATGCTCAATGATAGTAGGTTTACGGGGAATACTAGTCACGCCATCTATTAGAAAATACTACAAACTAATTCAAACATCCAATAGAATGTAGACAATTAAAAAACTAATGACAATGAAGTGTGATTATTTGGCTTTGAATAATACCAAAAACATCGGAAAATACAAATAAAGGAAAAATGAAATTAAATTTTGAATACATGATATAGTGGTTGCATTTTTACAAACCATAAATTTTGAAATATTAAAAAATGTTTCATTAAGCACAGTTCAAAGGAGGATAAAATAAAATTTACATTTAAATACAAGATTAAGTGATGTTCTTCTGAGAATACATAGAATGTGAACAAATCAAACAGTTATTTACATACAATTGAAGACATTTGACTCTGAATAATACAGAAGAAATTTGTTAAATACATTTACAGGAAAAAAGAAATTATTTACTTATTTCACAGTTGGTTCAGATAGATTTGCGAGTGCTGCACAAATTATTAAAACGCAATTTACATATTTTGCAAAAATAATTGGTATTTTCCCTTGAAAAACACTATATTGCTTCAAAAGCTTAATTACACGCTCAACATGTATACGAACATTTGCTACTTTCCTCGAATACATCACTTCCTCTTTTGACAACTGTTTTTTGCCTTTTGCAAAAGTAGGAACTTTAAACTCAGCTCCTTTTTGCTGAAATTCTTCCTCCATACTAAATCCACGATCTGCAATAACAACATCACCCTCTTGTAGGTTATCCATAAATCCAGACATAACAGTTAGTGCCTTGTCAGCAATACGTCCTCCGTATGCTTTAGATATGAAGCAAATATGTCCACATGGAATTATTCCAATTAAGACCTTCCATGTGTGATGACCTTTATAATTGGAATATGTCTGTGACTGACCAATCTGAGAACTTGGACGTTCTGTTTTCACCTCTGTGCAATCAATTATACAAACTGTATTTTTATATTCACTATTTTTAAATGATTCGGGGCAGTATTTTCTTAGGGCTTTCTTGTTTGGCCATCTGATAAAGGTTTGCAATTTCCCTGCCAGTTTAGGAATCCATTCATCAAATAAATATTTGCTGTACAGTCCTGTTTGATATATTGAATCTGTTAGAAATATCACTATTTAACAAATTCATTCTAAGTTTCATCAACACTATCAAGAGCTGTGCATTGATATTTAATGAAAAAGTATCATGGATATCATTTTTCATTAAGTTGATATTCCACATAAAAACATCCTTTGAGTGAATTCCTGTGTGGAGTTTTTAATTTACTTGGATCATTTATAATGCAATCTGCTAAATTCATCTTCAGAACTGATTTATTAAGAGCTAATTTTTCACTACGAAGAAAATTCATTTCTATTTCTAATTGTGCAAATTTTAGTTTTCATTAGCAAATTTTCGCAATCCAATTCATTATTTTTCTTTTGACTTTCTTCTAACAATTCTTTTAACTTCTTATTTTCCTCCAGAAGCTCCCCCCAGGGGGGTACCTTCTTCAGGTATTCAGGGGGAGTCACGCACCCCGGGCCCGAGTGATCTTTCTCTTTCCCCTCCTCTTGCCTTGTTTGTTTCCCTTTGTTTCTTTTACTTTTGGTTTCTTAACTTTTCGTTGCCAATAAGTTCTTGGCCCATTCTTGTTTTGTTGTTGAAAGAAAAAAAAAAAAACGCCAAAAAAAAAAAAAAAATTATAAAAATTTTTGAAAAGCACAAAAAAAGATACCACTCACCTAGTTCTACTAACCTATTTTTGTTAAGTTCTGACTCACCCTGTTTTTTGTCTGTTGGCTGTTATTAAAAATAAAACAGAAAAACTGTAAAAAAAAAAAAAAATTAAAAACTGTAAAAGCAAACAAAAAAAAAAATAAATAAATCTATTAACTATTAATCAATTAACCAAGTAAAGTCCGGTGTTGGTGTGGCGCTGGCTATTGGGGCAATGATTTTGGTGATGGGGCCACGGCAGTCTAGCCTTGGGATCACACTGGGAGACTGGTGCCCTTGGTGAAGGTGAGACAACGGTGACTACTCGAACGAGAAACACCGGACTAACACGACTGCCACATGTGGTTCCTGAACTGGGTCGGCGACCTAGTAGCTGGTGAGTGGTTATGGGTGTCCCAAAGAGGATTCTTGAAAACCCTTTGCGTTTGTGTGTTGGAAGAAACACTCACCCCTTTTTCCTTCTCTCTCTAATTATGGTTACAAGTAAAGGTGTTTCGAATAATGCGTCTGGCTCGGGCCAAGCTAATGCAAGTTTAAATGGTAAAACATGGGCGGATAGAGTAGAAGAATTCTCTTCAACTCTAAATGAAAATAATGTGTTTCTTAGGCATGAGGTTAGATTTTTTGTCGTGAAAAGGAGGGTGACTTCTCAAAGACATCTCCTTTTTTGATACAAAAAGCGCTGCAAAGTATAATGGATGATCCAAAATCGGTTAAAAAACTTCAGTCAGGAGAACTTTTGATTGAGGTTGAGAATAATAAACAAGCCAACACTTTGGTCCTCACAGAACTCTAAATATATGCCGTGGTGTTATTTCAGAATCAGATTTGCAGTTCATACCTGAAGACGAAATTCTTGAGAATCTGACAGACCAAGGTGTTATTGCAGTTAAACGCATCTCAATTTTCCGAGAGAATAAACCTACACCAACTAAACATATAATACTAACAATAGACTCCCCAAAGCTCCCACACTCAATAAAAGCTGGTTATCTCGAATGCCCCATTAGGCCATATATTCCGAATCCACTACGCTGCTTCAACTGCCAACGCTTCGGACACTCGAAAACTGCATGTCGTGGTAAACTCACATGTGCCCGATGCGGTGCGGTGGGCCATGACAATCAAAACTGTGAAGCTCCAGTCTCTTGTGTTAACTGCAAAAAGGATCACCCATCCTACTCGAAATCTTGTGAAAAATGGAAGGTTGAAAAAGAAGTACAAACTGTCAAAACAAAAGAAAATATATCATACACAGAAGCTAGAAAAATCATAGAATCTAGAACCCCTAACGTCGGAAAATCTTATGCTGCTGCTGCTACTTCCATTAAAAAAACTTATAAAACTATAGCTACCCAAACAGAATGCCAAAATGTTACCTGCCTTCCAAGTCAAACCATACAAATGAGTTCTTCAAAACCACAAACAACACCTAGTCAGTCTTCCACCTCCACACAATCCTCACTATCTAAACCATCTACATCAAATAAATCCCCGCAAATAGCAAAAAGTATATTGTCTGAAAGGAGACAGACTTCTGGCTCTCTAAAACATTCAAACTCACCTTCCCACTATAATATAAAAAAAAAAGAAAATTTTAAAATTACCTGCAACTAAAACATCTAAAATTATGCCTATCAAACCAGATGACGTAATCAGTCTCCATCCCTCTGATGCGGAAGATAATATGTCTACTGTATCAGAAGATAACGACGTGGATGTTCTCATCTAAAAAAAAAAAAAAAAAAAAAACGAAAAATCATGACTTCTTTCATTTCTTGGAATTGCCGAGGTTTTACAAATAAACGAGATGAAATCAGAGAAATAATTTCTGATCATCGACCAATTTGTTTTGCATTTCAAGAGACATATTTAAGACAACATGATAATATAAAAATTCGTGGCTATACCTGTTTCAGAAGAGATTTTACCCACTCTGGCAGAGCTACAGGTGGTGTAGCTCTTCTTATTTCTAATAATACTCCTCACACAAATATTTCTTTAAACACTGATATACAAGCTGTAGCAGTTCAGATTCATATTCACATGCTTGTCACCATCTGCACTATCCCCCCAGGGGGGTACCTTCTTCAGGTATTCAGGGGGAGTCACGCACCCCGGGCCCAAATGATCTTTTTTTTTTTTACCTTCCTCTCTTTTATTTCTTTCTTTTTTGGTTTATTTTATTTATTTATTTTATTTTATTTTTATTTTATTTTATTTATTTTTTTTCCTCGTCCTTGTTAGTATTTTTTGGTTTTTACTGCCAATAAGGTTTTGGTACTTGTTCTTGTTTATTGTTCTTTAAAAAAAAAAAAAAAATGGAAAAAAATTAAAAATTTTGAAAAACTTAAAAAAAAAAGAAACTACTTACCTTGTTTAACTCACCTTTTTGGTTTCTACTTACCTTGTTTATTTTCACTCACCTTTTTTTTTTGACCTTGTTCTTGTTGGTTATACTAAAAATTCTTAACTTCTAAAAAATTAACCAAGCTGAGACCGGTGTAGGTGTGGCGCTGGCTATTGGGTTGGCGATTTGGTGAGGGTCTCACAGTAGTCTAGCCTTGGGATCACACTGGGAGACTGGTGCCCTTGGTGAAGGTGAGACAACGGTGACTACTCGAACGAGAAACACCGGACTAACACGACTACCACATGTGATTCCCAATCTGGGTCGACGGTCTGGTAGCTGGTGAGTGGTTATGGGTGTCCCAGGGAGCGATTCTGAAAACCCTTTGCTTTCCGTCCATTCAAGAAATGGGCTGACTTGTGGGACTAAGGAAACCCTCGAACCTTTTTATTTAAGTTAATTATGGCTACAACTAAAGGAAGTGAGATTAATGCGTCTGGCTCGGGCCAAGCGAATTCTAAATCTTGGGGCGATAGAGTGGAAGACTTTTCTTCTTCCTTGAATGAAAATAATATTTTCATTAGCAGTGAGAACACTGATGCTAGGTTCTTTGTTATTAAAAGGAATGATGGTGATTTCAATAAAACATCACCTTTTTTAATTCAAAAAGCAATACAATCCATAATAGGTGAAGCGAAATCTGTCAAAAAACTGAAATCTGGGGAACTGCTTATTGAAGTTATGAATGCCAAACAAGGAACTAATTTAAAGAAAAGCACTTTATTTGCAAATATACCTGTAACCGTGAGTACCCACAGAACACTAAATAGTAGCCGTGGTGTAATTTCAGAACCAGACTTGCAATATATCCCTGAATCTGAAATCCTAGAAAACTTAAAAGATCAAAAAGTTACAGCTGTTCGACGCATCTACATTTTCAGAGATAGTAATAAAATTCCCACTAAACATATAATCCTTACTATAGATTCACCTACTCTCCCACGATCAATAAAAGCTGGTTACCTTGACTGCCCTCTCAGACCATATGTTCCTAATCCACTCCGATGTTTCAACTGCCAAAGATTCGGTCATTCAAAAACGGCCTGTCGTGGAAATCTAACATGTGCCCGCTGCAGTGCTGTGGGGCATGATAATCAAAACTGTCAAGCTACTATATGCTGTGTTAATTGTAAGAAAGACCACCCATCCTACTCAAAATCTTGTGAGAAATGGAAAACTGAAAAGGAAATTCAGACTGTCAAAATAAAGCACAATATATCATATCCTGAAGCACGGAAAATAGTTGATTCCAGGACGCCTACCATTGGTAAATCTTATGCAGCTGTTACATCTTCAAAGAAAGTATATCAAACTACAGCAACTCAAACAGATGTCCCTATTAAAAGCAGTTCTCCAGTAGAATCAAATAATAAAAATGTTCAGAATGTCCAAACTAAGTCTAGTCAGATAACTCTGACTTCTAATCAAAAACCCGCATACCCAAGAAAAAGCTTGCAATCTTTGAAAAAACCTATACAAACAAAATCTTACAAAAATAATAGTTCTGACAGTTTAAAACATTTAAAATCGTCTTCACAGAGTAACATAGTTAAAAAGAAAAAGATTTCTTCCATATCTACTATTAATTTGTCTGCAAAGAAAAAAGATAATCCAGATCAACAAGATGATTGTATTGGTCTCCACCCTTCTGACGTAGAAGCGTATATGTCTACTGCTTCAGAAGAAAGTGACGTAGATGTTCTAATCTAATCTCTATAATTTTATCCTAATTTATGACTAATTTCATTTCCTGGAATTGCCGAGGTCTTCTTGCTAAACGAGATGATATAAAAGACATTACTTCTGATCATCGACCAATTTGTTTCGCTCTCCAGGAAACATATCTTAAACAAAGCGATAATTTCAATTTTCGTGGCTACAACTGCATTAGAAATGATTCACTGCAAACTAACAAAGCGGCAGGAGGTGTAGCACTCCTTATTTCTAACAATATCCCACATGCAAACATCTCTCTGAATACCAACATCCAAGCTGTTGCTGTTCAGATTAACATACACCTGTTGATTACTGTGTGCACACTTTATCTACCACCAAAATTATCTTTACAAAAACACGACCTGAATAATTTAATCTCACAACTTCCTACACCATTTCTGATTCTCGGTGACTTTAATGGACATAACCCTCTTTGGGGAAGTCCAGACCTTAATATTCGTGGAAAAATTATTGAAGAATTTATTACAGACAACTGCTTGTGCATCTTAAATAACGGAGACAATACTTACTTCCATGAACCTACCAGAACATTCCATGCAATAGACCTTGCCCTCTGCTCACCTATTCTTTACCCATATTTTAATTTCTTTGTTAGCAGTGACTTATACAATAGTGACCACTTCCCATTGTTTTTATCTTTTTATGATTTTAATCAAACTCTTCTTCGTAATCCTCATTTTATTTATGACAAAGCTGACTGGGCCGCTTTTTCTTTAAATGCAACAATCACAAGTGATAAAATTCAGGGTGACATTAATAGAGCAGTGAGTGAAGTTACCAATATCATTATTAGTTCAGCAAATCTATGTATTCCTAAATCTTCTGGTCATCCTATTAAACACTCAAAACCGTGGTGGAATGAGGATTGCAAAATAGCTAAAAAGCTTCAACAAAAAGCATGGGGGATATTTCGCAGATATCCGACCACATCGAATTACATAGCATTCAAGCAGTCGAGGGCCAATGCACGTAAAATTCGGAGAAAGTCTCAGAGAGAATCATGGATCAGATATGTGTCCAGTATAACTTCAAATATTAGCAGCAAGCAGTTATGGCAACGTGTAAAGAAAACTATGGGTATCCAATCAAATAGCTGTATCACTTTTCTAAAAATTAATAATCAGACCATTACCTCAACCAAAAATATTGCAGACACCATTGCTAGTACTTTATCTAGCACCTCAAATTCAAATTCCTATTCTGAACCATTTCTGTCATACAAACATAAAGTTGAACGTTCTACTATCAACTTTAGTTCTAACTCATCCGAAGATTACAATAGGCCTTTTACTGAAAACGAATTAACCAATAGTCTGAAGAGTACTTGTACCTCTGCTCCTGGGCCTGATGGCATTACCTACCCCATGATTAAACATTTATCAAAATATTCCCTTAAAAACCTGCTTAAACTTTATAATAGAATCTGGTCGGAACATGTGTTTCCTATTGCGTGGCATGATGCTATCGTTATTCCGTTCCCCAAACCTGGTAAGGATGCTTCTGATCCAAAAAACTATCGGCCAATTGCCTTGACAAGCTGCCTGTGCAAACTGCTAGAGAAAATGGTCAATAATCGTCTTATTTTCATTCTTGAGAAAGAAAAGTTGATTTCTCCATGGCAAAGTGGGTTTCGAAAAGGCCGTTCGACAATTGACAACATCCTTTTTCTGGAGACGAATATTCGCAATTCTATTATTAGACGTAGCCACCTGGTATCAGTATTTTTTGATATTGAAAAAGCTTATGACAAAACCTGGCGTTATGGTATTTTACAAGATCTCTTTAATTTAGACTTTCGAGGAAACCTTCCTATTTTTATTCAAAACTTTCTAAAAGTTAGACGATTCCGTGTTCGCATTGGTTCGGTGTATTCAAATTTTTACTTTCAGGAGGAGGGTGTACCTCAAGGCAGTGTCTTGAGTGTCACACTCTTCTCACTAAAGATAAATGATATTCTTAAACAATTACCACCTACTGTACAAGGCACTTTGTATGTTGACGACCTGCAGGTTTCTTGCAAGGGAAATGACATGCGCTTCATTGAACGCCAATTACAACTTGCTATCAATCGCATTACAAAATGGACAAAAGTAAATGGCTTTACATTTTCTACTGACAAAACACAATGTGTGCATTTTTGTCGTAAACGTGCTCTCCATCCTGACCCAGAGATTTTTATGAACGGAAATCTTATTTCTGTAGTAGACACTGCTCGTTTCTTGGGTGTAATTTTTGACAAAAAACTTAATTTTATGCCACATATTTTACATTTACGGACAAAATGTGATAAAACATTAAACATTTTAAAAGTACTTTCCAACACTGCTTGGGGTGCTGATCGTACGTCTATGCTTAAAATTTATCGAGCTCTGATCCGTTCCAAAATAGATTATGCTTGTGAGGTTTATGGCTCTACTTGCACATCTTATCTGAAAAAGCTGGACACAGTGCACTATACTGCTCTGCGAATTTGTTCTGGTGCCTTTCGCACCTCTCCTGTTGTCAGCCTATATGCTGACTGTGTGGAACCTCCTTTATCTCATATCAGACAACAACGTTCTTTGGAGTTGTATTACCGCATCCTTTCACACTCTCATCATCCGCTTCATCCTTATATAGGCAGCATAGATCATCAACTCTTTCAGAATCGCCCCTCATGCATTCCTCATTTTGGACTGAGAATTAAAAACATTGTTTCAGGCACATCTCATAGTGATACCAGTATTCGCCCTCGCTCTTTTTTCTATAGGACTCCTTGGAACTCAAATAGCATCACTTGCATACACCTTTTTAAAGGTTTCGACAAATCATGTACTGATGCATCTGTATTTCAGACACTTTTCACATCTCATCGCTATACATATAGGGACTATATTGATATTTACACAGATGGTTCAAAGGCAGATCATCTTGTTGGCTGTGGCGTTGTCTCAAATAATATTATTTATAGCTATCGTCTTCCTAGCTCATTTTCCATTTTTTCTGCTGAGTTCTGTGCTGTTGAAATTGCTCTCAAATTCATTTCATCTCATAGTCATAAAAAATTCATTATCTACACTGACTCAAAGAGTGTCTTGGATTCCTTGAAATCCAGCTCTTGCTCACCTTCTTTTACTTCTGTTTTTAAAATGCATAACGACCTTTTAAGAAAGGGATATAACATTTTATTTTGCTGGGTTCCTAGCCATGTTGGTATTAAGGGTAATGAAGAGGCAGATAAGGCAGCAAAACAGGCTTTGACTCCTTTCAATTGTGCAGTTCCTTATGAAGATTTAAAACATACTCTAAGAAGTTTTCTAAGAAATATATGGCAACGAGAGTGGGAATGTGAAAATAATAATAAATTACGAGAAATTAAACCAAATATTGCAATCTGGCCGACTTTTACACCACGGAAATATGATGTTATCATTACCAAACTTAGAATTGGGCATTCAAGATTGACACACAAGCATTTACTTCTTGCAGAACATGAACCTTCTTGTCCCAAATGTCATTTTAGCCAGCTTACCATACGCCACATTCTGACCAACTGCCCTTGTCTCCGTCATTTGTATCGCCGTTACTTTGGAACTTCCTTACCTAATCTCATGATCCTTTTGGGAAAAAATCCACACACTGAATTAATTAACTTTTTAAAAGACTCAGGCTTTTACAGTCATATCTAACTTTTATTTATTTATATTTCATTCTTGTCTCATCCTATTCTAAAGTGACCATTTTCTTGACAATCTGGATGGGAGCCCCCATCCAGATGCTTTTTACTATTTTAACTTAGTTGCCTTAATTAATAACGGTTGGCGCAGAATGTCCTAATTTGGACCTTGCGCCACAAAAAACCATTAACCAACCAACCAACCAACCATCTGCACTATCTATTTACCACCAAATATGTCACTCCACCGTCATCATCTTAATAACCTTGTTTTGCAGCTGCCGACCTCTTATGTCATTCTTGGGGATTTAAATGGACACAGTCCACTCTGGGGTAGTCCTGACATTAATCCTCGTGGTCAAATTATTGAAGACTTTATCACAGACAATAACTTATGTATTCTAAATAATGGGGATGATACATATTTCCATGAACCTTCCAGAACTTTTCATGCAATAGACATGGCCATCTGCTCTCCAACTGTGTATCCATATTTTAATTTCTTTGTCAGTAACGACCTTCATAATAGTGACCATTTTCCTTTATTTTTATCTTTTTATAATTTTAATGATCATCATCCTACAAATCCACATTACATTTATGACAAGGCCAACTGGGCTACTTTCACTATAAATGCAACTATCACATACGAAATGACTGAGGGTGATATCAACAGAGCAATCACTGATGTCACAAACAGTATTATAAATGCAGCTCATATTACTATTCCAAAATCCTCTGGACGTCTCAGTAAACATTAAAAGCCATGGTGGAATGATGAATGCAATAATGCAATAATGCAAAAAGACAGCAACAAAAAGCTTGGGGAATTTTTAGGAGGTACCCGACTACTGCTAATTATATCGCATTCAAAAAAGCAAGGGCAGCCGCACAAAGAATCCGCAGAATCTCTCAAAAAAATTCCTGGATTAAATATGTGTCCAGCATTACCTCCAATGTAAGCAGTAAACAGCTTTGGCGTCGTGTCAAGAAAGCAATGGGAATATATTCTAATCAAAGTATTTCATTTTTAAAAGATAATTGCCAAACTGTAACTTCTACTAAAAATATTGCAAACACCATTGGTAAAACTTTATCTCACATCTCCAATTCTAATTCATATTCCGAACCTTTTTTGTCTCATAAACGTAATTCTGAACGATCATCAATCAACTTTCACTCCCGCTCTTCACCAGACTACAATAAACCTTTTACAGAAAGTGAATTAAAAAATAGTTTGAAATATTGCCATAACTCCTCTCCCGGACCCGATGGTGTTACCTACATGATGATTAAACATTTATCAAAACAGTCTCTCAATAATCTCCTTCATCTCTACAATAGGATCTGGACTGAAAATATTTTCCCTGTTACTTGGCACGATGCTATTGTTATTCCTTTTCCTAAGCCAGGCAAAGATGCTACTGACCCCAATAATTACAGACCCATTGCTCTTACAAGCTGCCTATGTAAGCTGCTAGAAAAGATGGTAAATACTAGGCTTGTTTACATTTTAGAAAAAAGTAATTTCATTTCTCCATGGCAAAGTGGTTTCCGACGAGGCCGTTCAACAGTTGACAATATTTTATTATTAGAGACAAATATCCGCAAAGCTAATGTGAGACGTAACCATTTGGTTTCAATTTTTTTCGATATAGAAAAAGCTTATGACAAGACACGGCGCTATGGTATTTTAAAAGATCTTTTTAATTTGGACTTTAGAGGAAATCTCCCCATTTTCATTCAAAACTTTTTAAGAGTCAGACGCTTTCAAGTTCGTATAGGATCAGTTTATTCAGATTTTTATTTTCAAGAGGAAGGTGTGCCTCAAGGCAGTGTTTTGAGCGTTACGCTTTTTTCTTTTAAAATAAACAATATTCTTAAACAATTGCCTCCAAGTGCCCATGGGAGTTTATATGTTGACGACCTGCAAATTTCTTGCCAGGGAAATGACATGCGTTTCATAGAACGTCAATTACAACTAGCTATAAAAAACATAATTAAATGGACAAATAAAAATGGTTTTAAATTTTCTTCTGACAAAACACAATGTGTGCATTTTTGTCGTAAACGAGGTCTTCATCCTGATCCAGAGATTTTAATCAACAACAGGCCAATTTCAGTTGTTGACACTGCTCGCTTTCTGGGTGTTATTTTTGACAGAAAACTGAACTTTTTGCCACATATTTTACACTTGAGAACTAAATGTGACAGAGCACTTAATATTTTAAAAGTGCTTTCTAATACTTCTTGGGGAGCAGTCCGCCCATCTTTACTTAAATTTTATCGTGCTACTATTCGCTCTAAACTTGATTATGCATGTCAGGTTTATGGATCAGCCCCTCACTCCTATATTAAAAAACTTGACACAACACATCACAGTGCACTCAGAATTTGCTCAGGTGCTTTCCGCACGACTCCAGTCCTTAGTTTATATGCTGACTGTGTGGAGCCTTCTCTCACTGATATTATACAAAGACATTCACTTGAATTGTACTATCGTATCCTTTCACATCCTAATCATCCACTTCACTCTCATTTGAACAGTAACGATCATAATCTTTATGTGAATCGCCCATCTTGCAGGCACCTCTCATATTCATACCAAAGTTCGTCCTCGTTCTCTTTTAAACATGACACCTTGGAATTTCCAGGTTATTTCTTGTCTTAATCCGTTTAATGGATTTGACAAATCTAATACAGATGCTTCTATTTTTCATGCCCTTTACTCCTCTCATCGCTCTCATTATAAGGACTATGTCGAAATATTTACTGATGGCTCGAAGACAAGTAATAAAGTCGGTTGTGGTGTTGTCACTGGTAACACCACTTTTAGCTATCAACTCCCTAATTTACTTTCCATCTTCTCTGCAGAGTTTTTTGCTGTTGAGGTTGCTCTTAATGTTATTTCTTCTCATCCAAATTGTAAATTCATTATCTATACAGACTCAAAGAGTGTTCTTGATTCTCTTTCATCTAGCACTTGTAACCTTTCTTTTATTTCGATTTTAAAAACTTATAATGAACTTCTGAAAAAGGGATTTGATATTTTATTCTGTTGGGTTCCAGGCCATGTAGGCATCAAAGGCAATGAAGCAGCTGACAAAGCCGCAAGGCAGGCTTCTATTATTTTAAACTGTCCTATTCCTTACGATGACATCAAGCATACAATTAAAAAAGGGTTACTTAGAAATATGTGGCAAAGGGAGTGGAACTATCAAAGCAATAATAAATTACATGGAATAAAACCTCAAATTACTATTTGGCCTACTTTTAATCCTAGAAATTATGATGTTATTATTACTCGCTTGAGGATTGGACATACAAGATTAACACATAAACATTTACTACTTGGACAACAGGGGCCCACATGTCCTAGATGTCATTTTAATACACTTACAATCCAGCATATCCTTACCGACTGTCCTTGTCTCCGACATTTGTATAGAAAATACTTTCATTCATCTTCACCAGATCTGACGAACCTCTTAGGCATTCATCCTCATTACCTCTTGACACATTTTTTAAAAGAAGCTGCTTTTTATTATGACATCTGATTTTATTATTTACACTATTCATCTGATTTTATTATATACATTGGTCATGTATTTTTATTATATACACTGTTCATAACTTTTTGCATCATCTTTTTTTATTCACTGTCTACTGTTTTCTATTGTATTATAATTTTTTGTTATTTTACCTTTTTTTGTTTTACCTTTTATTGTGTTCTTTTTTATTGACCATCTGGATAGGTTCACCCATCCAGAGGCTTCAATTTATTTTTTATACTATTGTTTGGCGCAGTATGTCCCATTGAGGACCTTGTGCCATTAAAAGGCAACCAACCAACCTCCAGAAGCTCTCCAATTTCATCCTCACATGTTGTATTATTTTGTGCATTTACATCTTGGTTTTCATCCATAAATGTTTCAGATGTGGATGAACCACAATTAATTATGGATGTAGAGGTCACATCCACAGTAGCATGAAACGTAGATGCTCCAAAATTAATTAGAGATGAAGAGGTCACATCCATAGCAGTTTGTGATGTGGATGCTCCAAAGTTAATAGTGTTACAGGGCATAGACACAGGTGTTAATGGTTCTAAAAAGAGAAAGAAACAACAGTTCAAAATGTGTACAACTGATAAAATATACAAAATATAAAGTTTATGAACAATAACAAAATGTAATACTATATTTAATAACAAAACATTTTATTAAATGAAATGTATCATTAAGAAGGAGAATGTAAAGAAAATTTTCATTCTGCAAAGCTTTTATTAATTGTAATCTATTAAAGAGGAAATGTATGTATGTGGAGGGTAATCTTTGGAAGTACTGAGCTGATTAAAAAAACTGTTTACACAAATCAAAAGCTATGCTATCCCTACAGTCTATAGGCTATATTTAATTTAAATAAAATAAATTTTTCAGTTTAAATTTCAAGATGTTGATTAAAATCTCCATAAAAGCCACAAAATAAAAAAAATATTGAAGAATTCTGCTGCTGCCAATATAAAACAAATTTTTACATGTTCATTTTCTATTTAAAATTTTTTTGACATGAAAAGAAATTACTTGCAGCATAAATTACAATGAAATTGACCTCATTATAGCTTTAAAATTAATTCTTTTTCTAAAGATATAGTTTATTTAAAAGATATTTGTGGATATTTTAAGTATTAATTTTTAAACATTATAATAAACTAGTACATTTGTTAGTATTTAATGCTTCAAGATTTTTTTTTTTTTAAATATAAATCTAAATTCTTTTAAGCAAATTTTAATATACATATGCAGAAGAACTTGATTAATGTGAATTTCAAGGGGGATAAAAAATTGGTTCATGTTATAAATACTTTATCATAAATTGAAGTCAAATTAGTTTTGAAATGTCTAAATAAAGTATCTGATATAAGACACTAATATGTTGTAGCGAAATAACTTTGATATCTGTCAGCCTTGGCAGGAAAAAAAAATATTGCCAAATTATCTAATGAACATATTTAGTTCTTTTAAAAAATCATGGTTATTTTTTAACAACTTATATTAAGAGAGCAATGAGTAATATGAAGCAAAATTTCGTACAATACATACTATGAAAATATACATCTGGCATGTATATTTACATATTACGTTTTTCATTCTCAAATACAAAAAACGCCAAGGATGACGGAATTTTGAAATTAAAAATTTAAATTTTGTTAATTTGACAAAATAACATGTGCATTGATAGCTTATGGGGATTAAAACCAGTAAGTATTTTCCTCAATTTTTAATAATTTTATAAAAAATGCAATGGACGATTAACATAGGAAATCTTTTACTTGGCTTCAACGATGGTCAGTGACTTCACATTTCGCTTGTGTATAGCTATAAGATTCAACAGAAAATTTAAAAACATGGTATATAAAAACTTTTTTTTTTTTATCTTATAATTATTTATAATTTTATCATTATTTCGGCGATGAGCTGATATGGGTATCATAAATGCATAAGTAAACATTTTGATGAGAAACATCTGAGCTACTTCAGTGCCAAATGGTCCAAACTGTTTCAATGTTTTTGCACATTTTTTCTCAATTTTATTTTAAATATTTTTGTAATTCAAGTGGAAAAAAAAAAAAGCATTCTTTTTAAATTATTATTGGTGTAAGTATACAAACTATCTCCATGAAAAATAGGTGTTTTCCGCTCTGTTTATTAGCAAAAAGAAAATGACTAATGCAGTCTTTCCTATAATATTGACATCTCTATAAATTAAATTATCCAGTACCAAGACGTTGCGGTGAAGAAGTCTGCCGAAGGCAGCGAGGTTCCAAAGTGAGGTTTTTTATTTCAATGAATACTTTTTATTTTTAATTTGTAGGACAGAATAAAAAATAGTGATTCTTTTTTTAATTCATTTTAATATAGTGACCAGCAAAGCAGACAAATCCTGCTAGTAATATATATATAAGTATATACAGGGATCTGTCCAGACTTTTCAGACCGGGTCCTGTTTCGGGGGAAATTGTGAAAAATTTATATATATTTTTGTGAATCAAATATTAATATGAAAATGAAGTACTACTGAACATTTCGGCTAGGGTTCTCTTATTTATCATTTATATGTATATATATATACAGTAAAGCACCGTTTATACGTCTCTCATTTATTGAATTTTATTAGCCTTTATTTTTTATTAACCTTTTACATTTATACGTCCTTTTAGTCAAGTCCCGAATCCTTCCTATTTATTTTAATGCAAAAATTCTTTGTTTATGCGCCACTAATATCGGTTATATGTCCTTTCCAATCTACTAAAATTCATAAAGTTTCTCGACCTGTCATTATTTTCCATTCTAAATAAGACGGATTTTTGCTAGAAAACATCTTAAATGCAGGAACACAGGAAAGATCGAAGAATACTGACCAAAGAATCAATTGAATTCACAGTAGAATTTGTAATACTCACAGACAAGCAGAAAATCAGACAAATATTAAAGATTTGTAATGTTATTAATTAACAATCTTTATGGACACAAATCGTATACTTATTATTAAAGATACACATTATATATAATTAATATTTAAAATATATTCATATAATTCTTAAGAAATGTATTATAGTACTCAGTATATGATATATGCAATTAGTACCCAGCCATGCATAAAAAATATGATTTTTCTCACTTTTTATAATAAAACTTTTTTTTTTCAATAAATTATTGTCTTAAAAAAAAGCATAATATAAATTTACTAACCTAAGCAGCAACTTTATTAATTAGTAATTTCACATAAATTTTGCTTAGGTGTCATTAAATTTGTAGTAATCAAAGTGTTATTATTAAAATTTCAATTATAAGTCTTTTCATTTATTCGTCCTTTTACGTCAGTCCCTTTAAAGATGTATAAACAATGTTTTTCTGTATTAATGTAATTTTGCAAAATAAAATTACAGTTAAAGTAAGGTTTCATTTTAGACAACAAAAGTTCATTTTTATAGAAGTAAACCCACACATATGCACAGAAACCTTTTATGAATTAGAAATTGAATATCAGCTTTTTGGGAGAAATACAGCAAAGCACATCAGATTACTCAAGGGGCCTTTTGCTCCACGGAAAATTAGGTTTTGAAATGAAATAAATTTATCAAAGGTCTGTTTTTAAGAGAAAAAATTTTGTGAAAGGTCCTTCTGAAGGAAACTGAAGGTTGTAATTTTAATTTTAATGGCAATATTTTTGTCGGTAAAGATTGATCAACAAGATGGGCAAAATCAATGGGACGTAAAAATGTTAAACGAAGGGCACATAATATTATAACTAAATTACCTGGCGTAATAGGTTCTGCAAAAAATATTAGAACTATATACGATTCTTGGAACTGTTTTTTTACAGATGAAATTCTAGACATAATTGTCACTAATACAAATAAATTTATTTCTTCAATTAGAGGAGACGCACGAGATACAGATACAATCGAAATTAAAGCTTTCATTGGTTTATTATATTTAGCAGTTGTCTTACGAAGTAATAGACACATTTTAGAAGAATTGTGTTCTACCGAAGGAATGGGAGTAAATTTTTGCTTCAATGCTGTAGATTCTACGACAAAGAGACAAGAGATGAGAGGAAGAAATTAGACAAACTAGCTCCAGTAAGAGAGATTTTTGAATTATTTGTAGAAAACTGCAAAAAGAATTATTGCATGGGGCAAAATGTAACTATTGATGAAAAGTTAGAAGGCTTTAGAGGAAAGTGCCCTTTCCGTCAGTATATACCGACAAAGCTCAATAAATATGGAATAAAAATATATTTGCCATGGTTGACACAAAAGTGTTATATACATCAAGTTTAGAAGTATATGCTGGGAGACAACCAGAAGGTCCATACAATGTGAGCAATGCAGCTTCAGATGTCCTTCTTCGATTAGCAAGACCAATTTTCAACAGCGGAAGGAACATAACAGCAGATAATTGGTTCACATCAATTGACCTAATAAAAAAATTGAAAGAGAAAAAACTCATACGTAGGTACTTTGAGAAAAAATAAAAAATAAATAATACCTTACTTTGTATAATATACTTGAAGTAATATACATATTAATACTGAGAAATTACTCTCATTAAGGTAAGATGAAATATTTATTGCAAAGACTTCAATGCTGGTCATATACTTACTGCAAGCATGCAAGCAAGCTCACATGTAAACATACTTACGACTTACGGTTACAGTGTGTTCAGTATGACAAGTTGAGTTATTTTCATATACTGCAGTTAACTAATAACAAAATTATTAAACTAAATTATTAAATATATTACAATACTTCTTTTGAGGAAAAAAAAAATTAAGTCATTAATTAAAAGTTTTTAAAGATCAAGTCTTTCTGGTTTTTTCCTGTGATGGACAGCGTCTGCTTGTGACAGTTGTAACAGAAGATTCTTCAGTATTCTTTGATTCTTCAGTAGGAAGAACTGCAGACTGTTTGGTTTCAGGAGTAGAGGTCTGTTCATGTTGGGGTTCTGTATTTGACATAGTGATGGATGTTGGTTGGTTGAAAGCTTGAGATGAAATAGGAAAATCCACAGGAATAGAAACATGTCTTTGTTCCAGGATTGACGGGCTAGCAGGGCGAATCTGATCAATGTGTGCTAAATATTTCTTATTGTTTATTTCAATCAGCCAAGTCTTGGAACCTTTTGGTTTAATTAGTCTGCCATAAATCCATTTGTTTGAAGGATTCCTGTGGGATTTTACCCAAACATCCTGACCACAGGATAAATCCTTGTTGCTGGTATGAGATCTGTCAAAGTATTCTTTTTTGACATCTTTGTTTTTTTTTCTCAACATGCCTTGCTGTACATGGATGTAGCAACTCCAAGACAGAGTTCTGCTGGGGACAAACCAGTTGTAGAATGAGGCGAGGATCTATACTTGTGCAAGAATCTATTTACCTTGGCGGTAACTGTACTACCATTATTAGAGTCTAATTGCATCTTTCTAAGTGACTGTTTAAAAGTCTGTATAGTG
The DNA here is from genome assembly GCA_963930645.1 of Salticus scenicus. Taxonomy (NCBI): domain Eukaryota; kingdom Metazoa; phylum Arthropoda; class Arachnida; order Araneae; family Salticidae; genus Salticus; species Salticus scenicus. The sequence goes on from OZ005658.1 coordinate 262,813,021, forward strand.
CGTTCAGCCTGACCATTTGATTGGGGGTGGTATGCTGGAATGAGTGTCTGTAAAACACCAAAGGATTTTAGAAAAGCTGCAAATTCGTCAGAAACAAACTGGGGTCCATTGTCTGAAACAACTTCTAGAGGTAGTCCCTATCTAGCAAACAGTTGTTGCAATAGAGCTATGGTGCTTCCTGCTGTTGTAGATGATATTTTTGCTACCTCCAACCACTTTGAATAGCTGTCTACTACTATAAAGTAATTATTTTGGTCTTTCTGGGCAAAATCTAAGTGAATTCGGTCGCATGGTGCCTTAGGCCAGACTCATGATTGTAGTGGTGTGACAGGAGACTTAGCTGTAACTTGGCAAGCTTCACAATTCTCAGACATGTCTTCTATGTCATGGTTTAAATTGGGCCACCAGAAATGACTTCTAGCAACTACCTTCATTTTCACAATTCCAGGGTGAGTATCATGAAGCAGTTCAAGCAAGTGCTTTCTATAAACATTAGGGATTATTACCTTCATGCCCCATAATAGACAATTATTGTCAACCGATAATTCATCCTTTCTGCTGAAATAAGGCTTAAGATCAGGATTTTTATTTTTAGATGGAAAACCACTTTGAACATATTTAATTATCACTCCCAAAATTTTATCAACTCTTGATGCGCTGGCAATGTCAACAGAAGTTACTGGTAATTCTGACAGATGGGAAATTTTATAAATATCTAATGGGTACAAGTCTTTATTTTGAACTTCACTAGGTAACCTTGACAGGTAATCAGCATTCTGATGAGCACTACCTTTTTTTATATTTAATTGTATAGTTGTATGAGGATAATAGCAATGCCCATCTCTGTAAGCGAGCAGCAGCCATGGTTGGTACTGCCTTAGTGGGAGAAAAGATGGTAACTAAAGGTTGATGATCCGTGAATAACGTAAAGTTCCTTCCAAATATATATTGGTGAAACTTTTTACAAGCAAAAATTATTTCCAAGGCCTCCTTTTTGTTTTGTGAATAGTTCATTTCGGCCTTGGATAATGTTCTAGAGGCATATGCTACAGGTTTTTCTTCACCATTTACAATGTGTGATAAAACTGCACCTAAGCCAACAGGCGAAGCATCACAAGATACTTGTAAAGGAAGATTTTCATCATAAGGGGACAATAATACAGCATCAGATATTTACATTGCTCAAAGACATCATTACATTCCTCAGACCATGTCCATGAGACATTTTTGTTCAGCAGATTAGAGGAGATAATAAAGTTGATGAGTTCTTAATAAATTATCAGAATTATACCTCTGGGGGTTACCAAGAGGGGGAACCATCCTGTCCGTGTAGGATCAAAATTGTGATGGCATGTCTCCGGACTACCTCTAGGGATAAGTCCCTGACCATCGCCAATTGCCCACTGTGCAGCACTAGGGTGACATACAACCTAACCAACCAACCAATTTGTATTTACCTTTGAAAAATAACACAAGATGAAAATTTTCCTGCAGTTTTCTTAAACGAAAAATTAACAATAATTAGTCTAATAAAGCGAAATTGTTTAAATCACGCACTGAAACAATGAGATTATAGTCCAGACAAAATAGGATAAATAGAAAAAAAAAAATTGTGTAATTTTGAAATTCTGCATACTCATAACCAAGAGGGTCCTGAACAACATACTAAAAGTCCCTGCCTGTGGAGGGTGAGCGGCGGGCATTTAAGGGGGGCACTTTTCAGTTTTTATGAAATATCTTTAAAACTATCGCATTTAGAGAAAAAATGTCAATTACAACATTAATCTACGTACAATTTCCTACAAAAATGTATATTACATTTTGTTTGTATGATCAATATCTATATATCAATACGTGAAGCAAAAACTTTGTACCCCTTTTTACGAAAATTGCGCGGACGGAGGATTATGAAATTTCGCACACTTATAGTTTATATAGAGAAGAAGTGCAGAATGCTAATATTTTTTAAAAATACAACGACAAAGACGAGAAATTGGAACATTTGTGAAACGACAAAGGTGCAATTCAAAGCCTATATTATCGGGTTTTATTTCCAGATTAAAATTAGCATTTTCATTTTTTTATACTGTTGCCAAAATTTTGAAATTTCAATTAATAATAAAAAGTTAATATGTTAATAACAATAATAAAAGTTAATAACAATGAGTTATTTTTTAAATAGCCAGTTTCATCTGAAAGAGTTATCGCAGAATGCTAATATTTTTTAAAAACACACAAGTTTTGCATTATATATATACTAATTAATCAACTCAACTCAACTCATTCAATTTGTATAGATCAGTTTCTAAAGAAATCAACCTAAAATAAAAAAAAATAACGATTTTTTCTACTGACGATGAAAGTTTTTTTCTACTTTTATTATGCCTCGACATAGAACATTAACAGGCCGGAGTGAGAGACAAAGAAGAAGGAATCTATATTTGCGGACACATAATAATAATAGTAATGAAAATACAAATAGTGTTAATATTATACAGAATGAAGAAGTGAATTTGACAGATAAATTTAAATGTGCACGAAATGTCATTCCAAAAGTTTTTTATAGTTATGATTGTGGATTAATGGATTTGGAATGCAGGTTTTGCAATGCGAAACATTTTGAATCTGAAGTCACTTTAGGTGGCAGAACTGCATTCACTTCATGTTGTCATAAGGGTAAAGCAATATTACCGCCCTTAAGTCAAAATGAATATTTTAAATCATTGTATGATGGACTTATTTCAAATGAACCTTCAATAAAAAGTAAGTCAAAAAATTATTTTGAAAATATTCGCAAATACAATTCATCATTTGCTATGGTTAGCTCAGAAGCTCAAGTATCCGAGGCAGTTACAAGTGGAGTGTATCATTTCAAAATACATGATGTTTTTTATCACAGATCGGTCCAATGACTGCTGCACATGGTCGTTCACCATGTTATGCGCAATTATATTTTTATGATGTTGACACTGCTATCAATTATAGATTACAAGAACGTTTTAATCAAACATGTAACAACAACATAATGCGCGAAATTTCTCTCGAATTGGAACGCAGTAATCCTTTTGTTCGGTCATTCATTGCAATGAAACATCATTTTCAAAGAGTTGAAAATCAAAATAAAGAAATTTGTATGCTCATTAAAGTAAATCATGATTTAGATCTACGCCGTTTCAATGATGCAGTTCAAACTGATGTAGCAGTAATATTTAGTACAGTTGATGGTGAGCCACCTTTTGAACGAAATATGATTTCATTTTCAAAAGTTAATGGTATCATTAAAAATATCTCAGTTTTGGATTCATCATTAGATCCTTTAGCGTATCCACTACTTTTTCCAAATGGTGATACTGGGTGGCATATGAATATGACTCATAATGCACCAACTATATCTAATTCAAGAGCGCCCAGAAATAAATTAACAATGCTTCAGTATGCAGCCTATCGACTTGCAATTAGAGAAGACTTCAGCATATTACACCATTCACAAAAGCTATTTCTGCAATGGATAGTTGATATGTATGTGAGAATAGAGGGCTCACGATTACATTTCATTCGACAAAATCAAATAATTCTTAGGTCTGAAGTTTACAACAATTTAACAGACTACTTAGAATCGAACATCAATGCCAGTAATGTTGGCCGTAGAGTAATTTTACCATCTTCGTTCAATGGATCTCCAAGAAATATGTATCAGAATTATTTAGATGCAATGTCAATTGTACAACATTTTGGAAAACCTTCTTTATTTATTACAATGACTTGCAATCCAAGTTGGCCGGAAATAGTTAACAATATTGGTGTAGGTGAAACTGCTAATTTTAGACCTGAAATTATTGTGCGTGTATTCAAGTCAAAATTGAAAGCATTAATTGAGGGCCTTATACAAAAAAATATCTTTGGTAAAATTGAAGCACTCATTTATACAATTGAATTTCAAAAAAGAGGATTGCCTCATGCTCACATTTTACTCACTTTAAATGAGCAAGATAAAATTGTTAATGCTATCGATATTGATAAAGTTGTATCTGCGGAGATTCCTAACATTCAAACACATCCGACATTACATGAATATGTTGTAAAACACATGATGCATGGTCCATGCGGTGTCCTTAATCCTAATTCTGTATGTATGAGAGATGGAAAATGCATAAAAGATTATCCAAAACGATTTAATGAATTTACATGTGAATCGTTAAATGGATATCCATTATACCGAAGGCGTGATAATGGTACGCATGCAGAAGTTCGTGGTAGTTGCCTTGACAATCGGTACGTTGTACCATACAATCCATATTTACTTGCCAAATTTAATTGCCATATAAATGTTGAAGTATGTACTACAGTCAAAAGCGTCAAATACATTTATAAATACGTGTATAAAGGCTATGACAGTGCATCCGTTGAATTAGATTCTGGGGAAAATGAACAAGGTCAAAATATAGAAATTAATTAAGTTAAAAATTTTTTAATTGGTCGTTATGTTGGATCAACTGAAGCTATATGGCGCATCTATGAATTACCAATGCATTTTCAGTCACATGTTATCATCAGACTTGATATTCATTTACCGCGACGACAGAATGTTTACTTTCGAGAAGGGCAAGAACGTCAAGCAATTGACAATGTAAGACACACAAAATTATTAGCATTTTTTGAATTGAATCGATCAGATCCATCAGCACGAGAATATAAGTATATTGAAATTCCTTTGCATTATGTGTGGGAAGATTCCCGAAAAAAATGGAAGAAGAGAAGCCGTGGAGGTGATAAAATTATTACACGGATGTATGTAGTGTCACCAAAAGACATCGAACTTTTCCACTTACGATTGCTTTTATTACATGTTTGTGGTCCAAAATCATTTGAGGATGTTAGAACATACAATGGAATTATATACACTTCTTTTGTTAAAGCGTGCCATGCTCGCGGAATTGCTTCAAATGATAATGAATGGCGCGAATGTTTAAATGAAGCAAAAGAATTACATACACCAAAACAAATGCGGAATTTATTTGGTTACATTTGTGCAATAAATGTGCCAGCCAATGCATCAGCGTTATGGAATGAATTTAAAGTATATCTTAGTGAAGATTTTCTGAGACTTTATAACGAAGAAGCATCTTTTAATAGAGCTCTATTAGAAATTGATGATATTTTGAATGTTCATAATTTATCAGGTCAGATACTTGGTTTACCAGTTCCCACATACTCGCAGAGAATACAAGAAGCAAATACTATTGATATAATAGAGCAAGAGATGCTGTTTTGTGAGTATTATGAAGCTGCAAATATTGAACAGCGTAATCTCATTGATCAAGTGATTCGTGAAATTTTGTATCATGATACTGGATCCAATGTTTTTTGTTTAACCGCTCATGCAGGTTGTGGCAAAACATTCACTCAAACAGCAATTATTCACAAATTAAATTCGCTTAATCTTCGTTGTATTGCAACTGCGTTCAGTGGCATAGCTTCAACTTTATTACTTGGAGGTAGGACTTTACACAATGTGTTTAAATTGCCTATACCCATTTTCGAAAATTCTGTAGCAAATATTACTGCAAATAGTAGCTATGGTCGTTACATAAATTCATCATCATTGATAATTATTGATGAAGTTTCTATGTGCCCTTTGCAAGTGTTGAAAATCATAGACAGATTACTGCGGGATCTATCCGATGAAAATGATAAACACAAACCATTTGGAGGAAAAACGATACTTCTGTGCGGTGATTTTCGGCAAATCTTACCAGTTATCCCAAATGGATCACGTGGAACTTTAATTGAAAATTGTGTCAAAAGTTGGCATGAATTTCTTTATTTTCATAAAGTTACATTTACTCGAAATATGAGAGCCTTACCAAATGAAATAGAATTTGTAGAATTCTTGAAAAAAATTGGTAATGATGAAGCCCCACAATTCCCTCAGTTTGGTGAAAATGTTATCGAAATACCTCAACAATTAATAGGAGATAAAAATAATATTATTGATGAGGTGTATGGAAATATTTCCGAAAACATATTCTCAGAAAATATATTGAACTCCGTTATTTTAGCGCCTACAAATGATGATTGTACTTTGATTAATACTGATATACTTAATCAAATTCCTGGTGAACAGCGAACATATCATAGCTATGATAAAATAATTTGTGATAATGACAATGCCATCAATAACTATCCGGTAGAGTTTTTAAATTCTTTGACTATTAGTGGTTTACCACCACATAAGTTAGTATTGAAAGTTAATTGCATCGTTTTGCTGATCAGAAACTTAAATACAAAGGAAGCATTAGTCAATGGAACAAGAATGCGCATCAAATTTATGCATCGACATGCAATTGACTGCGAAGTTTTAACTGGGACCGCACGCAGTAAGAGAATTTTGATTCCACGTATAAATTTAACATACTCCGGAACTACTTTACCATTTAACCTTCAAAGAACTCAATTTCCTATAATACCTGCATTTGCGATGACAATAAACAAGTCTCAAGGACAAACATTCGAAAAAATTGGAATTTTATTGAATCGACCAGTTTTTACACATGGGCAATTGTATGTCGCAGCAAGTAGAGTTCGATCATTCGACGGTTTGAGATTTTATATTTCCGAATATAATGGTCAAGGACATTTAGCAAACGACGAAAGAGTTTTTACAAAAAACATCGTTTACAGAGAAGTTTTGTAACATTAATTAAATTATCGAAATATGTATGTCAAGTTCAATGGACAGCATTTTTTTTTTAATCACATGTCTTTTTGTTTCAATAAAAAAAAATTAAAAAAGGCATTCTTTATTTTAATCATTTTTTGGATTTTTTTAATTTAAATTTCATATAATTTTTTGAAAAAACTAGGTAAATTAACAGTGTAGCCTTGGCAAAATCTGTGATTATAGAAGTATAGTCTTTGACAATAGAACCTTAATAATGTTTAAAACTTATAATTTTAATTAATTATGGTCGAATTTCGACCACTGGGCGACCACTAGTTTTAGAAGATATAGAGGTATAAAATGACACATTTTCTTGAAATTTTTATTTATTTATTTATTTATTTTTTTTTTTTTGCAATAGTAAAATCAACTAAAGTGTGCAATTAAAAGGGTTCTTGTCAAATATTTTCTAATGTACAAAACACAATAGTTTAGAAGATATAGAGGAGCAAAATAACACATTTTCATGAAAAATTCTTTTTTGCAATAGTAAAATCAACTAAAGTGTGCAATTAAATGGGTTCTGATCAAATATTTTCTAATGTACAAAACAAATATATGCATAGGAAATATGTAAGGATAATACAGCATGTTTTGTACATTTTAAATATTTTTAAGGTTAGTATGTGCAAGTGGTGGTTTAGGTAAAAATCCAGATAACGAAGACCCAAAACCGATCAACATAAAAAAAAAACGTATAGCTTTAAAACTGAGCACAGTTATGCGGTTAAGTGTCCTGCCCTGAACAACATACTAAAAGTCCCCAACCGTGGGGGGAGAGCGGAGGGGGCAGAGGGCATTTAAAGGAAGCACTTTTCAGTTTTTATTAATATCTTGAAAACTCGCATTTAGATAAAAAATGTCAATTACAAAATTAAACTACGTAAAATTTCCCTTGAAAATGCTTATTACATTTGTTAGTATGATCAATTCTTAAGAAAATATAAAGGTTGCTCTGTATCTCACAGATATCTTACAGAAAAGTGGAGTTTTTCGATTTGTATATTTTGACTTCCACTCTTTAAACTTGGCGCATTGCGCATATAGATATTTATCTGTATGAGTAGAAAATATTTAAACCGAATCCTTTTAATTACGAACTATAGTTTATGTTACTATTGTAAATAACATAAAAAATTAACCCTTAAATGCCTGATTATTTTTTAAATCAACTTAATGTTTTATTCTTACCTCTATTAAATAAATCACGGGAAAAATATTTTAACAAATCATACTTTATTTTAACTATGTTTTACAGCTTAAAAGCAATTTGTTGTTAATCGGTAAGCATGAGGCATTAGAGCTTCAATATTATTCTAATAATATTTTAGAAGACAAAATTGGGTGTGTTGTCGAAAGGCAACACACGACATTTAAGGGTTAAAAAAAAAAAAAAAAGGAATAGATTTGCCTATAAAACGAGTAGTTATGATTTCAAAGACTGATTTTATATGACAATTTTTCATTTTTATATATTAACATAGTTTTAGACTATTTCCTTTGCAGTGTTTTAAATTACTGAAAAATAATTATTTTTAATAATAAAAGTTTTTTTTTTTTATGAATCAAAAGCATTTCTCTTGCACTGCCTGAAATGACTACATGTATAAAGACAAACAAAGGCTTCAAATTTATAACACCCCTCTTTTAAGTCAGATTAAAAAGCAATTTTACCTAAACCACAACTTGTGCCTTCTAACCTTAAAATTATTTAAAATGTACAAAACATGCTGTATTATCCTTACATATACCCTATGCATACATTTGTTTTGTGCATTAGAAAATATTTAACCAGTACCCTTTTAATTACACATTTTAGTTGATTTTACTATTGCAAAAAAGAATTTTCAAGAAAATGTGTTATTTCGTTCCCCTATTTCTTCTAAACTATCAATCATACAAACAGAATGTAATGTGCATTTTTGTAGGAAATTTCACGCAGATTAATTATGTACCGTAATTTTCGGGAAATAAGCCGCGGCTTATACGTGTTTAAAAGTTCAAAATCGGCAACTGCGGCCTATCTATTGAGAGAAAAAAATTCTCGGATCTCAAAAATTTTTAATCATTTAATTTCAAAAGCACAGAATGCATAAAAGCTAAATATTTTGAATTTGATTATGTATTTTGTCGGTAGATGGCAGCACCAGACAAAAATCTTGCAGTAAAACTAGAGCTCTGTTTACTAAAAAATGATTGACCTGAAATAAATAACATTATCAAAACTCTCAACGTATTCCATCACCACTGATCGAAATATTCTAAAATCAGTATTAATAACTTTTATAATTTGATGATATTCAAATTATTTCTACATAATTAGCAGATAATAAAATCTTATATTGGTGATATTTAAACTATTTCTGAAATGAGAACATTACTGTTATATTGAATATGTATCCTTACATAATTGCATATGCGTATGTAAATAATAATAATAAAAAAGAAAAAAACAAAAGACTTAAATCCATCAAAGTCTGCATAAAAATCCAAACTTTCCTAAACAACTTTTAAATTAATTGAGAAAAACGAAGTTATACTAAACACATAATAAAATATAAAATAAACCTATCTTTACTTCGTAGTCGTTCTAAGATCTTTCTGCACCGGGCACCCGGTCCTCTTCGGAGAACGTTAACACTGTGACGGAGACTTAGGCTTCTGGCTGTATCCTTGTTGACTTTTCAACAGGTGGTTCCATGCCCTATTTGGGGCCACTGCGCTGCTTTCGTTACACGTGTCGTCATTGGTGGATATTTCGATGGATTCGCGATACATGGCGTATTGATGACTATTGTAATCGGATAGTTTAGTAGTTTTATCGAATTCTATCTTGATATTGTTTACGTTATATGTTTTAGCCAAGGCTGTGTTGAATTTTCCGGTTTTGATGTCATGTTTATGTTCTTTAATTCTGGTTTTTATTTTTCTTTTGGTGACGCCAATGTAGGAACCGGGTTTATTGTTTTGATCTGTATACGGAATTTTATATATACCTGCGGTTTCGAGAGGGAGGATGGGATCTTTGTCACTACGGATTAGTTGAAAAATGTTCTTGTTTGGTTTTATAGGGATGTTTATACCGTATTTACTAGCGGTGTTTTTTATTTTATTTGCGGCCCCGCAATCGAAAGGGATGGATGAAGTGAATTTAATGGGTTGTTTTTGATAATTCGGTATATGGTCTAGTTTTTTGAGCCTGTTTTTGATTAATTTGTTTACGATTTTATTTGGGTATCCTGCTTTTCTTGTTAAAGATTTAATAAAATTAAGTTCTTCTAGGTCTTTAGGTTCGTTGCAAATCAAAATGGCGCGATTGACGTAAGATTGGATAGCGTTTGTTTTGTATCTGAAGGGTGTTTACTTTTAAAATGGATAATTTCATTGCTATTGGTTGGTTTTCTGTAGACGGTGGTTTTAAAATTATTTTTATTCCGGGTTATTGTAACATCAAGGAAATTTAGTTTAGATTCTTTCTCTTCTTCGTATGTGAATTGGATGTTTTTATCGTGATCATTGATATCGTTAAGGATTTTATTGACATCGGTTTTCTTATTAACTATGGCAAAAACGTCGTCGACGTAGCAGTACCAGTACAAAATGTCGTTTTTTAAATTTCCTATTATTTGATTTTAATTCTGCTATGAAGCCTGATATAGGTGACCCCATGGGCACACCTTTAATTTGTTGATAAATTTTATTGTTGAATGTGAAGTAGTTTTCCCTAAGCAAGAAGTTAGTGGTTGAGTTTAATGTTCGGGCTATTTCAGGATCAGTATAATTATTGTCAATGGCTTCTTTGACTATTTCACAAGCTTCTTTAATATCTATTGAAGGATAAAGGTTTATGACGTCAAAACTAACAAGGTGATAATTATCGTTGTTTTTTATTTCCCTTAATTTACTAACGAAATCTTCAGTTGATTAAGCAGTGAGGTGAGGGGGGAATAATTTTCTGATAAATGTCTGCCATGTATTTCTCTAAAGAATAGGTTGGGGCTTCATTTTTATTTACTATGGGTCTGAGTTTAGGGGGGGTTTTGTGATCTTTGTCCCTGCCGAATATTCGTGGGGTATTAGGTGCGTGGTTTATTATTTTACGGGGGGTGTTGTCGGGCCATTTACCATCTTTAATAATTTTGCGTGTTTTATCAATTAATTTGTTATTTGGGTCTTTTTCAATGATATTGACTCCTATTTCATTTATTGTTTCTTCCATTTTAGATACATATTCGTTACGATTGAGGATGGCGTTTTTTCTGGTTTTGTCTGTTAGTGTGCAGGTGATTTCATTATTCTTTTTCAGTTTTTTTAATTCTGCTAAATCTGCTTTATTAATATTTTTATTTTTAGTGGATTTTTCAATCTCGGCTATGGCGACGTTACCAGTGGCGCCGACTATGTGGGGGGCTCGAAAGCTCGAGCCCCCCCAGAAAATTTTCTGTAGGGGCTCAGCCCCCCCAGAAATTTTGAATACTGATTCACTATTAAACAAGAAAATCTTTCCTCTATTTCTTATTTAGTTTTTTTCCAAAATCATAGCTGTAAAGTGAGGTTGTTGCAATTCAAAATAGACATAAATCGACTAAAAAAAAAAAAAAAGAAAAAGAAAGAAAAACAAGAAAGGCAGAAAGTCTCTGTATGGGGCGCGGGGAGGGGGGAGTTCAGACGAAGATGATTCCCTTTACTGTGCTATTTATACGCTTGATGCTACTCTCTTCCCTAAGTTTAAGTGAAAATAATTTTTATAAAGGTTTCTAAGATGTTTAATTTGCCTTTTTTTTTAAAAATTTTATTCATATTTGCATTTTATTTATTTGGTTGCTTCTTTTTTCCCTTGGCATTTTTAAATAAAAATGAACTTTTTTTTATGTAAGTCATAAATTTATAAACAATAAGAGGTATATAATATTGCCCTCCCCCCTTTTTTATGAAACTTTTTATTTTAGGAAAATAAAACTTGATAATCTGGTGTGTCACTCATAAAATTTGTCACTTGATATAGCTGCTCTAATGCAGACTCGGTGACCTTGCCAACATAAATTATGTGAGAAGTGCTGAACTGATTATCAGCCAGGGTAGCTCAGTGGTTAGAGCATCCGCGCGTTGAGCGGAACGGCCCGGGTTCGATTCCCGATTCTGGTATTTTTCACATAGTTGGTATAATATCAGCCTTCTACTCCATTCTATCAAAATTTAATTAAAGATAGTTTATGAAATTTTAAGTAAAAATGGAGAGTAAGAACAAATATTGTTTTTAAAACTTAAAGAGAAGATATAGCAGAAATTATTTCGAGATTCTGCCTTTCCCCTCCAATTTTAACTTAACATAACCACAATATTGTTTTCAAATTGAAGTGGCTGATGGCGTATTATCCCAGCGACCTCCCTGCTACTCTTAATTTTGTTTTATGAATTCGATTTATATAAACTAAATGGCAAAGATTATGATGGCATTTTAAGGACCAGTTTTGGGGCCCTTTGCTACTCAGGGCCCCTCTGACACGTGCCCCGTGTTAATCAGGCCGTTGTTTGTGTGTGCATAAGCGTGGGTGTATTTGGGTAAGCGTGTGTGCATTATTATACCAAATTTGATGACCTTGTATTAGAAATATGATCCCCCCCCCCACACACACAAAAAAAAAAAAATCCTGGCTACGGCCTTGGTTCGAGCCCCCCCAGAAATGTTTCAAAGTCGGCGCTGCTGGACGTTACGGATTTTATTTTGGTTATTTTCTGGAATTTTGTTTAATACGGACTCGATTTTAGCAATGCTGTGCTTGATATTGACGGGTTGATCTAAAATATATTTGTGTCCTAGGTTTAGCAGTTCGTGTTGGTGGTTATTGAGTTTGGCATCCGATAAGTTAATATACGGTATTTCATTTTTTGAGATTGGTTCGTAATTTCGTTTTCTAAGCCAGAATTTAAGTCTTTTATTGTGTTTATTAACGATCGCGTTTTTCTCAGTTTCATAGTATTGGTTGATTTTTTCTTTGTAGGTAGTCCATAGTTTCGAATCTGTTGATTTTTCAAGTTTTTCTGCTGTTTTGTTCCATATTTCTTTGGTTTGGTAAAATTCTGCTTTCCTTTTTCTGATTAACTTATTTAAAACCTTTTGTTCTAATTCACGAACTTCATCTCTAAAATTATCTGTTAAGAATCTATTGCCGACGCGGATAAATGTTGGAGTGAGTTTAAAGTATTTACAGTTTTCTAAGAAGTTGATTTTTTGTTCAATTTTAGCGAGTTCCTTGTTGACATTTTTTAAATCATTAAAGTTTCGGTTATTCATAGTTAAAACACGCAATATTAAACAGTTTTACAAGTATGTATAGTTATGACAAAATTAAACACTTACGTTGTTAAAAATAATGTTAATCAATTACGTTGTTTTACAAAGCAAAATAAAATTTATTTTAAAAGATAAATGAATCCGATTAACAATTAAGGAAACATGAGAAAAAAATATATATTACAAACTTATGTTATAAAATATTTAAGAAAAGATTTACTAATTAAGATATCGTTATATACAAACGCGTTAACAAACATTATCTACTAATTTAAAAGAAAAGTTACAAAAATGAATTAAAAGTATGTATTTTAGTATTTGCGGACGCAGTTGGCTCCCAAAGAATCCATATTCCACAGGTAAACTCTTGTAAAGTCCAGGTTCGACATTTAAACTTTTAAATTAATTGAGAAAAACGAAGTTATACTAAACACATAATAAAATATAAAATAAACCTATCTTTACTTCGTAGTCGTTCTAAGATCTTTCTGCACCGGGCACCCGGTCCTCTTCGGAGAACGTTAACACTGTGACGGAGACTTAGGCTTCTGGCTGTATCCTTGTTGACTTTTCAACAGGTGGTTCCATGCCCTATTTGGGGCCACTGCGCCGCTTTCGTTACACGTGTCGTCATTGGTGGATATTTCGATGGATTCGCGATACATGGCGTATTGATGACTATTGTAATCGGATAGTTTAGTAGTTTTATCGAATTCTATCTTGATATCGTTTTCGTTATATGTTTTAGCCAAGGCTGTGTTGAATTTTCCGGTTTTGATGTCATGTTTATGTTCTTTAACTCTGGTTTTTATTTTTATTTTGGTGACGCCAATGTAGGAACCGGGTTTATTGTTTTGATCTGTATACGGAATTTTATATATACCTGCGGTTTCGAGAGGGGGGATGGGATCTTTGTCACTACGGATTAGTTGACAAATGTTCTTGTTTGGTTTTATAGGGATGTTTATACCGTATTTACTAGCGGTGTTTTTTATTTTATTTGCGGCCCCGCGATCGAAAGGGATGGATGAAGTGAATTTAATGGGTTGTTTTTGATAATTCGGTATATGGTCTAGTTTTTTGAGTCTGTTTTGAGTCTGAAAACAGACTCAAAAAACTAGACCATATACCGAATTATCAAAAACAACCCATTAAATTCACTTCATCCATCCCTTTCGATCGCAGGGCTGCAAATAAAATAAAAAACACCGCTAGTAAATACGGTATAAACATCCCTATAAAACCAAACAAGAACATTTGTCAACTAATCCGTAGTGACAAAGATCCCATCCCCCCTCTCGAAACCGCAGGTATATATAAAATTCCGTATACAGATCAAAACAATTATACCCGGTTCCTACATTGGCGTCACCAAAAGAAAAAAAAAAACCAGAGTTAAAGAACATAAACATGACATCAAAACCGGAAAATTCAACACAGCCTTGGCTAAAACATATAACGAAAACGATATCAAGATAGAATTCGATAAAACTACTAAACTATCCGATTACAATAGTCATCAATACGCCATGTATCGCGAATCCATCGAAATATCCACCAATGACGACACGTGTAACGAAAGCGGCGCAGTGGCCCCAAATAGGGCATGGAACCACCTGTTGAAAAGTCAACAAGGATACAGCCAGAAGCCTAAGTCTCTGTCACAGTGTTAACGTTCTCCGAAGAGGACCGGGTGCCCGGTGCAGAAAGATCTTAGAACGACTACGAAGTAAAGATAGGTTTATTTTATATTTTATTATGCGTTTCCTAAACAAACTTTCTCCCACTTCCACAATAATCCTATCCCATGGAAAAAAAGAAAAAAAAAAAACTTTCTGATCTCATTATCTATCTATCTTTCTTTTTTTTTTTAAATCGTATTGTCCAAAGTTCATTCAGTAAAACAAACAGAGGGGAAAAAAAAGAGCCATCACTTGGGCTATGTGCTGATAAAGGTCAAAGGGCAAGTGCAATCAAGTAAATGAGAAAGGAAAATGCAGAAGAAAAGAAGAGATAATAATAGATGAATGAATAAATAAATCAATAATTTATTATTTTATATCTTTATTTATTTATTATTATTACTTTTTAAACCAACATTCAGATTGTATCATATATTTTACTTAGGTAAATGCATCCAATTTCTGAATGATCTAGGTATTATTTCGGAAATTTTCGCAATTCGAAATCGGCGAGTTCCCGACGATTTAATGCTAATGTATTAGTAATAAAAGAAAAAAAAAATAAAATAAATAAATGCTTAAAAAAAAAAAAAATCGATTACGAAATCGAGGTATGTGTAAAGATTTGTTTAAGTACAGGCCGCGGCCTATCTGATGAAATTTAATTTTAGTGTTTTTTCGTTGGTGCGGCCTATCTACCGAAAATTACGGTAATTGACATTTTTTTCTCTACATGCTATTGTTTTCAAGATACGTAATAAAAGCTGAAATGTGCCCTCCTTAAATGCCCCCTGCCCCCCACTCATCCACGACGGGCGGGGACTTTTAGTATGTTGTTCAGGACCCTCTCGGCTATGAGTATGCAAAATTTCAAAACTACACGATTTTTTTTTCTATTCGTGAAATTTTGGCCTTCGTTGCCTGGACTATTAGACAGCTATAAAGGAATCGTGTGAACCGATCCTGCGGAAGGCAGTGGTAGGGTCATTCCCGCTATACATCTGCAACGGGAAACAGGCAAATAACGCCTTTTGAATTCGTCACTTTCATTCATTTATTTTTATCACAAAGCTTCTATTCCAATAAATGGCAACTCTGATCTCTCTAAACTATCTTTTTTTTTTTTGTTAATATATTATAAATGACAAATCCTGCATTAAAAATAGCAATAAAACAGATGTCATGGCTTTGTTTATTTTCTGCATTTAAATAATAATAATAATTAATTGACAAGTGAAACTCTCAGTAATACCAAGAGGGTGCTGACTAATCTAGCCATTTCTACAAGTCCTGTCGTGTTACCCTTATTTCTATTGGCTTCATAAAATAATGTCTTTATTATTTGGTCTAACATTTTCTTTTATCATTAAATCAGAACATGATTGCATTGTAAGACTAAGAGGGCATTTACTTGACAATAGGTTAGCACATGGTGTATGGTATATGACCAGGGCGCATTGAACACTCATTCATCTTCACCTAAAGTGCAAAAATAGCCTCTAATAAAAAAAAAAAATCAATAAAAATTTTTCCGACTATTGCCCATGAGGGCGCACCAGCCTGTTGCCTAAGAGGGTGCATCGGCCCGAGGGCCGGTGGGCCGGCGGCCTAGTCCGCCCCTGGCTTGAATTATTCCTTGATCTAGCGGCTGTAAATGCGATGTTGTATTAGCTGGTAGAAAATGTACTTTCACATTTGAATACGACAAATCACTGGGATGGGCTGGACAGTCTCTTTCTTTGCTTCATTTGCTTGTTTAATTGTGTAACCCTTTTAGTAAAAATAGAGGAAGTTATCCATGCCCTTTTATTTCCATACCATATGACTGGTAAATTCTTTATGTTAAAATTTTTAAAAGATCTTGGTTTTCTGCCTTTTTCTACGAGAGGTTTTAGTTTCTCTCCTGTTGAACTGCAAGCGAGCAAAATGGTAATTCTCTCTTTAGAAATCTTTCCATCTTTACATTTATCTCCAGCCATTGCTAATGTTTTGTTTGGCACTGCACGATAAAACAAACTACATTGATCATTGTTGAATATGTCTTCTTTCTTGTAATTCTCTAGCAAATCAGAAATCAGTCTTTTAAAGGAATCTACTGTTTCCATATCAACATCATGAGATTCTCCACACAAATTTTTTTGAGAAATGTTATGCCTTTTCTTGAAAATTTTAACTAGCCGTTAGAAGAAATAAAATTTTCTGCATTTAGTTTTTTTGAAAACTCTGAAGCTGCTTCTTGTAGCAAAGGTCGAGAAACTCGAGCATTCATACCATACATTTTTTTACACCATTCAAAAGTAGCTTGATTTACTTCAAAATTATTGGTTTTACAAATTTTCCTGACTCATTTTCATTTTCTTCAAATCTTTGTAGATATTCAGATTTTCTTTTAAAAATGTTGCTTACACAAATTTTACTGATTTGAAATTTTTCAGCTGCTGTTCTCTGACTATTATTTTTTAGAAAATTAATAACTTAAATTTTTATCTTTTAAATCTTAATCTTTTTTATCTTTAACTCTTTATACTTTTTAGATTTTTTATTCTCCGTACTTTTTATTCTCCGTAGAAGAAAGATAACTGCATTAAAAACAAAAATTTGAAAAAAATATCAAAGCAATAAAATACTGAATATTATCCAGACTACTAGTTCATACAACTAAAACTCAATGTTAAATGTTACAAATCTTGCAAGCAGTATAATGAATGAATTTATGCAGGTTTATTATTAGAATCTCAGAACATATGACAAAGGAATCCTTTTTAAAAAAGGGAAGAGGGGGGTTAACATGCCTCAAGGGGGAAGAGATTACCATTCCTCATTCACCCCTCTTTCAAAAATCAGTTTCTTTTGTATTTCAGGGAAATAGTAGATGGGGGAGAAAAATGGAAGGTCACTTTGGACAGGTTCAAATATCATTATAATAAAGAACAAACTGGTCACTTTATACATTTCGCAGGTGGTCACTATAGGAGAATTCCCATCAGAGCCTGATTAAGGGGGAAGCACACATTATCTCCGCTCTCACCGGAATATTTTTACAATTATTTTTTACTTCATGTCATAGAAATTCCACGCTTTGACGAGGAAATATTTTTTATAAAAAATGAACGGTGTAAAACAATCCAATTTACTCACCGTTATTAGACACCAGAATTCTTTTTAAATAATTTTTAATCAGAATTTTGTGTTTATTATAGGAGGAAAGTATTTGTTAAAAAATAACGGTGTAAGTATAAATAATGTGTGCTTCCCCCTTAATCAGGCTCTGATTCCCATTACTTTTTTATGGATGAAAATTAAAATTTTGGACAATGGTCACTTTACTGTTCCTATATAGTGTCATTTAAATATTTTTGAAAATGCTAGGATATGGATGTTCTTGTGAATCGCTATATATGATACTTAATATAATTGTGATAGTGCTAATATATAAATATGTATTATACACAAGTTAGAATAAAATAAAATACTTTACAAAGTATATGTTCATAATTATATTTTTAAAGATATTCAACATCATGAAATCTTTTACTTATATAAATGACAATAATGAATAATTATAAAATAAAACAATAAGTAAAAACGTATTTCCTATACAAACACAATTACAGAAATTGTAAACAAAAATGAACCGAATATTATTTTCACACAACTATAATGCAAACTCTTTAATTTTTATTTTGTTATTATTATTATTTATCTAAATTCAAAGGAGTGATTGCAAGATAAAATTAACAATCATTTTGAATGAAAAACTTTACTGTTGTTTACATTTATAATTCAATTTAAATACAGTATTAGCCGCTTTATAAAATCACTGGTTGATAAATTCAGCCACTTAATCTGATCAAATTCCTGGGTCAGGAATCAAATCAGTACAAACTGCCGCTTAATAAACTCAGAAGAAAATCTCTTCAACAGTAAAAAAGATCATGTATATAAATCTAAACAACAAATTGCATTTTCTGACCGGATTTTTGAAAAGAAAAAAAGAAACAAAACGAAATGAGCCATCACATTAATTACTCTTTGTCGAAAATTTTACACCTAAAAAAAAAATATATATATATTGAGAAAGAAAAGAAAAAATAAACACTCCCCGCCATATGTTGTAGTTATGAATTCAGGGAATGAATTCTTTATATGATTGGCCAATGAGTATTTTTTTTCTGTCTTTAAATATTAAAATAGAATTTCTATTAAATCAAATTGGAGTGTACAGGTTGATAATTTTATTTATTACCAACTATGTGAAAAATACCAGAGCCGGGAATCAAACCCGGGCCCTCCGCTTAACGCACGGATGCTCTACCACTGAGCTACCCTGGCCGATAACCAGCTAGGCATTTCTCACATAATAAACGTTGGCAAAGTCACCGAGTCTGCAAACGCAGATATATCAGGTGAGACAATAATAATCGTAGCACAACTCCATTCCTCTAGAATTTCTAGTTCTTATTTTGAAACAACTTATCTGCAAAATATGCAAGCAGATAGTTTTTATTTTGAAGGTAAAGCATAAAATTTTGGTAAAGTATGATGGTTTTCTTCAAATGTATAGTGAAAGGAAGGGGAAATCTAAGTTTGAAATTTAGGTACAAGAATGCAAGGTCAAGGAAAATTTTATATCAATGATAAGCAGCTAGAACTCCATTCCTACGAATGGCTACTTGATAAATGGAAGGTCGAAGAAGAATTTCTTTCCATATTTAGGTAATGAATATCGTATATTTCTGCGTATAAGCCGAGAATTTTTGGAAATTTTTCGGAAGCTGAAGTACAGGGGTCGGCTTATATACAAGTTCACAAAATTCTAGCAAAATACTATATATAAAGTAAAATAGTGATATTAAAATGTTTCTAGGCTTACACTATCAAAAGAAGTGGCAAATCTTCATTTATTATTATTTTTTTTAATAGAAGTATTATTTTTATGTTGAAGACTGCCTTGAAGCACTGATAAAAATACTTAAAAGTAGAAATATACAAAATAATTTAGATACGTCATAAAAAAGAAATCAACACAATCGGTCTTTAAATGGATTATTAATGCAAACATCCAGTGGCTG
Organism: Salticus scenicus; assembly: GCA_963930645.1. NCBI lineage: Eukaryota > Metazoa > Arthropoda > Arachnida > Araneae > Salticidae > Salticus > Salticus scenicus. The sequence goes on from OZ005658.1 coordinate 262,832,791, forward strand.
CAGCATCGACGTTAGGCTTCCCGGTATTACGACGACTATCGTTTTCAGAAGCCGGCACTTGTCTTTCACTGTGTGTGCGAGCTCGTCTGTTCGATACCTGTGCTAGCTTCCCTTTTGATAGGGCTGCCAGAGTTAAAACTACTGCCGTTGGCGAACACAATGCGATCGTTTTACGTCATAGCTAAGCAAGGTAAGGAATTCTATTGGATAAGTACACATTTCACATAATTTCATTGGATAGATTATCCTAAAAGTTTTATAGATTGAGTTTATTGCCAAAACGGCAAAAATATTACCAAACTTAAGAGTATTTTTTCAATTCGGCTTATAAACGGGTTTGCAATTTTGGGCAAATTTCTGAAGGGAAAAACATACTCTCGGCTTATATTCGGAAATATACGGTATATAACTTTGAAAACCCGAAATTTGCCAGTTATATTCTTCTTCTTCTTGTTAAGATTGACAGCAAGTGAGCCTAGGAGTTCTGCAGCTAATGAGCTGAAAATTTGCATGGACATTCCTTCTGACTTGTACTAGTGCCTTTTGCAATCAAAATTTTTCTTGGTCAACATACATGGTAGTTATTCTAAATTTTGTGATATTTAACCCAAAAATTTCTTGAATTCATCAAGAGATGGAGCTCATTTTCAATGAATTTAATTTTATCATTTAATAAGGCATTAAATAGTAATAAATTCTGTTTTTATTTTTCTTTCTTTCTTTTACTTTTTTTTTTTACAAAAATGGATTAAAATAAATTAAAAGACAATTTCTTCTTAAAATTTTTACAAGAAACATGTTTATTAATAAAAAAAAATAATTGATAAATTTGAATTTGGTAACAAATAAATGCTTAAAGGACATGCTAAACAGACTTTTAACAAAAGTAATGTGGCAGATTAAATAAAAGAGCAATTCGTTAACTTTATAAAAATATGGGAATACATATAATTAAATTCCGATCATATATTATATAAGAGAAATATCATGGAAAAATTCAAATTTGACATTTTCTATGAGTTTTGAGGTCTTCTGAATTCATTTTTCATAATAAAGAGGTATGCATGTATGTGTATCAGTGAATACGATTGCGTCTTGATATGTATGCTGGAGGTGACCCACAACTAATGATTTTAATGATGTAGAACTTAGTTTTTTTTAACCATGTTTTTATTAACTTCGATTCTTGTTTGTTTGTTTTTCGAGTACAAATCTTGCTATTTTTAACTAACTTCCCAACTAGCTAGACATTTCAAACTTTCAGGACAGCTCAGAACACGGTAAAAATTAATTTTTTAAATACATTTAGCCAACTGTTTCGGGTTCCTGTTGCCATCGGCAGCGTTACTAGTACAAATCTTCAAATCGATTTTTAACTAACTTCCTAACTAGCTAGACATAAGAAACTTTGAACATGGTTAAAATGTATTTTTTAAAATACTTCTGGCCAACTGTTTCGGGTTCATGCTGCCTTTGGCAGCGTTATCAGCACAAAGCTTGCAATTGATTTTTAACTAACTTCCCGACTAGTTAGGCATTTGAAACTTTTAGTATAGCTCAGAACACAGTGACAATACATTTTTAATACTTTTTGTCAACTGTTTCAGGTTCCTAGTGTCTTTGACAGCGTTTATATGATTCAACAGAAAATTTATTTAACTAACTTCCGGACTAGCTAGACATTTGAAACTTTCTGAATAGTTCAGAACACGCTGAAAATGTATTTTTTTAAATACTTTTAGCCAATTTGCGGTCGCGGAAGTATTAACACTCTTTCATGGCCCGACATGCGATAAACTGTCAAATTAAATTTGAAACATTTAGCTTTATTCAAGGTTGTAGTTATGGGAAGGGTATTTGGGGATTTTAAAAACTTAGAAAATTTTTTTGATTATGTTTCATTATAAACACTTAATATTACATACTAAATATTGAATCTACTCTGAAATTTTTATGGCTACAATCTTGACTGCATTAAAGGCAAAATTTTTATAATTGTTTATGAATTACACAAGCGAAAAGCATCCGAAATACTTTATTTCTTAGACTGAATTACCGTTGGGTCTTGTTGTGAGCATCAGTCGCCAAATGCATGACAGTCTTCTAGTGAAATAATTCTCACATTCGGTTACTTACTAAATTATTCTTCTGATTCAACCTTTTTAAACATCATTAATTACTAAATGTTCAGAAAGTCAAGTGAAGTCAATTCAGATTTTTAATTATGAAATTACAAGAAATAAAAATGACATAAGTGACTTTAAAGAAGAATTTAAAGGAATAAATACAATGCAAGTTCATTTGAATGTCAATATGAAACACATCATATAAATACATATTCATAAACATGGATTCCTTAAAAATTACACACTCACATAATATATGCACATTAGACAAACATATTGTTGTGCACTCGGGGCTTGTGAATTTTCTATGAATGAAAAACGAACCTTGCAGAGGTTTCAATATTTATTTACGAATATTTCGGAAGATTACAGGTCTGTTAAACCCAGTATCAACTTGAGTTTTGCCAGAATGCGCAGCTTAACTAACAGCTGACAACATAAAAATCACAGCACAAACAATACCATAATCATAACATACAGAAATAGGCTGCAGTTCAATGGTAGAGACTTAGTCGGGCAGAACTTTCTCTTCCGTGAAGTCTTAGGGAGAAACTCACCTCAGTGGTCGGAACGGGACCCCTTTTATAGCCTGCCATTAATCCAGAATTTTATAGTAACTTCCGTAATAATCGAGTTACAGCTTGGACAATGGGTATATTGATAATAAAGGTTTTTTTCACCAAGTTCGTCAAAATAGTTGTCAAGGAATGATAAAGTCTCCAAATTCTTTGCCAAGTTCATTACGTGCCCTGACAAAGCGTGTTTTTAATGGAGAAGGAGCTTTTTTAACGTGGAAATAAGCTAGAAATGTAGAAAATTGACATTATAATCTGACTAAGTCTCTTAGAAAGAAATCACATAAAAATAACTAGTACTATTTGGATATTCATAACACTATATTTACATCTATGCATAACACACGCGATTTTTATTGATCTATTACACAAACATATTCATTATGCATACATATACATATTATATTTATAAAAGCACATACAAAACCTACAAAAAGAAGTGATATCTCATGAAAAACAATACTATTGTAAAAGTCACGCCACCCAGGAAAAACTCTTACCTTTCTTAAGCAGCCAAAAAACAGATTGATCCGCTATTTAATCTCGGGAACTCAATGGCTAGCTTAATGAAGATCTGCCAATAACACTGCATGTATCTTTCTAATAAACCTAATCTCTTTCAATATTCTTGTTATCTGTGTTAGTTTTTTGGCTGCATTATAAAGTTATAATTTAAAGTATTTTTACGGTGGGGTGCGTCCTCTACGTTTTACATAGTAAAGATTAAAATATTACACACCCCACAATAAAAATACTTAAAATTATAACTTTATAATGCAGCCAAAAAACTAAAACAGATAACAAGAATATTGAAAGAGATTAGGTTTATTAGAAAGATACATGTAGTGTTATTGGCAGATCTTCATTAAACTAGCCATTCAGTTCCCGGGATTCAATAGCGACGGCAAAATTTGCTATCAATCCTTTTTTTGGCTGCTTAAGAATGGGAGGGGTAACTTTTACAATAGTATTGTTTTTTATGAGATTGTAATTACTGGAGTGCAGTTCTTTATTCAGTTTTTAAAATAATCAATATCTCACTCTCTTTCCTTTTCCTGTTTAATGATGTTTAAAAGAAAAAACTGAAAATTTAAATATTTTTTTAACAATTAGGCAATTTTTCACCATACTTATTATAATGTAACAAATTTATTTAATAGGGTTGGCAGGTTTCTTCCACGGTGTAAAAAAAATTGCAGAAAAAAACTGCCAGGAAGAAATAGATTTCTTCCAAATAGAAGAAATGAAAAAAACTGTTTTTCTGTAAATTTTTTACGTCAATTGTAATTAATGCATTTTTCAAATTAATAACCTTAGGTAAATTACACTTATAAAAAATTATGTATTCTAAATTAATAATTACATGAGATTTTTAGCCAAGATCATATCACATACCAAAAACTCAAAGTCGATTAAAGCAATGAATTTCACTTTAACCAGTATAAAGTTTTATTATTTAATTTTTTTTTTTTTTTTACTGGTAAAATTATTAAATAAATAATACAATATAATCAAAAGTTTTTTAGCAGTTTAACATGTTTAAACTGGTTTCTAAGTAGTTACTATTTGGTTTGAAGGATATTCGGTATCCGACCATAACCGCTATTCAGTGCATCCCTAATTAAGATAACCTTTCAGCGGGCACGCTGCTTATACGAATATGAAAGGTTGCGCGTATTTTTCACATACACTACTGTAAAATATGTATTTTAAAGTATCAGAATATTTTAATTATACTATAACCATTTAAAGATTAATAAGTACATTCAATTGGAACTTTTATTCATTTTAAAAAAAAACTGAAAGAATGAAACTGAAAGCACAAAATCAATATAAAGTAATCAAAGAAACATCGGAATTATTTGAAAATAAAATAAATAATATAGTTGATGTTTTGTCATTTTTAATAAAAAGTGTAAAGTTAAAAGATAATTAATTTTAAAAATATTTAAAATAATAATGTTTAAAACAAAAATAACAAATAATCATTTTAAACAGCGGAAAAAAAATCAAATATAACAAAACATTACATGAACGGTCGCACGTATTTTTCAAATACAAATATACAGCTTCATATCGTTGTCTCGATGTTCAAAAGATAACTAAAAATAGATTAATATATACTGAGTGAATAGCCAAAGATAAGTGCTCCAAATGCTCTAACATTAAAATATACAACGAGATTCACCACTAGTGTATCTCTCATATACGCACGCCTGTTGGAAGGTTAAAAATGTAAAATGTATCTTTACAGACAGAGTTCTATATGATTTACAGAATTTCATCAAAAATGTCCGGTAAGTATGAAAATACAAATATGCTCATACTACTTCTCAGCTTTGTAAAAAAAAAAAACTGTTACAATGATGTTTTTGGTATATCTACATTATAAACTTTCTCAGACCATGGTGGCTATGAAGCCAAAAGAAGAATATATGACTAATTTTCATTTATAAGAATTTCGATTTAATTTATATTAAACCTAGAATATCTGACAACAAGATTTCCATACGATTATGCTTTAGATGCAAATTTAACTTGATTATCAAATCAATATAACATGCATTAGAATAAATGAGAATAAGTTTAAATCTACTCACCCTCTACCAGCATCCTGGGATTAGAAAACGACAAGGGCTCACACAAGTAATTCTAAAAGTGAATCCATCTTTGAAGAATAGAATTTATTGGCTTCAAGACTTAACTTAAGATATGTAAGTATGATAAATTGACTTAATACGAATAACATTATGATTTTGAATTAGTTCTTGTTTATAGTTCAAATGCGCATCACACCTCTTCCGAATCTCGTGAGCGACTAGTAAAAACATCTGCTCAGAGCCGTCCCAAAGAGTTCAGTTTCGAGCATCATTACTTTCACTGCACTACTTCCCACCATCCTCCGGGGGAGGGGGGGGGGGGCTGAGCATGGCAGACTAGCAATGCGATTCACCGGTCTTTTGATGACTCCAGCTGGCATTTTCAGAGTGACGATTCTTATGATGCGATGCCATCATCACCAGAATGCACGTCCAGAATTCTGATAAATTGTAGAACATTTCTGTCTTTATAAAATAATTTTTCAACTTAGGTATTTATGTATATTTATTAAGTGTTAGATAATATTCTTATTTTATACATATTTTCATTTATTATTATTTGATTTTTAAAAACACGCTAGTATTAGAAAATTTAAAATTCTTCCCTTTTTGTTTTTGATAAAAGATTATGTTATTATTTATAAATAAGCAACTTACTATACAGTAATCTATGTTTGAATTTTAAGAACTTATCACGTATATTTATTAAGTGTTAGATAATATTCTTATTTTATACATATTTTCATTTATTATTATTTGAAGTTCATATAAGGTTTGATTTTTAAAATCTGTTAATATTTCAATATTTTTTAAGCAGTCATTAATTTAGAAAAATCATACATATATATTTTTTAACTTAGACTATATTATCCATTTAATAAATTTTAAAATATACTATTGTGTGATTAGTTGAGTAAAAACTATTGCAATTTGTAAGCAGACATATTTTTAACTTAGTCTACATAGGAAAGGTATTTAAAATGTACTTTCACGTGATTGGATGAGTAAAAAACTATATTCCTTTTTTATTTTTGCTTTTTATATAGTTTCTTTTGTTTACTGATGCTGAATTCGATGACATATTCGGGGTGAATGACATCAACTGGGATATTCCATTTGATAATTTGGTACGGGTCTTTTAATAATATTTTTACATCTTAATATACAGTATAGGATCCGTTATCCAGAAAGCTTGGGACCTGGGATATTCTGGATAAGGGGTTATTCCGTAATTCGGAACACTTTATTATATGTATAAAAATGATACAAAATAATTTCATAAATAGCAGTGATAAACATGAATAATATATTTGTAAACTCTTTACCTATATATTTGTTCATTTAATAAATTTACCTATATATTTGTTCATTTAATAAATTATTTCCACAAAATAAAAAAAACATTTTTAATTAGAATTTCAAACTATAAATTATAATAGTAATATAAAAGAAAAATAAATAAACATATATGAAATTTAATTTTGGACCTGAGAGTAAAATCCTTTCATTTGGATTTTGCAAAAATTTCTATGATATATATATTTTTTTTTTGCTTATAATGAGTCTCTGCTCTGATACTAATAGTCAGTGGCGCACCCACAGAGGGGGCTTAGGGGGCTGAAGCCCCCTCCAGATCCAGCTGACATGGTAAAAAATTTTAGATATGCATGAAAAAATATTATTGGAGTATCTAAAAAATCAGGCAGAAGAAGCAAACTGATGTGGAAGTAAGCATGGATGTATTTGTCAGAAAATTGGGATAACAGGTTCATACAATTTTTTATTTTAATTCATAAGTATTTATAGCATTTTTGTGAAAGTTTGTTTTGCCCTTGGGCAAAATTAACACATTCGCATCTGCAAGTGAAAATTCTCGTTTGATATAAAATAAAAATTAGCCCCTCTTAGTCGTTTCTCTAAAACAATATTTTAAATTAAAAATGAACTTTGCATATTCGTGTTAAACTCTTTAAATGTCGCTATTGCAAATACATGCTAGTGAAATTTCACATCAATTGCTGGAGATAAAATTTAATTGATTTAATCACAAATAAGTAAAATTATTTTTCTAAAAATTTACCGATTTAGAGGAATTCCAAAAGGCGTAGTTTACTGATCAAAATAGGAAAATATTCCGATAACAATATGTTAAGATATTTTACAGATGCTTAGGAGGGTGGGGTCACTTATTATTATTATTATTTTTTTTTTTTTTTTTTTTTTTTTTTATCACGGTACGTAGAACATAGGGTCCATGCATAGTTTTCCTTTTTGCCTCTGATGTCACTGAGATCTAAGTTCCATTTTTGGATAATGCAATTTTTTCCTGTTATAAAAATTCAAATTTCATAATATATATATTATACTGGATGGAATACAATATCCTGTAAGAAACTCAGAATGGTAACGCTTAAAATATTTGCAAACTGAACAAATTAAAATTCTAAGTAATGTATATTAGAAATAATGTTTTAGGATATTATGAGGTTCTGCCCCCTTTCTGTGTTAACTAACACCCACGAAGACTTCGCGTCCGACTTGTTTCTGTTAACCGAACCTAGAAGAAGCATTGCCCCCATTCTTCAGATAATTAAATAAAAATAGCTATGTAAAAATTTACACTGAAACTCTGTTACAATTCCTACATATCACAACTGTAGCTTTTATTTGGCCATAATTATTAAAATTTTTTAATTACTTACGTTTTACTGCATATGCATGCAAAGCATCACAAAAGAGTATTGAATTTCATTAAATTTTATTTTCAATGGAAATATGGGGGGAGGGCATTTCATTTCGGGCGAATTTTATGTTCACTAGCTCGTCATATTGTACACGACATTTTTTTTTTTTTTTTTTTAAATCACAGATGAACCTACAACTTTATGTTTGCAACCTCAACTGACCGAACTACTGTAACTTAGCATGTTATGTACTGATATAAATTCCTCGATTGCGCTATTCAACCTAAATTAAATTTCATTGATTCGTTTATTTATTTCAAAAGAAATATTTAAAGAAGATTCTTTACTATATATATGTGTGCGTATATGCCCATAAACCTATTATTATACTACAGGACCCAATTATTCTTCAGCCCCCTCCAGACAGAAATTCTGGGTGCGCCACTGCTAATAGTTCATAAATGTTTCAAATATTTTTAGCACATGATGCTAAATCTTTTATGAAATGAATTCTAAAAATAATGGAAATGAATAAAAACTATATAAAATTTTTATAACAATTGGGACTTCATGCATGCGATCTGAGTTCAAGGATAAAATTCATCTGCTATATTGGGCACTTTAAGAACTATGTGTTATTAATGTTTATCTATTAAAAAATACAATAAAAATTCATTTGATATACTTGAGATAATTAATCCATGAAGCAATTTAATTAATAGAATTTTGAAAAATACAACCTTTTACTATCTTCACGTTCATCTTTGGTAGACTAGTTTCATCTGGGGCGCCCCAGCTTGGTCACTACCTTGTTGGTGTTCGAAACTGTAGTTTTCCTGTCTTCTTGTTCTTTTAAAGACTTTTCTCCATTGACGGTTAAGGATAGCTCCATCGTTGCCATTACAACTGTCAGAATTTGCTAAAATTTCTACAGACTCCCTGATCGCTGCGTATCCGTGGTTGTGGTAGTTGGCCAACTTTCTTACTTCATCAAATTTAATATTAATTTCTTCTTTTTTGTTTACTTGGGTTAAGGCTGTGGTTAATTTACCTGTTTTTATATCATGTTTATGTTCTTTGATACGGGTCTTTATTTTTCTTTTTGTTTTTCCTATATAACACTTTTCTTTATCTTGTTCGTTAGTGTATGGTATTTTATATATTCCTGCAGTTTCTAAAGGTTTTGTTTTATCTTTGTCACTTCTTATTAATTGAAAAATGTTAGGGTTAGGCTTTATGGGTACGTTTATATTATGTTTTGCTGCAATTTTCTTAATTTTATTAGATATTCCACGGTCATAAGGTATGGAGGTTAGTATATTTAAGTTTTGGTTTTTGAAAATTGTTAATTTCATTAAGAGTTTTTAATCGTTTTTTAAATAATTTATCTATTAATTTGTTAGAGTATCCTGCTTTTTGTGTGAATTGTTTTATATTTTTTATTTCATTTTTTAAGATTTTATTGTCTTTACAAATTACTATTGCACGGTTGATGTGGGCTTGGATAGCATTAATCTTATATTTAAAAGGGGTTTTACTATTTTTATGGATTATTTCATTACTGCTATTAGGTTTTCTATAAACTTGTGTGGTTATTTTGTCAGCATGGCGATTGACGTCAGCATGACCACACAAGTTTATAGAAAACCCAATAGCAGTAATGAAATAATCCATAAAAATAGTAAAACCCCTTTTAAATATAAGATTAATGCTATCCAAGCCCACATCAACCGTGCAATAGTAATTTGTAAAGACAATAAAATCTTAAAAAATGAAATAAAAAATATAAAACAATTCACACAAAAAGCAGGATACTCTAACAAATTAATAGATAAATTATTTAAAAAACGATTAAAAACTCTTAATGAAATTAACAATTTTCAAAAACCAAAACTTAAATATACTACCTCCATACCTTATGACCGTGGAATATCTAATAAAATTAAGAAAATTGCAGCAAAACATAATATAAACGTACCCATAAAGCCTAACCCTAACATTTTTCAATTAATAAGAAGTGACAAAGATAAAACAAAACCTTTAGAAACTGCAGGAATATATAAAATACCATACACTAACGAACAAGATAAAGAAAAGTGTTATATAGGAAAAACAAAAAGAAAAATAAAGACCCGTATCAAAGAACATAAACATGATATAAAAACAGGTAAATTAACCACAGCCTTAACCCAAGTAAACAAAAAAGAAGAAATTAATATTAAATTTGATGAAGTAAGAAAGTTGGCCAACTACCACAACCACGGATACGCAGCGATCAGGGAGTCTGTAGAAATTTTGGCAAATTCTGACAGTTGTAATGGCAACGATCGAGCTATCCTTAACCGTCAATGGAGAAAAGTCTTTAAAAGAACAAGAAGACAGGAAAACTACAGTTTCGAACACCAACAAGGTAGTGACCAAGCTGGGGCGCCCCAGATGAACGTGAAGATAGTAAAAGGTTGTATTTTTCAAAATTCTATTAATTAAATTGCTTCATGGATTAATTATCTCAAGTATATCAAGTCGGAAACCTGGACTATTATGTTTTTATCAAGGTGGAAAGAAGTTTAGTGGCCATTTTGCTCACATCGTGCCAAGTTGCAATGTCAGATAAGCTGTTTTTGAATTAATTTTAATTTTTCTTATGATTAATTTAGTTATTTGGACTTTATAATTGTTTTTAATTAATAAAGCTATTTGTAATGTAATCCGCTATCGTAATGAACTTGCATTGTTTTTCCTTAATTGTTAGGCCTAAGCATTAATTACGTAAATTTTCTAGTAAAGTTAAAAAATTTAGTTACACTGTTAGTATGTAGTTTTTGTTGCAAGTTTTAAAGGAAACATTTTATAACGTAATTATTATTATTATTTTTTTTGATATAAAAAGTTTAAACTTAAGTTTATGTTTCGCTTTATTGTTATTCAATTACGTAGTCAATGTTTTTTTTTTTTTTTCTCCGTAACTTTAGTAGATTATAGTAATAGATAGCATTCATTTTTCAGGGGAAGAAGTTTAAAATAAAATTAATTGACTAATACAAAATCAAATTTAAAAATTTTTTGGGATTTTTCGCTATAGAAAAATCGTTTTAGTACTTTGGTACTTCTTTTCATTTCCTGTTTAGTAGGAATGTTTAAAATTTTTATTGTAGCTGTCAGGGCTGCCAACCTCTGGGAGTGCTAAAGTGTAGTTAAAAAGCAAAAAAAGTGTAGTTTTAAGCTACAAAGTGTAGTCGCTAAAAAATTAGAAAATACTTAAAATATAAATAAGCATAAAATCTTTTGTTTACATTATGACTTACTTTCTGAAATTTATTGATTTTTAATAATCAAACATTCAAAAATAATAGAAATTTTATCCAAATTTACTTTTTATATTAACATGGATACATGAAAATACACTAATTCTAATATAATACACTAATATGCAGGGTTGCCAACTTTTCAAAAACAGTTTGAGGAGTATTCAGAGAAATTTTGAGGAGCATTTCGGCTACTTTGAGGAGCAATTTTAAAAATTAAAAAAGAAAAAGAAAGAAAGAAACTACTAACAAAAATAAATTAGCAATAATCATATGCAATTAAGTAAAGAAAAAAAAAAGGGGGTAAGATGTAGGTATGCATCAAATTTTTAGTTATTCAGTATACTGAATATTCATTATTCAGTAATAATCAAACATTTAGTGCATGCCTATTCAAAAGAAACTTGTTTAATTACAAGAACAAGACAATTGATGTGAAAATAATTTCAATGCTATACTTCAAACAGATATAAAAATTGGATTTTTTTAAACAAAATCTTAAATTTTTGGAGTAACAAAAGTCAAAATAATGAACAATTTTAATAGTTTAGATATTAGAAAATGTAATAAAACTGAATCTACAATAAAATAATCATTGTTATTAAGGATGGAAAAGGATTGAAATTGTACAACATTAAATTCAATTTCAGTGCAAACTGACAGCCATCAACTTTTCTGAAACTTTTTTTCCCCCTTAAGATTATTGCTAAATATACCTAAAAAATCGAGTTTCCGTAGAGGGGGGGGGGGGGTAGAATTACGTTTTTATCATTAATTAAATAAATATGCTATTCTTCTCGTATTTGACAGAATTCGCAATATTTTTGCGACCGATTGCCGAAATTCGTAATTATCTCACTGCAAATTTACAAAATCTACGTTTAATAGCAAATAATTGCTAATATATACTATAATTTTCCTCTAATTGATAAAATTCACTCTTCTTTAAAGGTAAATCCTAAAATACGCGATTATTATGCGGCCGATTGCCGAAACACGCTATTATTTAGCTACTAATTTGTGCAAAATATGTTCATCTGAAAGCTGAATCTTAAATACTCAACTATTTTGCCACTAATCAGTGAAATTTGCATTTTTTTTTTTTTTTTTTTTTTCAAAGTGTAATCTCGGAAATCGGGAATAATTTTGAAGTAGTTTTCGCTAATACGGGATCGCTTACCCACTAATAATCAAAAATTTACGTTTTATATGCTATCATTTGGCTGCTAGCCAATAAAGGTTTTTTTTTTTTTTTTTTTTTTTTTTTTTCCCCAGTTGATTTCAGTAAATCGCGATATTTTTGTAGCCGATGACGGAAATACGCAATCATTCCGCCGCTAATTAACAAAATTTATGTTTAATCGCTGAAAAAGGCTTTATTTTGATGCTAATCGTGAATTTCTTGATTTTTTCAAACATGATTTACATTATAAGTATAATTTTGTGGCTTTTTATAGAAATACGGAATTATTTTACAGCTAATTTTCAAAATTACGTAATCGTAAACTAATTGCTAAAATAGATGTTATTTTTCTAAAAATGTCTAATTATTTAGTCATAAATCAGCTTTTTTTTTTTATTACTGAAATGTCATTTTTTGCGGCTGATTTATAAAATACGCAATTTTCTTGTGCTATTTTTGTGATGAATCCATTTTAAATCCGGCGATTTTTGTGAAAGTCCCATTTTCAGATATGAAAATTTCTTAGAATCACCCAATAAAAACTAAGTTATCGCGTATTCAGTTATCCCAAGAAAAAGCACAGAAAATATTATTTTTCTTTCTCCAACGGTAGATACTTCGTACGATAAAGTTCGAAATTTTCCATGATTTTCTCAGAAACTTGTATATTAAAACACTTAAGAAAGTTTCCTATTACAGAGGACAATTCCTCCGTTAAAGTCCAACTTTATACTGTTTTCTCCAAAACTCGCGTGATTACGGCTTCAGACACTTTAGAAAGTCTCCCACGGAAGATAGCTCTTCCTGGTCTTAGTGTCCTTGCGTTGTCAATCGTACTTAAAGTTCAGTAACTTTGAATCCATTATTTTTATCGATAAATAATTAAAATAAACAATTTTTTTCGTTAGAAAGTATTATTTTTTAGCGACTTATTAAGCATTAAGTTAACTGAAACATTGATAGAGTTTAAATGAAAATCAAAATACAGCATAATCATAGCCATGAAGATAATCATAGCATTCGGTTTCTTTCTCCCCCCCTTTCAGCTTGCGGTGTCTGTGCTTGCGGTTTTAATTAAGCACACTCTCAGCTAATGTAAACAAATATGTGTTCCCGTTCTGAGTCAGCAATATTTCGATTACGCAATGCCTAGCACTAGAATGTTTTTTTTTTTTTTTTCTTTACTATTTATTTATGAGTATTTACGATGAAGCATGTGGTTCTTCAACTAGATTGTAAAAGTTAGTTTTGTTATTTTTATATTTTCAAGAAGCACTTTCATAGATAAAAAATAAAATTCAAAGAATAATGTTTTATGCGGCAACTGTTGGAAATGCAAAATTAAAAGTTGATAAGGATTGGATTGGGATTTCTGTCTAGATGTGTGCAAGGAAAAGAAAAAGAAAGAAAGAAAAAAGATAGTAGTTTATTTTATTTTTTTTTCAGTGTCTGCCACTATTAAGTTTCATATTATACTTTTTTAATCCGTGGTGAAATCGGAGTTCGCTCGTTGTAAACAAGATGACGATGGGGAAAGGAAAAGCGTAACTTTAAGTATACGATGCGTAGAGTGTAGTAGAAGCAGGCTAAAGCGTAGTTACTACGCCAATTGCGTAGTTGTTGGCAGCCCTGAGCTGTGGTTTGGAAGGTATTTTGGCCTAGAAAACATTCATTTTGCAGTGGAAGATGTTTAAAATAAAATTAATTGACTAATTAAAATTTATATTTAAAAAAAAATTTTTTTTGAGATTTTTCGTTATTGAAAAATCGTTTTAGTACTTTGGTACTTCTCTTCATTTCCTGTTTAGTAGGAATGTTTAAATTTTTTATTGTAGCTGTGGTTTAGAAGGTATTTTGGCCTAGATTCTGTAAGGTAGGAAAATTTAAATTATAACATAATTAAACAATTATATTCTAAAATTAAATTCATATTTTTAGAGAATGAATGGGTGGGTGGTATTTAGTTTTTTTAAAGAAGTGAAATTTTTTTCAATTTTACTTCATTTCGTTCCTGTTTAGTAGGAACGTTGTAAAATTATAAGTTTTCTTTTTCTTTTTTTTTTTCTTTTCATAATGAATGTACATAGTGTTTTCAATAAAGTAAAAAAGGCTAGCAAAAAGCTGATAAAATCCGAGAGAAATGTCCAATTTTTAAAAGTTTGTAAATATTTCAAAATAACACCCAATTTTATGAAAATAAGAAACAAAACACTATTAAAAAGTTACAAAAATGATATAATAAAATTTGAAAGAAGATTACTTAATAAAATTATTAGACATAGAAAATCCTACATGTATAAATGTAAATAAATTTATGATGGTTTATATAAAAATCTAAAGGACTGTTGTGAAGAAGAAGAATGGACTATTTTATCAGGAAAAATTAAAATATATAATGAAATAGAAAGAAATTCAACAATCAAAAGGCAGAATAATAAATTGTACAATTGGATACGTAAAAACAATATTAAACCCCTCACTCAAAATGATTATCCATACATTAATTTATCAGACTTGAAATTAAATAGCCACCAAGATAGCTTATTAAAAATGGGACAAAAATTTATCTTAGACCAACCTATCAAAATTAAAGACAGCATAGCAAAAATAGAATCAGCAATAGAGAATATCCCAGAAGAAGCCCAAATAGATATTAGAAACGTAGCAGTTCAAGAAATCAGTAAAACTATCAAAAACAATAAAATTAATCAAGAGGACATTAAAGCACTTAATAATTTAAAGAAAAATGAAAAAGTAGTTTGCACCTTAACAGATAAAACCAGAAAAATAGCAATATTAAACAGACAGGAATACACAAATAAAATGGAAGAAACCATCAATGAAATAGGTACAGAAAAAATAAAAAAAGACCCTATTAACAAAATAGTTGAAAAAACACAAAAAATAATAAAAGAAGGAACCTGGCCAGATAACAAACCACCCATAATAAATAATTTTGCACCAAATACACCAAGAATTTTTGGCAGATATAAAGATCATAAGAACCCCCCTAAAGTTAGACCAGTTGTTAATAAAAGCGAAGGACCCACTTACACAATGGAAAAATATATGGCCGAAATTTATAAAAACTTACTTCCCCCCTCACAACATAGCCTAAACTCTACTGAAGATTTTATAAGTAAAATTTATGATATTGAAATACAGAAAAATTTTAAATTTGTAAGTTTCGATGTAGTAAACCTTTATCCGTCAATAGATATAAAAAATGTTACTAAATTAATAAATGGAAAAATAGATGAACATTACACAAACCCATCAATAGCCCAAACTTTAAACATAGCTACCAACTTTTTGTTGAATGAAAATTATTTTACTTTTAATGAAAAATATTACAAACAAATCAAAGGAGTCCCAATGGGGTCTCCTATATCAGGTTTTCTTGCAGAATTTAAACTATGTAAAATAGAAAATAATTTTGATGAAAAACTTAAAGAAAATTTTTTTTATTGGTTTCGTTATGTTGATGACGTTTTTGCAGTAATAGACCAAAAAACAGATACCACAGAAATTCTAAATATTTTAAATAAAATAGATCCAGATATTAAATTCACCCTTGAAGAAGAGAACAATAAACAACTAAATTTTCTAGACGTCACCATCAATCGCCATGCTGACAAAATAACCACACAAGTTTATAGAAACCCAATAGCAGTAATGAAATAATCCATAAAAATAGTAAAACCCCTTTTAAATATAAGATTAATGCTATCCAAGCCCACATCAACCGTGCAATAGTAATTTGTAAAGACAATAAAATCTTAAAAAATGAAATAAAAAATATAAAACAATTCACACAAAAAGCAGGATACTCTAACAAATTAATAGATAAATTATTTAAAAAACGATTAAAAACTCTTAATGAAATTAACAATTTTCAAAAACCAAAACTTAAATATACTAACCTCCATACCTTATGACCGTGGAATATCTAATAAAATTAAGAAAATTGCAGCAAAACATAATATAAACGTACCCATAAAGCCTAACCCTAACATTTTTCAATTAATAAGAAGTGACAAAGATAAAACAAAACCTTTAGAAACTGCAGGAATATATAAAATACCATACACTAACGAACAAGATAAAGAAAAGTGTTATATAGGAAAAACAAAAAGAAAAATAAAGACCCGTATCAAAGAACATAAACATGATATAAAAACAGGTAAATTAACCACAGCCTTAACCCAAGTAAACAAAAAAGAAGAAATTAATATTAAATTTGATGAAGTAAGAAAGTTGGCCAACTACCACAACCACGGATACGCAGCGATCAGGGAGTCTGTAGAAATTTTAGCAAATTCTGACAGTTGTAATGGCAACGATGGAGCTATCCTTAACCGTCAATGGAGAAAAGTCTTTAAAAGAACAAGAAGACAGGAAAACTACAGTTTCGAACACCAACAAGGTAGTGACCAAGCTGGGGCGCCCCAGATGAAACTAGTCTACCAAAGATGAACGTGAAGATAGTAAAAGGTTGTATTTTTCAAAATTCTATTAATTAAATTGCTTCATGGATTAATTATCTCAAGTATATCAAATGAATTTTTATTGTATTTTTTAATAGATAAACATTAATAACACATAGTTCTTAAAGTGCCCAATATAGCAGATGAATTTTATCCTTGAACTCAGATCGCATGCATGAAGTCCCAATTGTTATAAAAATTTTATATAGTTTTTATTCATATAGTTTTTATTCGAGCTATCCTTAACCGTCAATGGAGAAAAGTCTTTAAAAGAACAAGAAGACAGGAAAACTACAGTTTCGAACACCAACAAGGTAGTGACCAAGCTGGGGCGCCCCAGATGAACGTGAAGATAGTAAAAGGTTGTATTTTTCAAAATTCTATTAAAAATTCATTTTCAAACCTAGATTTGCAAAATTGTCAGTAATTATTTAGACAATTTTGTGCTCACCATATTTCCTAGGAATAACACTGTAGCATTAAAGAAAGTAGGTTGTAAAACTATAACTCTGATCGCTGCTATTTTATAACTTTAATTCTTAAATTTTACGATAATTAAAAATTTTGGTAGTTGGCATTTTGCATTCTGGTTTTCGGAACATTCTGGATAACGGGTTTCCGGATAACGGATCCTATACTGTATTTCAATTAAATATTTTTTTAATTAAAAAAAATAATAATTTAGATGTATGCAACGCCATCGGCTCCTGGTTTCAATAATTTAACCACAGCAGAGGTTGTACAAAACTTAAATGATGCATTGAACATGGTAATAATTATTTTATAATATTTATGTAAACTTTTTTTTCTACAATTGTAAAATTATTCATTAACTATTTTTGTTTCTTATTTTTATTTATTTATTTTTTCATGTATCTAGATATCAGGATCCTGGAGAAGGGACATCAACAGGCCCACCCGTTGTCCACGCTGCTCCCTTAGCAAACCCCTTGCTGATTTGTGGCTTTTGTGCCATAGAATTTAATGAATACCATCAACTGGTGCGACACTTAAAAACACATGTAAGTATCACTTCGAACATACTAATTTAAACTTATTTTTGTAAATATATTTGTGAAAATCATATATATATATATATTAAAAGTCATGTTTAATAAAAAATTGTTTTATTTCTTTTTATAGGCAACTGGCGCTGCCCCCGTGCCTCATTCTACCGTGTCTACTGGTGTTGCTGCTTGCAGCAATGTTGCGTTTGTACCTAATCCTAGCGTGCCTGTATCTGATGTTGCCCCCATGCCTCATCCTAGCATGCCTGCTAACCTTACACCTGCCGCTCTCATGCCTACCGGTAGTCCATCATCTAAAAACAAGGTATGTGAAGTTTTTTATTGTTAGATTTTATGTTTTTCATATTGGAGTTATGTAAATCATTTCCATATTGGCTTAAGTAAAATTTCATCGAGTTAAGTAAAAGTTTTAAAAATACACTTTTTAATAGAATTTTAAGTCAGGTTTATATTTTTTTAAAAACACTTTATTTAATTTTTAAATATTAAGGTTAAAAACACTCTATTTTTAAATATTTATTTAATTTTTAAATATTAATGTTAAAAACACCTTAAAATAATTAAATATTTAAGTTAGGTTTACAGATATATTTAAAATTAGGTTCCGATTTCTAAAACTTTTTTTTTTTCCAGATTTGCTCGACTTGTGGAAAAACTTTTGCTAGAAGATATCTTTTGCTACGTCACATGAACATTCATAAGACAGAATTGATGTTTGTCTCGTTTGCCAGAAAGAATTTTCTAGAAAGGACAATTTAAACCCTCACAAAAGGACTCATATGAATGCAGTCCAGTCTGAACTTCAGCTAGAGTCTTCCAAACAGTTAGAACCCGAGCTAGAGCCTTCTAAGGTATGTATTATTTTAATTGACTTTTTAAATTTTTTAATTAAAGATCACTTTTAATATATTACATTTAAACTTGAAAATATTTTTTTAACGGTTTATTAACCAATCAAGACTTAGGATTTTTAAAAATTTCATAACTTGTTAAATTTTTTTAATTAAAGATGATTTTTAACAGTTTATTTACCAACCGAGACTTAGGATTTTTTTGAATTTCATAAC
The DNA here is from genome assembly GCA_963930645.1 of Salticus scenicus. Taxonomy (NCBI): domain Eukaryota; kingdom Metazoa; phylum Arthropoda; class Arachnida; order Araneae; family Salticidae; genus Salticus; species Salticus scenicus. The sequence continues at coordinate 262,851,846 of OZ005658.1, forward strand.
TTGTTAAAATTTTTAATTAAAGATCACTTTTAATATATTACATTTAAACTTAAAAATATTTTTTAATGGTTTATTTACCAATCAAGACTTAGGATTTTTTATAACTTGTTAAATTTTTTTAATGAAAGATGACTTTTAATATATTACATTTAAACTTAAAAAATATTTTTTAACTGTTTATTTACGAATCAAGACTTAGGATTTTTTTTTTTTTTTTTTTTTTTTTATAGGTGTGCCCTATCTGTAATAAGAGATTTACACAAACACGTAATTTGAATCGTCATATGTTAGTACACGAACCCAGTCTACTGTTTACCTGCGAACAAAACAATGTAATAAAACCTTTTCTAGAAAGGATAATTTTCAAGCCCATTTGAAAAAACATGACCATTTAGCCTATTCATGTAGAGAATGTTCGCAAAAGTTTGCAACCAGATACAATTTGATGTTACATATGCAAACATCCCATTATAAACCCACATCTGATTTCATCTCCGTAAAAAAACTAAAAACTTCAACTAATTTGCCTCCGAGACCACGGAAACAGTCCAATGCTTTAGACGTTTTCAGAACGGTGTATATTGAAGCCGAAGAAGAAACCCAGTTTGACATTACTGTTTTTTATGAAACATCTTTAGATCAGTTAAATTTTTATCTTGAAGAAGCTATCGAAGAAAAGAAGAGTGTCAAATGGCACTTAATCATTAAAGTTTTATTGGAAAGACTTCCGTCCATGGGGATCTAGAAGTACTCTCCACCTATTTTCGCAGTAACACCTATCCTGAATTTACAATGGATTTATTAGATCAACATTTAGAAGAGGCTATCGAAAAATTTTAAACTCCGACAAATTTTTAGACCGCGGATCCGGGTGGACACTCAAAAAAATCTTTTTTGAATTAAAGATAGCTACCTATAATCCACTTAAAGGTAGTACTTATATGAATCTACCCAAAGAATTGAAAGGGAAGAAAGCTCTTTTAAACATACAAAACTTTGATGATGAAAAGTGTTGGCTTTGGTGTGTCCTAGCACATAAGATGAATCTATCTATACAAGACCACCCTGAACGTGTTAGCAAGTATATACCCTACGAACATACAATTGAGATGGGAAATGTCACCTTTCCTGTGCCTTATCAGAAAATGCCCGTGTTGGAAACTTTAAATAATATAAGAATCAATGTCTATGGATATGTTGATGGAGAAATTTACATCTTATATGTAACCGAACGTGAGGATGATGATGTCATCAATCTATTATTAATATCAGATGAAAACAATGCTCATTATTGCTTTATAAAAAAAATTTCACGGTTCATGGCTCATCATACAAAGCATAACAGAACCCAATATTATTTTTATCGATGTGTGCACAGATTTAGCTGACAGGACTTACTGAATAATCACTTGCCTTATTGCAAAAAACAAACTGCTCAGGCTATCACCATGCCAACTGAAGATAACAATATTTTTAGTTTTTCAGGCACGCACTTGCAACACCCAATACCGTTTATTATATATGCAGATTTTGAGTCTTTTACCTATTTCATCAACCAAGCCATCTAACTCATCACCTTATCAAATCAATACTACCAAACATCTTCCCTGTGGTTATGCATACGTCATTGTGGGTTCCGATGGACGCAGCATCAAACCTGTCACCATTTACAGGGGTCCAGACGCTGTCGAGCACTTCCTCGATAAAATAATTTTAGAAAAGGATGAGTTAGAAGCAAAACTGAAACAAGTTGCTCCAATGCATTTATCAGCAGAAGAGAAGGAAGCCTTTCAGCAAGCAATAGAGTGCAGCATATGCCATAAAACATTAGGCAAGAAGAGAGTTTGAGACCATGACCACCTAACATCTAAGTTTAGAGATGTAGCTCATCCTTATTGTAACTTAAACTTTAAAATGCCAAAAGTAATACCTGTGGTTTTCCACAATTTAAAAAACTACGACGGTCATCATATTATGACAAAGCTCGGGAAATATAATGATCATAAAATTGATGTGATTGCTGCAACTATGGAAAAATACCTAACATTCAAGCTGCAAAAACAAAAAGACTCCATCCAGCTACGTTTTATAGACTCCTTCCAATTTCTGTCAGACTCCTTGGATAAACTTTCACAAAGTCTAGAAACTGATCAGTTCCACATCTTAAAAGAAAATTTCCCACCTAATACAGATTTGTCATTGCTGTGACGTAAAGGTGTCTACCCTTATGAACATTTTGACACTTTTAAAAAATTTGAAGAGGGGCAACTACCACCGCCATCGGCCTTCTACAGTTCACTAAATGATGAAGAAATTAGTGAAGATGATTACAACCATGCCAAACGTGTATGGGAAACTCTTCAACTAAGAAACTTAGGAGAGTATCACAACTTATATGTGAAAATGGAAGTGCTCCTCTTGGCTGACATATATCAAAATTTTAGAAATTTATGTTTGCAAAATTATGAAATTGAGCCAACACATCTTATAACTTCTCCTGGATTTTCATGGCAAGCTTGTTTAAAGATGAGTAAGGTAGAGCTGGAACTTCTAACTGATGCAGAAATGTTAATGTTTATTGAACAAGGCGTTCGAGGTGGTGTATCACAAATTTCTCACAGGTTTGCTAACAACTCCCAACTCCCAGACTATAAGGAAAACGAACCCACAAGTCATATAATGTACTGGGATGCCAACAACCTTTACGGTTGGGCTATGTCCCACTACATGCCTGACGGTTGCTTCCAGTGGAGAAATCCAGAAGATTTTAATAAAGAAAAAATTCTTCAGTTGAACGACAATGCCGAGAGGGGGTATATATTTGAAGTCGATTTGGACTACCCCAAGGAACTTCATGATTCTCATAACGACTACCCGCTTGCTCCAGAAAAGATGACAGTTCAAGAGCATATGTTGTCCAATTATGCAAAACTTCTTAAGTAAAATATCGAGGAAGTGCTAAACTCATCCCAAATTTACAATCTAAAAAAATGTACATCTGCCATTATAGGAATTTAAAGTTTTATCTTAAGCAAGGTCACCCAACTCATAAAAATTAATAAAGTGCTGGAATTCCACCAATCTCCTTGGCTCAAAAAATATATAGCTCATAACACCAAACAGAGAAAAAATGCCAAAACAGAGTTTCAAAAAATCTTTTTTCAAACTTTTAAACAATTCGGTTTATGGTAAATGCATAGAAAATCTTAGAAAACGTAGAAACATTGAATTGTGCACTACAACTAGAAGAGCTCTTTGACTAACTGCCTCCCCTAATTACATAAATTTTAAAGAATTTGATGAAAATCTGGTAGCTGTGGAGAGAAAAAACGCTAGCATTTTAATGAACCGACCCATTTACGTTGGATTTGCAATATTAGAGCTATCCAAAATCCTCATTTATGATTTCTATTATAATTTTATCAAGAAGTTGTATGGAAATTGTGCTCGTCTACTCTTCACAGACACCGATTCGTTAACTTATCATATTCAAAGTGAGCATTTCGAAGAGGAAATGAAGACTTATTCCTATAAGTTTGATTTTTCTGATTATCCAGTCTATCACCCACTGTTTTCCAATGCCAACAAAAAAAGATTAGGAAAATTTAAAGATGAACTTTGCAGTGAAGCTGCACACCAGTTTATCGGTTGGTTGGTTGGTTGGTTGCCGTTTAGTGGCACAAGGTCCACAATGGGACATACTGCACCAAACAAAGGTATAAAAATAAAGACTAGCTTCTGGGGTGGTCAGTAAACAACACAATAAAAGTTAAACAATAGGTAAAATAATAAAATATAAAAAACATTTAAAAAAGTAAAAGAGAACAACATACATATAATGTATAAAATAAAATGATGTAAAAAGTTATGTACAGTGTATATGATAAAAACAGAAGTAAAATTATATGAACAGTGTAAAATATAAAATCACAGTGTATATATTAAAAAGATGAACAGTGTAAAATATAAAATCATATGTAGTGATAAAATCCAGCATCTTTTAAAAAATTTGTCAAATGATGATGTGGATTGATACCCAAAAGGTTTGTCAGACATGGTGATGATGAATTAAAATATCTCCTATATAAATGTCTTAGGCAAGGGCAATCTGTGAGTACATGGCGAATGGTAAGTATATCATAGTGGCAGTTGGGACAAGTAGGCTGCTGCTGCCCAAGTAGTAAGTATTTATGAGTTAGTCTGGAATGGCCAATTCTCAGACGAGTTACGATAACATCATATTTTCTAGGACTGAGGGTACGCCAAATGGCAATCTGAGGCTTAATTTCTTGTAATTTGTTATTGTTTTGAGTGTTCCATTCCCTTTGCCATATATTTCTGAGAAAGTTTCTAAGTGTATGCTTAACGTCATCATAAGGAACAGGGCTGTTTAAGAAAATTGATGCCTGCCTTGCGGCTTTGTCTGCTGCTTCATTGCCTTTGATGCCTACATGTCCAGGTACCCAAAAGAATAAAATGTCGAATCCCTTTTTCTTAAGGTCGTTATAAGTTTTCAGAATCGAGATAAAAGATGGGTTGCAAGAAATAGATGAAAGTGAGTCGAGAACACTCTTCGAGTCTGTGTAAATTATGAAATTTCTACTTTGATGAGATGAAATAATGTTAAGAGCAACCTCAGCGGCAAAAAACTCTGCAGAGAAGATGGAGAACGAGTTAGGGAGTTGATAGCTATAAGTGGTGTTACCAATGACAACACCACAGCCGACTTTATTACTAGTCTTGGAGCCGTCAGTAAATATTTCGACATAGTTCTTAAAATGAAAGCGATGAGAGGTGTAACGGGCATGAAAAATAGAAGCATCTGTATTAGATTTGTCAAATCCATTAAATGGGTTAAGACAAGAAATGACCTGGAAGTTCCAAGGTGTCATGTTTATAAGAGATCGAGAACGGACTTTGGTATGAATATGAGAGGTGCCAGCAAGAAAGTTCTTAATTCTAACAGCAAAATGAGGGATGCAAGATGGGCGATTCACATAAAGATTATGATCGTTACTATTTAAATGAGAATGAAGTGGATGATTAGGGTGAGAAAGGATGCAATAGTACAATTCAAGTGAAAGTCTTTGTCTAATATCAGTGAGAGAAGGCTCCACGCAGTCAGCATATAAACTAAGAACTGGTTGGTTGGTTGGTTGGTTGCCTTTTAATGGCGCAAGGTCCACAATGGGACATACTGCGCCAAACAATCATATAAAAGATATATTATAGCTTCTGGATGGGTTCACCCATCCAGATGGCCATTAAAAAAGAACACAATAAAGTAAAAACAAGAATAGGTGAAATGACAAAATTTATAATATAATAAAAAACAGAGAAGACAGTATGTAAAATAAGACGATGCAAAAGGTTATGAATGGTGTATATAGTAGAAAACAGATGAACAATGTATATAATAAAATCAAATGAATAGTGTAAATAATAAAATCAGATGTCATAATAAAAACCAGCTTCTTTTAAAAAATTTGTCAAGAGATGATGAGGATTAGTGCCTAAAAGGTTTGTCAAATTTGGTGAAGATGAATGAAAATATTTTCTATACAAATGTCGGAGACAAGGACAGTCAGTAAGAATATGGTGGATTGTCAGTGAATTAAAATGACATCTAGGACATGTGGGCTCCTGTTGTCCAAGTAGTAAGTGTTTATGTGTTAATCTTGTATGTCCAATCCTCAAGCGAGTAATAATAACATCGTATTTTCTAGGATTAAAAGTAGGCCAAATAGTAATTTGAGGTTTTATTCCATGTAATTTATTATTGCTTTGATAGTTCCACTCCCTTTGCCACATATTTCTAAGTAAACCTTTAATTGCATGCTTGATGTCCTCGTAAGGAATAGGACAGTTTAAAATAATAGAAGCCTGCCTTGCGGCTTTGTCAGCTGCTTCATTGCCTTTGATGCCTACATGGCCTGGAACCCAACAGAATAAAATATCAAATCCCTTTTTTAGAAGTTCGTTATAAGTTTTTAAAATTGAAATAAAAGAAAGGTTACAAGAGCTAGATGAAAGAGAATCAAGAACACTCTTTGAGTCTGTATATATAATGAATTTTCTACTGTGCTGAGATGAAATAATGTTAAGGGCAACCTCAATAGCAAAAAACTCTGCAGAGAAGATGGAAAATGAATTAGGCAGTTGATAGCTAAAACTGGTGTTACCAATGACAACACCACAACCGACTTTATTGCTTGTCTTAGAGCCGTCAGTAAAAATCTCGACATAGTCCTTGTAATGAGAGTGATGAGATGAGTAAAGGGCCTGAAAAATAGAAGCATCTGTGTTAGGTTTGTCAAATCCTTTAAACGGATGAAGACAAGAAATAACCTGGAAGTTCCAAGGTGTCATGTTTAAAAGAGATCGAGAACGGACTTTGGTATGAATATGAGAGGTGCCAGCAAGAAAGTTCTTAATTCTAACAGCAAAATGAGGGATGCAAGATGGGCGATTCACATAAAGATTATGATCGTTACTATTTAAATGAGAATGAAGTGGATGATTAGGGTGAGAAAGGATGCAATAGTACAATTCAAGTGAAAGTCTTTGTCTAATATCAGTGAGAGAAGGCTCCACGCAGTCAGCATATAAACTAAGAACTGGAGTCGTGCGGAAAGCACCTGAGCAAATTCTGAGTGCACTATGATGTGTTGTGTCAAGTTTTCTAATATAAGAGTGAGGGGCTGAACCATAAACCTGACATGCATAATCAAGTTTGGAGCGAATAGTAGCACGATAAATTTTGAGTAAAGATGGGCGGTCTGCTCCCAAAGAAGTGTTAGCAAGCACTTTTATAATATTAAGTGCTCTGTCACATTTAGTTCTCAAGTACAAAATATGTGGCATAAAATTCAGTTTTCTGTCGAAAATAACACCCAGAAATCGAGCAGTGTCAACAACTGAAATTGGCCTGTTGTTTATTAAAATCTCTGGATCAGGATGAAGACCTCGTTTACGACAAAAATGCACACATTGTGTTTTGTCAGTAGAAAATTTAAAACCATTTTTATTTGTCCAATTAATTATGTTTTTTATAGCAAGTTGTAATTGACGTTCTATGAAACGCATGTCATTTCCCTGGCAAGAAATTTGCAGGTCGTCTACATATAAACTCCCATGGACACCTGGAGGCAATTGTTTAAGAATATTGTTTATTTTTAAAGAAAAAAGTGTAACGCTCAAAACACTGCCTTGAGGCACACCTTCCTCTTGAAAATAAAAATCTGAATAAACTGATCCTATACGAATTTGGAAGCGTCTGACTCTTAAAAAATTTTGTATGAAAATGGGGAGATTTCCTCTATAGTCCAAATTAAAAAGATCTTTTAAAATACCATATCGCCATGTCTTGTCATAAGCTTTTTCTATATCGAAAAAAATTGACACCAAATGGTTACGTCTCACATTAGCTTTGCGGATATTTGTCTCTAATAATAAAATATTGTCAACCGTAGAACGGCCTCGTCGGAAACCACTTTGCCATGGAGAAATCAAATTATTTTTTTCAAGAATAAAAACCAATCTAGTATTTACCATTTTTTCTAGTAGTTTACATAGACAGCTTGTAAGAGCAATGGGCCTGTAATTCTTTGGGTCAGTAGCATCTTTACCTGGTTTAGAAAAAGGAATAACAATAGCATCGTGCCAAGCAACAGGGAAAATATTTTCAGTCCAGATCCTATTGTAAAGATGGAGGAAATTTTCAAGTGACAGTTTTGATAAATGTTTAATCATAATATAAGTAACACCATCGGGTCCAGGAGAAGTGTTACGGCAATTTTTTAAACTGTTCTTTAACTCATTTTCAGTAAAAGGACTATTGTACTCTGGTGACGAACGGGAGTGAAAATTAATTGTTGAATGTTCAGAATTATGTTTATATGACAAAAAAGGTTCGGAGTAGGAATTAGAGCTGGATATGTCAGATAATGTTCTACCTATGGTGTTTGCTATATTTTTAGTTGAAGTTATAGTTTGGCCATTATAATTTAAAAAGGAAATACTTTGATTAGAATAAATTCCCATTGCTTTCTTGACACGATGCCAAAGTTGTTTGCTGCTTATATTGGAGGTAATACTGGAAACATATTTAACCCAGGACTCTTTTTGTGATTTTCTGCGGATTCTTCGAGCATTTGCTCTTTCTTTCTTGAATGCAATGTAGTTGGCAGTGGTTGGGTACCGCCTAAAAATCCCCCACGCTTTTTGTTGCTTTCTTTTTGCAGCATTACATTCTTCATTCCACCAGGGCTTTGAGTGTTTATTGTGGCAGCCAGAAGATTTTGGAATAGAAATGTTAGCAGAGTTTATGATACAATTAGTCACATCAGTAACAGCCTTGTTAATATCACCTCCAATCATGTCATGCGTAATTACAGCATTAGTAGTGAAGGCAGCCCAATCGGCCCTGTCATAAATATAATGCGGGTTTCCTGGTGGATGTTCATTAAAATTATAAAATGATAAAAATAGAGGAAAATGATCACTTATGTAGATTGTTACTTATGAAGAAATTAAAATATGGATACAGAGTGGGTGAACAAATGGCTAGGTCTATTGCATGGAATGTTCTGGAAGGTTCATGAAAGTATGTGTTGTCACCATTATTTAGAATACATAAATTATTATCTGTGACAAAATCCTCAATAACCTGACCACGCTGATTAGTGTCGGGACTACCCCAAAGTGGATTGTGCCCATTAAAGTCACCAAGAAAGACAAAAGGAGCTGGCAACTGCAAAACAAGGTTATTGAGATCATGAGGGCTGAGAGTCATATTTGGGGGTGCATAGATATTGCAAACAGTGACAAGCATGTGAATATGGACCTGGACTGCTACAGCTTGGATATTAGTATTTAAAGAAATATTACTGTGAGGTACATTATTAGAAATAAGAAGAGCTACACCACCTGTAGCCCTGTCAGAATGAATAAAGTCTTTTCTAAAACAATTATAGCCACGAATTTTTACATTATCATTTTGTCTTAAGTAGGTCTCTTGAAAGGCAAAGCAAATGGGTCGATGATCAGAAATTATCTCTCTGATTTCATCTCGTTTATTTGTAAAACCTCGGCAATTCCATGAAATGAAATTAGTCATTATGATTTTTTTGTTTTAGATTAAAACATCCACGTCATTATCCTCTGATGCGGTAGACATACCTTCCCCATCAGAAGGATGAAGGCTTATTGAGTCCTGTTGTTTAGTAAGATTTATTTTTTTTGTTTTGTTTGTAATTGGAGTGGGCAATTTAGCAATTCTCTTTTTCTTAATGATATGGGGACGCAAGGGTGAATTAGCATTTTTTAGGGAGACTGAGGAATGTCCCCTGTCAGACAGAACAGTGTTTGGTACTGATGGAGATTTTTTAGAATTTGTTGGTTTAGATAAAGAAGACTGTGTGGAGGTAGATGTCTGACTTGGTTTGGTTTGTAGATTTGAGGAATTGATTTGAACTGTTTCCATTGGAGTAGTATTAGAAGACTGTGTGGAATTTGAAGCCTGAATAGGCTTAGGTTGCATTTTTGGAGAATTACTTAAAACAGTTTCAGCCGGAGAGCTGGTATTGTTTAGAGAGGTGGTTTGTGTAGCTATTGTTCTAGAAGTTTTTTTGGTGGAAGTAGCAGCAGCATATGATTTTCCAATAATAGGTGTTCTCGATTCAATAATTTTTTTAGCTTCATAATATGAAATGTTTTCTTTTGTTCTTATAGTCTGAATCTCTTTTTCAGTTTTCCACTTCTCACAGGATTTACAGTATGCTGGATGGTCTTTTTTACAATTTATGCAGCAGACTGGTTCTTCACAGTTTTGACTATCATGGCCCACTGCACTGCAGTGAGCACATGTGAGATTTCCACGGCAGGCGGTTTTGGAGTGGCCAAAGCGTTGACAATTGAAACAACATAAAGGGTTTGGGATGTATGGTCTGATTTTACATTCGAGATAACCTGCTTTAATTGAGCGTGGGAGAGTAGGTGAATCAAAGGTCAGTATTAAGTGTTTAGTAGGTATCTGTTTATTGTCACGGTAAATAGATATACGACGGACTGCAATTACTTTCTGTCCTTTAAGATTTTCCTGAATTTCAGAATCGGGGACATATTGCAAATCGGCTTCAGATATTACTCCACGGCTAGTGTTTAGTGTTCGGTGTAAGGTTGTAGTAACTGGAATATTGCAAAGTTGCGTACAGAGTCTTAAATTTTTCCTCTGCTTATGATTTAAAACTTCAATTAATAGCTCCCCAGTGCGAAGTTTCTTGATAGATTTCGGTTCACCTGCAATTGATTGTATCGCTTTCTGGATTAAGAAAGGGGAAGTTTTTGAAAAGTCTCCCTCAGTCCTTTTGATAACAAAAAAACGTGCATCAGAACCATCCACAAAAATATTATTCTCACTAATAGTCGAAGAAAATTCTTCCATTCTTTCTGCCCATGAATTAGCATTTGAGCATTTAATAGCTTGGCCCGAGCAAGACGCATTATTCGGATTATCTTTAGTTGTCGCCATAATTAAATTAAATAAAAAGGGTCGAGGGTTTCCTTACTCCCACAAGTCAGTCCGTTTCTTGAACAGACGGAAAAGCAAAGGGTTTTCAGAATCGCTCCCTGGGACACCCATAACCACTCACCAGCTACCAGACCGTCGACCCAGATTGGGAATCACATGTGGTAGTCGTGTTAGTCCGGTGTTTCTCGTTCGAGTAGTCACCGTTGTCTCATTTTCACCAAGGGCACCAGTCTCCCAGTGTGCTCCCATGGCTAGACTACCGTGAGACCCTCACCAAATCGCCAACCCAATAACCAGCGCCACATCTACACCGATCTCAGCTTGGTTAATGTATTAAAATTAAGTATTTTTAGTATAACCAACAAGAACAAAACCAGAAAATAAATGTGAGTAAAAACAAACAGGGTAAGTAGAAACGAAAAAGGTGAGTAAAACAAGGTAAGTTGTTTCATTTTTTTGTAAGTTTTTCAAATTTTTTATTTTTTTTCCAATTTTTTTTTTTTTTTTTTTACAAGAACAAAAAACAAGAACAAGTACCAAGAGCTTATTGGCAGTAAAAACCAAAAATACAAGGACAAAAAAAGCAAGAAAAAATGCCAAAATCTTAATAGAAAAAAAATAAAAATAAAAATAAAATTAAAAGAAATAAAAGAAAGGTAGAAGGACAAAAAAAAAAAAAAAAAAAAGAGAGAAAGAGAAGGAAAGATCACTCGGGCCCGGGGTGCGTGACTCCACCTGAATACCTAAAGAAGGTACCCCCCTGGGGGACCCCAGTTTATCAGACTGAAATCCAAAATGTATTCAATAAAATCTAACCGTGAAGAGAAGGTTGGTTGGTTGAATGGCTTTTTTTGGCGCAAGATCCAGAGCAGGACATGCTGCACCAAACAAACGGGTAAAAGAGAAAGTAGCTTCTGGATGGGTTTACCCATCCAAAAAGTCATTAAAAAATCACAGTAGAAAAAAAAGCAAAACTACATACAAGATAAAATCAAAATTAATAAAAAACAGTGTATACAATAAAACACAGATGTAAAATAGGATGAAGAATGTAAATAATAAAATCAGATGTCAAAGTAAAAACCAGCCTCCTTCAAGAAATTTGTCAGATGATAATGAGGATTTACACCTAAAAGGCTCGTCAGAGTGGGTGAAGATGAATTAAAATGTTGTCAATAAAGATGACGAAGGCAAGGGCAGTCGGTGAAAACATGACGAATGGTTAAAGCACTATAATGACATTTTAGACACTTAGGTTCCTGTTGTCCAAGAAGTAAGTATTTATGTGTAAATATTGAATGCCCGTTTCATAATCGAGTAATAACAACATCATATTTTCTAGGGGTAAGAGTGGGCCAGACTGAAATTTGAGATTTTATTTCTTGTAATTTATTACTATTTTGGTTATTCCACTCCCTTTGCCACATATTTTTAAGATAGGTTTTAAGTGTGTGCTTAATGTCCTCATAAGGAATATTACAGTTTAAAAGTATGGAAGCCAGCCTTGCGGCTTTGTCTGCTGCTTCATTGCCTTTAATGCCTACGTGGCCAGGAACCCAGCAAAAGAAAATATCAAATCCCTTTTTCAAAAGGTCGTTGTAAGTTTTTAAAATTGAAATGAAAGTCAGGTTACAAGAGCTAGAAGAGAGAGAATCAAGAACACTCTTTGAGTCTGTATATATAATGAATTTTCTACTGTGATGAGATGAAATAATGTTAAGAGCAACCTCAACAGCAAAAAATTCTGCAGGGAAGATGGAAAATGAATTAGGGAGTTGATAGCTAAAACTGGTGTTACCAATGACAACACCACAACCGACTTTATTGCTTGTCTTAGACCCGTCTGTAAAAATCTCGACGTAGTCCTTGTAATGAGAGCGATGAGAGGAGTAAAGGGCCTGAAAAATAGAAGCATCTGTGTTAGGTTTCACAAGTCCTTTAAACGGATGAAGACAAGAAATATCCTGGAAGTTCCAAGGAGTCATGTTTAAGAGAGAACGAGAACGGACTTTGGTATGAATATGAGAAGTGCTAGCAAGAAAGTTTTTAATTCTAATAGCGAAATGTGGGATGCAAGATGGGCGATTCACATAAAGATTATGATCGTTGCAGTTTAAATGAGAGTGAAGTGGATGACTAGGATGTGAAAGGATGCGATAGTACAGTTCAAAAGAAAGTCTTCCTCTAATATCAGTGAGAGAAGGCTCGACACAGTCAGCATATAAACTAAGGACTGGAGTCAGGCGGAAAGCACCAGAGCAAATTCTGAGCGCACTATGATGTGTTGTGTCAAGTTTTTTAATATAAGAGTGAGGGGCTGAGCCATAAACCTGACAAGCATAATCAAGTTTGGAGCGAATAGTAGCTTGATAAATTTTGAGTAAAGATGGGACGGTCTGCTCCCCAAGAAGTGTTAGAAAGGACTTTTAAAATATTAAGTGCTCTGTCACATTTAGTCCTCAAGTGTAAAATATGTGGCATAAAATTCAATTTTCTATAGAAAATAACACCCAGAAAGCGAGCAGTGTCAACAACGGAAATTGGCCTGTTATTCATCAAAATCTCAGGATCAGGATGAAGACCTCATTCACGACAAAAATGCACACATTGTGTTTTGTCAGCAGAAAATTTAAAACCATTTTTATTTGTCCATTTAACAATGTTTTTTATAGCAAGTTGTAATTGGCGTTCTATGAAGCGCATGTCATTTCCCTGGCAAGAAATTTGCAGGTCGTCAACATATAAACTCCCATGGACACTTTGCGGCAGCTGTTTTAAAATATCATTTATTTTCAAGGAAAAAAGCATAACACTCAAAACACTGCCTTGAGGCACACCTTCCTCTTGAAAATAAAAATCTGAATGAACTGATCCTATACGAATTCGAAAGCGTCTGACTCTTAAAAAGTTTTGGATGAAAATGGGGAGATTTCCTCGAAAGTCCAAATTAAAAAGATCTGTTAAAATACCATAGCGCCATGTCTTGTGATAAGCTTTTTCTATATCGAAAATCTGTTTTATTATATACACTGTTTTTATTCTTTTTGATTTTATCTTGTATGTTATGCTTCATTTTTTTACTGTGATTTTTTAATGACTTTCTGGAAGGGTAAACCCACCCAGAAGCTACTTTCTCTTTTACCCATTTGTTTGGCACAGCATGTCCTACTTTAGACCTTGTGCCAAAAAAAGCTATTCAACCAACCAACCATCTATATCGAAAAAAATTGACACCAAATGGTTACGTCTCACATTAGCTTTGCGGATATTTGTCTCTAATAATGAAATATTGTCAACCGTAGAACGTCCTCGTCTGAAACCACTTTGCCAAGGAGAAATCAAATTATTTTTTTCGAAAATAAAAACCAATCTAGTATTTACCATTTTTTCCAGTAGTTTACATAGACAGCTTGTGAGAGCAATGGGCCTGTAATTTTTTTGGGTCAGTACTGTCCAACATCGCTTTCTGTGGAATATTGGCACACAGCCAAAAAAGACGAGTCTAAAGGGAGCGATCTAGTAGGGAGGAGGAACTAATAGCGGAGGGGTTTTTCTTGACGCGTTTTTCGTTCTCCTTCATTTCCACGTGATAGTGACTGCGCTTCATACTCTTTCTTTTTAAAGTATTATTTTCGTTCTAGAATTTGTGAATTCGACTTGCGTTTGAAAAAAATTGTTTTTAAATTAGATAGAATGGCTGGAACATCTAAGTCTAAAGGATTTCGAAGTAATTCGAAAGAAATTATTTATAATGTTATTAAAGTGTGTGATGAAGAAGCACGTTTAGGGAGAGTAAAAATTCCTATAACCCAGTCTTCGAAACGCGCGAGCATGCTTACAGGAATTTCTTTATCAAGTGTGTATAACATTAGAAAACAAGCAAACGATGAGGAAAATCCTGAATTCTGCTCTCCACAAAAAAAGCAGAAAAGAGAATCTACATCTCATTTGAAAATCGATTCCTTTGATATTGATGTGATAAGAAGAACAGTGCGGGATTTTTATATAACAGAGAAAAAAGTTCCAACAATATCGAAACTGCTTCCCGTGATCAAAGAAAAAATAAATTTTGCTTGGGGAAGAGAAACTTTGAGAAAAATTCTCCACGAGATCGGATTTAGTTGGAAGAAAACTCAGAATAAAAGAAAAATTCTTATGGAAAGATCCGACATAGTTTTATTAAGAACAAAATTCTTAAGGAGCATCAAGCAATATAGAGATGAGAAAAGGCCTATCGTTTACATAGATGAGACATGGGTGGACAGCAATCTCACATTTGGAAAATGTTGGCAGTCTTCCGAAATTTTTGGAGTTGTAGAAACAGGAAATGCATCTCGCCGTGTTATTGTTTTATGTGCAGGTGGAGAAATGGGTTTTTTACCCAATACCAATTTAATTTATAAAGCGAATGCTTCAACGGGAGATTATCACGGGCAAATGAATTCTGCGATTTTTGAGAAATGGGCCCGAGAGAAATTAATCCCAAATCTCCCTCCTAAATCAGTTCTAATCATTGATAATGCTCCTTATCACTCTATACAATTGAACAAGCCTCCCAATTCATCCCAGAGGAAAGAAGAGATAATGGATTGGCTTGCAAAAAATAATATTTCTTTTTGTTCTTCTAGCAGAAAAATCGAACTACTAGATATTGTAAAACGAAACTCACCAGCAGTTAAAACATATAAATTTGATTCTTTGATGGAAGAGCATGGACATTCGGTTTTGCGCCTCCCACCATATCATTGTGATTTGAATGCTATTGAATATGCATGGGCCGAGTTAAAAAATTATGTGCGAAATCACAATGCTACTGGAGATCTAGCGATGTCCAATTTATTAAAAATTTCCGAAGAAGCCATCAGCAGTATATCAGAAAAGAACTGGCAAAATTACTGCAAACACGTACTTAATTTAGAAAAAGAATATTGGGATAAAGACGGAATTATCGAAGAATTATGTGATCCTATTTGTTTCTCTGTTAATTCCGATACAGAAACGGAAAGTGACTCGGAATATTCCTCTAATGAATAATTAACATATAAATAAGAATAAAAGATGTAAGTTGTTACATTAATTTTCAAATTAAATTTGTATTTATTTATTTTCCAAATTCTAATATATGTTTTTCTATACAAGGAATATAAATATTTCCGTGTCATTTCTTTTTCTTTTTTTTATTCACATCATATTTTTATTTATATATTTTGAAATCTTTACTTTTCATTTGTTCATTAATTTAGTTGCTTTTAATTGTTACAAATTGAAAATGTATTTATTTATTTTAATGATTAAACGCATTTATTTTTTAATTGCGTAAAATCAAAAGATTCCAAATTATACTAGGAAATGTTTTTATACTTTTTAATTTAAATTATCTCAGATTAGAATGGAGAGAGACAGAATTTACATATTTTGATGATTCATATGTATGTGTTTCTTAATTTAATTGCATATGTATATTACAAACTGAATATGATTGATTCATGTTTTTTATATGAATAAAATATATATACTTAATCTTTCATTAAAATAATTAAACGAATATTAAATTTTATTTAATAAAATAAATATTTAATTATTTTTAAAAAATGCACAAAATCAAAAGAATAATAAATTTTTGAAAACTAATTATATCGAAAATGAACAAATTATTCTTGAATATCTGCATCTGAATGATTCAGTGGCAAGCATCAGCTTGAACCCCTTCCAACAAATCGACTCGTCGGTTTCCGCCTGTAAACCGGAAGTTTACCTTTCCACCTAATCGGTGGTTAGACAGTAGCATCTTTACCTGGTTTAGGAAAAGGAATAACAATTGCATCGTGCCAAGCAACAGGGAAAATAATTTCAGTCCAGATCCTATTGTAAAGATGAAGGAGATTTTTAAGAGACTTTTGATAACTGTTTAATCATAATTTAGGTAACACCCTCGGGTCCAGGAGCAGAGTTATGACAATTTTTCAAACTATTTTGTAATTCATTTTCAGTAAAAGGACTATTGTACTCTGGTGAAGAACGGGAGTGAAAATTAATTGATGAACATTCAGAATTATGCTTATATGACAAAAAAGGTTCACAGTCAGAATTAGAGCTGGATATGTTAGATGAAGTTCTACCAATGGTGTTTGCAATATTTTTAGTAGAAATTATAGTTTTGCCATTATCTTTTAAAAAGGAAATACTTTGATTAGAATAAATTCCCATTGCTTTCTTGACACGATGCCAAAGCTGTTTACTGCTTACATTGGAGGTATTGCTGGACACATATTTAATCCAGGAATTTTTTTGGGAGTTTCTGCGTATTCTTCGTGCGGCTGCCCTTGCTTTTTTGAATGCCATATAATTAGCAGTCGTAGGGTAACTCGTAAAATTTCCCCAAGCTTTTTGTTGCTGTCTTTTTGCATTATTGCATTCATCATTCCACCATGGCTTCGAATGTTTACTGAGACGCTAACAGGATTTTGGAATAGTAATATCAGCTCCATTTACAATACAGTTTGTGACATCAGTGATTGCTCTGTTGATATCACCCTTGGTCATTTCATATGTGATAGTTGCATTTATAGTGAAAGTAGTCCAGTTGGCTTTGTCATAAATAAAATGTGGATTTATAGGATGATGATCATTAAAATTATTTGAAAAAGATACAAATAAAGGAAAATGGTCACTATTATTGAGGTGGTTACTTACAAAAAAGTAAAAATATGGACACAAAGTTGGAGAGCAGATGGCCAGGTCTATTGCATGAAAAGTTCTGAAAGATTCATGGAAGTAGGTATTGTCACCATTATTTAAAATACATAAATTGTCACTGATTAAGTCTTCAATAGTTTGTCCACGAGGATTAATATCGGGACTACCCCAAAGTGGACTGTGCCCGTTTAAATCACGAAGAATTAAAAAAGGTGTCGGCAGTTGTGTAATAAGCCTATTCAGGTCACTTGGGTGAATGGTCTTATTTGGCGGTAAATAAATAGTGCAGATGGTGATAAGTATGTGGATATGGATCTGAACTGCAATAGCCTGGTTGGTTGGTTGGTTGAATGGCTTTTTCTGGCGCAAGGTCCAAAGTAGGACATACTGCGCCAAACAAACAGGTAAAAGAATAACTAGTTTCTGGATGGGTTTACCCATCCAGAACGTCATTAAAAAACACAGTAGAAAAAACAAGCAAAACTACATACAACATAAAATCAAAGGTAATAAAAACAGTGTATACAATAAAAAACAGATGTAAAATGGGATGAACATTGTAAAGAATAAAATCAGATGTCGAAATAAAAACCAGCCTCCTTCAAAAAATTTGTCAAGTGATAATGAGGATTTGCACCTAAAAGGCTTGTCAGATTGGGTGAAGATGAATTAAAATAATGTCTATACAGATGACGAAGACAAGGACAGTCAGTGAGCAAATGACGAATGGTAAGCACACAGAAATGACATTTCGGACAGTCAGGTTCCTGTTGTCCAAGTAGTAAATATTTATGCGTGATCCTTGAATGCCCAATTCTTAAACGAGTAATTATGACATCATGTTTTCTAGGACTCAGTGTAGGCCAGACTGCAATTTGAGGTTTTATTTCAAATAATTTATTATTTTGTTGATTATTCCACTCCATTTGCCAATTACTTCTGAAAGTGCTTTTTAGTGTGTGCTTAATGTCATCATAAGGTACAGGACAGTTTAAAATAATAGAAGCCTGCCTTGCGGCTTTGTCTGCTGCTTCATTGCCTTTGATGCCAACATGACCAGGAACCCAGCAAAACAAGATGTCAAATCCCTTTTTCAGAAGGTCGTGGTAAGTTTTTAAAATAGAGGTGAAAGATGGGTTACAAGAGGTAGATGAAAGAGAATCAAGAACACTCTTTGAGTCTGTATATATAATGAATTTACGATTTTGATGAGATGAAATAAAATTAAGGGCAACTTCAATAGCTAAAAACTCTGCAGAGAAAATAGAAAAAGCGTTAGGAAGTTCATAGCTTAGAGTAGTATTGTCAGAGATAATCGCACAACCAACCTTATTGCTTGTTTTAGAACCGTCAGTAAAAATTTCGGTATATTCTTTATAATTGCTTCGGTGAGCTTTGTAGAGGGTCTGAAAGATAGAGGCGTCAGTGTTACATTTGTCAAAACCTTTGAAAGGATGAAGACATGAAATACCCTGGAAGTTCCACGGAGTCATATTTAAAAAACCCCTAGGACGAATTTTGGTATGAAGATGAGGAATGCCGGCAAGAATATTCTTGATTCTGAGACCAAAATGTGGGATGCAAGATGGACGGTTTAAAAAGAGATTGTCATAACTGTTATTGATATGAGGATGAATTGGATGATTAGGATGAGAAAGTATCCTATGGTACAGTTGTAAAGATAACTGCTGTCTAATATTAGTAAGGGAAGGCTCTACACAGTCAGCATATAAGCTGACGACTGGAGAAGTTCGAAAGGCCCCTGAGCAGATCCTAAGGGCACTGTGATGAACTGTGTCAAGTTTTTTAAGGTAAGAATTAGGAGCAGACCCATAAATTTCACAGGCGTAGTCTAATTTTGAACGAATTAAGGAGCGGTAGATTTTTAGTAGAGAAATGCGATCAGCACCCCAAGATGTGTTTGCAAGTACTTTTAAAATATTTAAAGTTTTTTCACATTTCGTCCTTAAGTAAGAAATATGGTCTTTAAAATTGAGTTTTTTGTCAAAAATAACACCCAAAAAACGGGCAGAGTCAATTACCGAAATAGGTATGTCATTAATAAAAATTTGTGGATCAGGATGAAGACCACGTTTGCGGCAAAAATGCACACACTGTGTTTTGTCACTGGAAAAAGTAAAACCATTTTTATTAGTCCATTTAAGAATGTTTTTAGCAGCAAGTTGTAACTGTCGTTCAATGAAGCGCATATCATTTCCCTGACAAGAAATCTGCAGGTCGTCAACGTATAGACAGCCATGAACAGTTTGTGGAAGTTGTTTTAATATATCATTAATTTTTAAAGAGAAGAGTGTAACACTCAAGACACTGCCTTGAGGTACACCTTCGTCCTGAAAGTAAAAGTCTGAATAAACTGAACCAATCCGAACTTGGAAGCGTCTGACTCTCAAAAAATTTTTAATAAAAATGGGAAGGTTACCACGAAAGTCCAAATTAAATAGATCCTTCAAAATGCCATGGCGCCATGTCCTGTCATATGCCTTTTCCATATCAAAAAAGATTGACACCAAATGGTTACGTCTAACATTAGCTTTCCGAATATTGGTCTCTAGAAGTAAAACATTGTCAATAGCAGAGCGGCCATGCCTAAAACCACTTTGCCATGGGGAGATTAACCTTTTCTTTTCAAGGATATAAACCAGCCTAGTATTAACCATTTTCTCGAGCAGTTTGCATAAGCAGCTAGTCAAAGCAATTGGCCTGTAGTTTTTTGGATCAGTTGCATCTTTGCCTGGCTTAGGAAAAGGAATGATAATGGCATCGTGCCAAGCAATAGGAAAAGTATTTTCGGTCCAGATTCTATTATAAAGATGAAGGAGATTTTTAAGAGACTGTATTGGTAAGTGTTTGATCATGAGGTAAGTAATGCCATCAGGACCAGGGGCAGAGTTATGACTATGATTCAAACTATTGTTTAATTCATTTTCAGTAAATGGGCTATTGTAATCTTGTGAAGAGCAGGACCTAAAATTTATTGTTGAACGTTCAGAGTTATATTTATAAGATAGAAAAGGTTCACAGTAGGAGTTCGAGCTAGATATATCAGATAAAGTTCTACCAATGGTATCTGCAATATTTTTCATTGAAGTAATCGTTTGGCTATTATCCTTCAAAAAAGAAATACTATGATTAGAGTAAATTCCCATTGCTTTTTTAACGCGATGCCAAAGCTGTTTGCTGCTTAAATTGGAGGTAATGCTGGACACATATTTAATCCAGGAATCCTTTTGGGATTTTCTGCGAATACTGCGTGCGGCTGCCCTTGCTTTTTTGAATGCGATATAATTAGCAGTAGTAGGGTACCTCCTGAAAATTCCCCAGGCTTTTTGCTGCTGTCTTTTTGCAATATTGCATTCATCATTCCACCATGGCTTTGAATGTTTATGGAGACGCCCAGAGGATTTTGGAATCGTAAGATTAGCTGCATTTATTATACAATTAGTTACATCAGTGATTGCTTTGTTGATATCACCTTCAATCATATCATGGGTGATAGTTGCATTGATAGTGAAAGCAGTCCAGTTGGCCTTGTCATATATATAATGTGGATTATGCGGATGATGTTCATTAAAATTATAAAAAGATAAAAATAAAGGAAAGTGGTCACTACTATGTAGATCGTTACTCACAAAAAAATTAAAATATGGATATAGATTGGGAGAGCAGATGGCAAGGTCAATTGCATGGAAAGTCCTAGAAGGCTCGTGAAAGTAAGTATTGTCCCCATTATTTAAGATACACAAGGAGTTGTCAGAAATAACATTTTCAATGATTTGACCACGGGGGTTATTATTAGGGCTTCCCCACAGCAAATTATGCCCATTGAAATCTCCAAAAATTAAAAAGGGAGTTGGAAGTTGAGAAATAAGGCTATTGAGGTCATGCTGGTTTATGGAAGCGTTTGGTGGAAGATAGAGAGTGCAAATGGTCATTAATAGATGAGAGTGTACCTGAATGGCAACAGCTTGAATGTTCGTATTTAAAGGTATATTGGAGTGTGGTACATTATTAGAAATCAGAAGGGCTACCCACCTGTAGCTCGGTCAGACTGTGTAAAATCTTTCCTGAAACAGGTATAGCCACGAAATTTGACTTTATCGTGTTGTCTTAAGTATGTTTCTTGGAAAGCGAAGCATATAGGTTGATGATCAGAGATGATATCTCTGATTTCATCACGTTTATTAATAAAACCCCGGCAATTCCATGAAATGAAATTGGTCATTTTTTTTTTTTTTAGATTATAACATCCACGTCATTCGCCTCTGATGCAGTAGACATTCCGTCCTCCCCATCAGAAGGATGGAGGTTGATCGTATCATCTTGTTTTGGAACGTTTACTTTATTACTTTTATTTGTAGTAGGAGTGGGCAATTTCATTAGTTTCTTTTTCTTGATATTGACATGAGAGGGTGAATTTGAATGTTTTAGAGAGGTAGAGTTAAGACTTTTCCCAGAAAATAAGGTTTTAGTAGTTTGTGGCATTTTCTTTAAGTTTCTTGATTTGGATGAAGATGACTGTGAAGAGTTAGAAGCCTGATTTGGATTGGGTTGTAAGTTTGGGGAACTCTTTAATGCAGTTACAACTGGAGAGCTAGTATTATGAACAGTGTCAGTTTGGATTGCAATAGACTGATATGTTTTTTTGGTACCTATGGCAGCAGCATATGATTTTCCAACAATGGGTGTTCTTGATTCCACAATTTTCCGTGCTTCGGGATATGATATGTTTTGTTTTGTTTTAATAGTTTGTATCTCCTTCTCAGTTTTCCATTTTTCACATGACTTAGAATATGATGGGTGATCTTTTTTACAATTAACGCAAGAGACTGGAGCTTCACAGTTTTGACTGTCATGGCCTACTGCACTGCAGCGGGCACATGTTTGTTTTCCTCGGCAAGAATTTTTAGAGTGGCCAAAACGTTGGCAATTGAAACAGCGTAGAGGATTAGGAATGTATTGTCTTATGGGGCATTCAAGGTAACCAGCTTTTATGGAGCGTGGTAATTTAGGGGAATCTATTGTTAAAATGATGTGTTTTGTTGGAATAGGCTTATTGTCACGGAATATAGAAATACGTTTAACTGCAATAACTCCTTGGTCCTTCATGTTTTCTAGAATTTCGGATTCTGGTACATATTGAAGATCTGATTCTGAGATGACACCGCGGCAGATGTTTAGTGTTCTGTGTGGACTAACAGTTACTGGTATGTTTGCAAATTTGGTACATTTAGTAAGATTATGTGCTTGTTTTTCATTTTCAACCTCGATCAATAATTCACCTGATCTGAGTTTCTTTACCGACTTTGGATCACCCATAATAGACTGCAGTGCTTTCTGTATCAAAAAGGGAGACGTTTGTGAAAAGTCTCCTTCACTCCTCTTAACCACAAAAAATCTAGCTTCGCACTTCTTGAAAACATTATTCTCACTCAAAGTGTAAGAAAATTCCTCCACTCTATCTGCCCATGACTTACCCTTTGAGCTTGCATTAGCTTGGCCCGAGCCAGACGCATTATTCGAATTACCTATATTTGTAGCCATAATTAGAGAGATAAGGGAAAAGGGGTGAGTGTTTCTTCCAACACACAAACGCAAAGGGTTTTCAAGAATCCTCTCTGGGACACCCATAACCACTCACCAGCTACCAGGCCGCCGACCCAGTTCAGGCACCACATGTGGCAGTCGTGTTAGTCCGGTGTTTCTCGTTCGAGTAGTCACCGTTGTCTCACCTTCACCAAGGGCACCAGTCTCCCAGTGTGATCCCAAGGCTAGACTGCCGTGACACCATCACCAAAATCATTGCCCCAATAGCCAGCGCCACACCAACACCGGACATACTTGGTTAATGGTTAATAGTTAATAGATTTATTTTTTTTGTGCCTTTTACAGTTTTATGATTTTTTTCTCATTTTTTTTTTTTTTTTAAAATAACAGCCAAACCAGAAAAAAACAGGGTGAGTCAGAACTTAACAAAAATAGGTTAGTAGAATGAGGTGAGTGGTACCTTTTTTTGTGTTTTCAAAAAATTTTATAATTTTTTTGGAGTTTTTATTTTTTTTTTAACAACAAAACAAGAATGGGCCAAGAACTTATTGACAACGAAAAAAAAAAAAAAAAAAAAGTAAAAGAAACAAACAAAGCAGTAACAACAAGAAAGTACCAAAAAACTTATTGGCAGCGAAAACAAAAATCAAAACAAACGAAAAAGAAAAAAAGAGAAACAAACAAGGCAAGAGGAGGGGAAAGAAAAAGATCACTCGGGCCCGGGGTGCGTGACTCCCCCTGAATACCTGAAGAAGGTACCCCCCTGGGGGCTGCAATAGCCTGGATATCAGTATTTAAAGTGATACATGAATGTGGAATATTATTAGAAATTAAAAGGACTACGCCACCTGTAGCTCTATCTGAAACGCTGATAGCCACGAATTTTAACAATATCGTGTTGTCTTAAGTATGTTTCTTGGAAAGCGAAGTATATAGGTCGATGATCAGAGATTATTTCTTTTATTTCACCTCGTTTATTAATAAAACCTCGGCAATTCCATGAGATGAAATTAGTCATGATTTTTTTTTTTTAGATTATAACATCCACGTCATTATCTTCTGATGCAGTAGACAGACCGTCTTCTCCATCAGAAGGGTGAAGGCTGATTGTATCATCTTGTTTTATAAGGTTTACTTTATTATTTTTATTTGCAGTCGCAGTGGACAATTTTGTTAGTTTCTTTTTCTTAATGATATTGAGACGAGAGGGTGAGTTAGAATGTTTAAGAGAGGTAGAGTTATGACTTCTGTCAGACAATAAGCTTTTAGCAATTTGTTGAGTTTTCTTGAAATTTCTTGATTTTGATGAAGAGGACTGTGAAGAGTTAGAAGCATAATTTGGTTTGGTTTGTAAGTTTTGAGAATTGTTTAATGTAGTTTCAACTGGAGAGCTAGTATTCAGGAGAGTGTCTGTTTGGATTGCGAAAGATTGATATGTTTTTTTGGTAACTATGGCAGTAGCATATGATTTTCCTATGGTAGGGGTCCATGATTCTACAATTTTCCTTGCTTCGGGATAAAATATATTTTGTTTTGTTTTAATAGTTTGAATTTTTCTTTTCAGTTCTCCATTTTTCACATGACTTTGAGTAAGATGGGTGATCTTTTTTACAATTAACACAACATATTGGGGCTTTGCAATTTTCACTGTCATGGCCAATGGCACTACAATGGGTACATGTTTGTTTTCCACGGCATGAAGTTTTAGAATGGCCAAACCGTTGGCAATTGAAGCAGCGTAGAAGATTTGGAATGTATTGTCTGATTGGGCATTCAAGGTAACCAGCCTTTATGGAGCGTGGTAGTGTAGGGGAGTCTATTGTTAGAATAATGTGTTTTGTTGGGATGGGCTTGTTCTCACGAAAAATGGAAATACGTTTCACTGCAATTACTTTTTGGTCTTTAAGGTTGTCTAGAATTTCAGCCTCTGGGATAAATTGAAGATTTAATGTTCTATGTGGACTAACAGTAACTGGTATGTCTGCGAATTTGGTACATTTCTTAAGATTATTAGCTTGTTTCTGACTCTCTACCTCAACCAATAACTCACCTGATCTTAATTTCTTTACGATTTTGGATCACCCATGATAGATTGTAGCGCTTTCTGGATCAAAAATAGAGATGTTCGCAAGAAATCTCCTTCATTCCTCTTAAGCACAAAGAATCTTGCCTTGATATTCAGGAATACGTTATTCTCATTAAGGCTGGAAGAAAATTCTTCCATTCTCTCCGCCCAAGATTTCACATTCGAATTTTTTATAGCTTGGCCCGAGCCAGACGCATTATTCGAAATACCACTATTTGTCGCCATAATAAGAGAAAAAAGGAAAAAGGGGTGAGTGTTTCTTCCAACACACAAACGCAAAGGGTTTTTAAGAATCCTCTCTGGGACACCCATAACCACTCACCAGCTACCAGGTCGCCGACCCAGTTCAGGCATCACATGTGGTAGTCATGTTAGTCTGGTGTTTCTCCTTCGAGTAGTCACCGTTGTCTCACCTTCACCAAGGGCACCAGTCTCCCAGTGTGATCCCAATGCTAGACTACCGTGGCACTCTCACCAAAATCTTTGCCCCAATAGCCAGCGCCACATCAACACCTGACTTAACTTGGTTAATGGATTATTAGTTAGTGTATTTATTTTTTGTGGCTTTTTACAGTTTTTTTTTTTTTTTACATTTTTCTATTTTTTTCAATAACAACTAACACAAGAAAAAATGGGGTGAGTCAGAACACAACAAAAGTGTATTAGTAAAACAAAGTGAGTGGTATAATTATTGTATGCTTTTCAAAAAAAAAATTTTTCGTTTTTTTTTTTTTTTTTTTTTTTTTTTTTAAAGATGAACAAAACAGTGGACCAAGGACTTATTGGCAAAGAAAAACAAAAGTCAATCCAGAAGAAACAAACAAACAAACAAAGCAAACACAGACCAAGAACTTATTGGCAGAAAAAAAAAAAAAAAAAAATCGGACCAAGAACTTATTGGCATTGGAAAAAGTGAACAACCCAAAAGTAAAAAAAATAAATTAATAAACGAAACGAAAATAAATAAACAAAAAAAAAAAAAAAAAAAACAGAGAAAAGAAAAGATCAATCGGGCCCGGGGTGCGTGACTCCCCCTGAATACCTGAAGAAGGTACCCCCCTGGGGGAAACCGTGAAGAGAAAAAAAGAGCCAAGGGAGTGTCCACCCGGATTGTAAGAAAAAAAATTAAACCATCAAGATTATTATAACTGCTTGCATGAACAGAAATCATCCTATAAGATACAAACTCAAATAGCACAGCAATCACATCACTTATACACGGTAGAACAAAATAAGAAATGTTTATCGACTTTTGCCGATAAACGTTACGTGTTAGAGGACGAAATTACAAGTCTGGCCTATGGTCATTACAAAATACCGCACTAGACAGATCTATAGTGATAAACTTGTGTATAAAATATTGTTCCTGCATCTATAAAACTTGTATATAAAATATTGTTCCTGCATCTATAAAACATGTATATAAAATATTGTTCCTACACCTATAGAAATTGATTTAACTAGGAGAAAGGAAAAGCTGTTACAGCTTGAAGAAAAAAAAAAAAATGTGTGTGTAAATGGTGTGTGAATGGTGTGTGTTAACCCGCCTATGGGGAAGTCTACAGCCTTCCCATGCAAGAAGAGGGATAGGCACACATCTTTTTTCTTTCTTTTCAGATATCCGGCGAAAGAAGTTTTCTGAAAAACAAATTGGGGTGTCACATTTTTCTATAAATGTGGCGGGTGGATGGTGGGACCCCTTCAAATAAAAAATACGTTTTATATGACTGCACCAGACACCGAAGGTTAGAAGAGGGAAAGTGTCGGGTTCGATTCCAAGGTAAGTATATCTCTTTATTTAAAAATAAATTCTTTTTAAAAATATTTATCTCCCTCAAACCTAATTTCTAAATGCTGCAGGTTGAATGGTGGGGCCGTGGTCGCAAGGTGAGACGCCAGAGGTTCGAAGAGAGAAAGTGCCGGGTTCGATTCCAAGGTAAATATATTTCTTTCTTTTTGAGAATTTTTAAGTATAAGAAAAAAAAATGTTTAGACAGATTAAAAAATAAATAAAAATATCTGATTGAACATAAGAAATTCTCTTTTTAAAAATCACAATACAGTTGAAGATCTTTAATCCGCACACCTTGGTTCTAGAACTTGTGTGGATTATAGATTTTTGCAAATTATAGATCAATGATGCCATTTCCTCGCTATATGAATTAGTATAAGGTACATAAAACAATAAACTTTATTTAATGAAGCTAGAATTAGAATTGAACCCGGCACCTCACGTCTACCAGCTTTGAGCGCAGAATCGCTCAGCCGCTGGTGGGCGTTTTTATATAATGTAATGAAGGCAATACTAATAGACATATAAAACAATAAAATTTATTTATTTAATGAAGTAGAAGCAATGTATAATTTAAACCCTTAAATGAGTAATTCATTAAAAAACTGTACTCCAACTTCTGGGCTGTAATTAACAATATGCAGCCAGATACTTGCAATGTGATTAGTTTGATGCAATTTTTAATGACTTCATTGTAGATCTTTTCTTCAAAAGAATTGCTGGTATAAATTTTTCCTTAAATAGTGTAGTGTATTTTTGAAATACCACCTAAAAAGAACATTTACACTAATAGGCCTTAAACATCTGTGAAAATACACAATCCCACCAATGCATATAATGTCATTTTTTTCAACCAATGAGCAATGCTGTTACTGGCAGGAGTTAGAAAACTGTACTTTCATGTGTTTTGTTTGATCACTAATTGACTATTATTCAGACGATGTTCAGATTTGCTAAAAAAGTATAAAGGCAATAAAAGTATAATTATATTTTTCCCTTTTAAAATTAATTATGTATATCTAAATTAAATTTTACATTAATTTTTTTTTCATTTTAGTATGTGAATTAACATATACATCCAAAATATCGGATTTTTGTTACCTCAAAATCTTTTGTTTACATTTGCAAAATGAGTGTGGATTATAGACAATTGCAAATTATGGGTATGCAGATTATAGATCCTCAACTGTATTTAAATTTTCCATTCTGTAAATTTTTTTTAATTACTATAATTAATTTTAATCACTCATATAACAACATCGATAACTGCTTCCTTATCTTTCATGATAACAAGGTCACGCGACACCGGAAGGACGCTGATAAGGCCTGCCGCACACCAAGGAAGCATCAGCAACCTGCGCGACATAAGAGACATAACTTAAACTTGGCTCTAACTTCTCCTTCACTGCATCCGCACACCGGAAAGACATGCGTCATGTCATGTGTGTCTGCCAATTGTCGCTTGAATTGCGCATGCTACAAATAGTTTCGTCGCTTGTCTGTTGTGTCTCATGTCTCTCAAAATGGCTACCGCTGAATCCAGTATTCCAAACACCATGCAGTTTAATATAAAATTTGTGCAGGTTATTGAACTATATCCTGTATTATATGACATCACTTTGCCAGATTATTCCAATAGGAATGCTGTAGAAAAAGCGTGGCATGAAGTGTCCTTCAGATTGAATTTTTCAGGTGAGTAGAATTTAAATATTTTATTTTTTGTCATTGTATCACGATGTTGTTTTTATGTTTATCAGACACTTCATAAAATATTTTGCATAATTTGGTGTCTTTCAGTGTATGCTGTATTGGCAAAAGGAAAAAAAAAAAGATAGGTACTACATTGAAATTGTAATTAAATGTTAATATAATTTTGATCATGAAATCACGACTGTTCAGTATAAATCTTTTAACCTGTTTTCAAAATTTTGTACGATATAAATTAATAAAGCTAAGTTTTTGCTTTTGTAAGCAAATCATATAATATATATATATATATATATATATATATATATATATATATATTCACTAAGTTATTGTTTTAAGTGAAATGCTATATTATTTAATTATAGTAATGTTTTAAAAAATAACTGATTTGCCATAAGCTAACAATTCAGTTAATATTTCTATAGTTGGGGCAATCTGGTATGTATTGGCAAATCAGTAAGTGTATCCTTAATTAAATGTTAAATTTTAAATGCCAATTCAACAGTTTTTTTTTTTTTTTTTTTTTCAGGAATTTTTGTTTCCTATACTATTTCCTAATTTCAATATTTTTTTTCTTTTTTTTTTTTTTTTTTTTATAATGAAAATTTAAGAATATCTTTTTATAATTTAAATGTATATTTTTAGATTTACAGAACTGTACATGTATTTTATTTGTTAAAATTGTGAAAAATGGTTATTCCCACCATGGCATTTTTTTTTTTCTTTTCTTCCCTTTTCATGTAATTTCAGAATTTTTAAAGCTATATCACAATCAGCCCTGATTTACAGTCCTATTATATGATTTAAATGTAACTTTCAGATTTTGTTGATGTTTTGTTCCTATGCTCTTCTTAACTGAGTGTGTATAACTAGATATGTATTTTAATATGTTGTTTCTGAAAGTATTCATAAAATACCTCAAATTTATTTATTTATCATACAGCAAACACTGATTTTTTAAATTTTTAGTATTTCATTTTGCTGCTAAAAAAGTCAATGAAAATTCGCATTAGTGAACTCAATTTCAAAATGTAAAAAAAATGTTAAAAATCCTTCTTTATAAAAAAAAAAAAAAAAAACCTTTTTTAATGTGTATGAATTTTCTAAATCTGAAAATAGAAATTTTAAAAAAAAGCTAATTGGGGGAACAAATTTTCCCATAGAATAATATGGGTCGCAGCTGTTCATAACACTGTATGTAACTTAATGTATGCCCTGCAATATTCAAATAGTAAAAAAATATGGAAGTGGTTGAAACAATAACACAAAATTAGTTCATGTGAAAGCTTATTTTTCTGGATGCACATAAAGATGTAATTTTTTTTTTTTTCAGTAACCCAATGCAAAATGAGGTGGAAAAGCATATACGTTCAAGCTACTTGAGAATGCAACCTCCCAGTGGATCTCAAGGAGCTGCCAAAAAACAGCCCTACTATCTGCATGAATATTTGCAGTTTCTTAAGCCATATACCAAACCAAAAAAGTAAGTTGTATCTTTTTATTTCTATTTAATTCATATTTGCTATTGCAATCCTTACTTGGGAAAAATGCAAAAATTTAATATTTCATTTCTAATTTTGTTATCCTGTAGATTTTTTTTTCTTCTGTACTTTCTGCAACAAGTCTCATTCGTAAAACCTTTTTCTTCAAGAAGTCGTAATTTCATAAAAATATCAATTAATATACCACTGAATTTATAACCAAAACATATAAAATAATATTTAATAATTCATATAAAAATCGTGCAAAAAAAGATTTTTAAGTTATAAAATGATACAAATTTCCATTGTCACTGAGTTGGTAAATCATCAGAGAATAAATAAAATAAAAATTCATTTATTGATGCACTAAGTTAAAAATCTGAAGAATGGTAACCATTTATGTGTTGTGTATTGCCTTTCTCTGATACGTAATGTAATAACTTGTGTACATGTATCTTTAATCATGTGAATTATGTAGTATGTTTATAATTATATCTGATTTCTGCTGTTATGTTTTTTGAAATTTGTTTTGAAGCTGACCTTACTCATTGAAAACTGAGCCCGACCCGCAAGAAAAATAATTGTTATTAAACTAATGTATATATTTAACCCTGGCTTTCCCAAGATGGGGTCATTTTGAAGTTGAAATTTAGTTAAGCCCGACTCATACAAAAAGTGCGCTAATTCTCCAGTGATAGCAAAAGTAACCAGTGAAATGTTTGCAACTTTTAAATAAAATAAAAAAAGCGTGGTGCTGGTGATTTCCACCAAATATGCCAAGCGACATATGAAAGCAATTTTTCTGCAGTAACGTAACGCCTTTGATCTTGGGAAAGCAAGGGTTAAACTAAATATAATTTACTTTTATTTATGGCAAAACCTTTTTAAACCAAAATAAAATGCTGACGACTATTAATGCACTATTCCTGCATGTGAAAGGAAGACATCAGTTGCTGCCTACTATATAGATGCTACCTATTTTCTTAATTACCAGAATTTCAGTTTTCCTAGCCAATTTCTCTATGAATATTCTTGGTTGATGAATATTTCTAAATGTTATAAACACATTTTTAAATATTACTGTTTTATGCAAGGAATAGAAAAATGCACTTATAATGTAGAACCAAATTTAAGTGGGATAACCATAGTAAATCATAAATGTATTATCCAATGTTGATAATTAAATTTGTATTCCCATATGTATAGTGATTACAATCGAATCTTGTTAATATTCTGTTTATAAACCAGTGTTTCCAATTTAGCAGAATTTCTGCTAAATTTAGCGGATTTTTGACACGATCTACAGGGAAAAAATAGAAGTTTAGCGGATTGGATTTTACACTACACTGTTGTTACTCTATGGGCAATTGAATTTTTAGCAGAATTTCATGTGTACTTTTAGAGGAGAAAAAAATTTTAAGTTGGCAAAACTGTTATAAACCCAGCCATCTGAACCGTCAGCATTGCAAACTTTTTTTTTTTTTAAACCATTGAACTTTTTTTTCTAAATGTAAACATATCAATGTGCTGTTTTTTTTTTTTTTTTTTTTTTACTAAATCAAATGTGCACAAATGTGCTTTGTTTACATTCTAACTCCAAACTTTGTTTATTTTTTCTAGAGGGGTCTTGCACCCATTTTAAAAATTTTTACTAGGGCATCTTCCCATCTTTTTTTTTTTTTTTTTTTTTCTATTTTATATAAATAAAATTTCAAATTTTTTTTAAGTTTATATATATTGTTAATGCTGTATTGAATAAAAGTTTATTTTTTACACTTCCAAATATCTGATGAATTTTTATTTGTTCAGTTTTAAGTCGTTCATATTTGTAAAGTTTGCAAATTGCCAATTTCCTATAAAAATACATTTTGCTGCTGTGCTTGAATAACCACAACTTAAAATATTGTACCCTTGCCAGAATTTTCAAACTATTAAAGTATGTACTGGTGAATTGTTGCTTTCACGCTGCACTTATTACTTTGTGCTTTTGTGTTGAGTGATTGATCTTAAAATATAAATAATAAATTAGCACCAGTTTCAAGATCTCACTAAATGTATTTGGTATAATTTCCTGTTGAGAAACATTATATTCCCAGTGGCAGAAAGTTTTGTAGCTGTCTGCGACAGGCTTTTAAAATTTCATAATCTGTCCGCAAAATTTGTGTGTAATCAGGGGCGAAAATGGCTTGCACTCAAAAAGCCTGAAAGCTGATTTGGGGAGGGGGGGGGGGGGGGGGGGGTAACATCGGTGGTGATCTCGTGCAACTATACACAAATACAATTTTACTGCAGAACAATATAGTATAGGCAGTGTTTGACACAATCCAATATAAATAATTAAAAATAATAAAAGTTTTAGTTTTGATACAGAAGTTTTTTTTAAGTGAATAGTTATTAGAAAGTTGCAGACGAATTTTTTTTATCAGTGCATACAAAAACTGTCCGCAAGCCGTTTTTTTGTGTCTGCGAGTATGTTGCGGTGTTTTTGCCACTGGGATTATATTTACTATGAAAATGTTCTATTTTTAGGCAACTTAAATTTAAAATCATACAAAAATGTTTAGAATATGCTTTTAACTTTTTTTTTTTTTCAGGCAATCGAGCAATTTAATTGATTTCGCAGTTATTGAAGATATCACTTTGCTTGATGACAGTACCATTGAGGAAGAAAGAGAAGTACTGCTGGAAGAAAGCCAAAGCGCACTGCTGGATGATAGTGTGGGGATAGATGAAAATCCACTTCCCCCTGTTAATTCACCTTCAACCTCTTATCCAGAACCAAGTATGGGGCTTGAAGAGATGATTAAAGAAAGAAAGCACGAAAAGCAAACAAAAAAATGTACGATGGAGGATGTGGCAGCAAGTTACTTCGCCAGCCGATCAAAAGAATTATCTAATGATTCCGATGGCTGGTTGAGTTTTTTTAAAAGCTTGCTGCCAGACATCCGGAAATTGACTCCAGTCAATCAAAGACGAATAAAAATAAAAATTCTGGAGTTAATAAATGATATGATAGATGATTAAATTGTTTAATTAATTATTATTATTATTTTTTTTTTTTATCTGTTTTCCAATAAATTTTATATATTTGACAAAGTTGCTGCTGCTTGTCTGTTTAAGTTAAACTTTCTTTCCTATTTACATTTTAGCTTTCAACTGTAATCTTTTTATATTCCAGGATTGTTGACAATCAACGTTTAAAAGATAAAATTTTGAGTTTTGAAAATTGCGGAGAGGGGGGGGGGGAGTTTTAATGCATATTTCAGATATCAGAATATTTTTCCTTGTTAAACAGGTTCAGATTTTTTGCACATTAGTTCAGATATATGTAATGCTTATAGTGGATTCAGAGTAATTATGAAATGCATACACGACAACCTGGAACTGAATACCGAAGCAAAAATCAGTTTACAGTTCCATGAATTTTGAACATCTGCAATATCTATCTATGAATGCTTGCTTGCAAAATCTTTTTTTTTTTTTTTCTCCCATTTTTCTCATTTAGGAAAATCACAATTGTGAAATTATTACTTGATTTTTCAAAGTTTAAATTTCATTTTGTGGGTAAAATACAAGAAAAATGTAATGAACTACGTATTTTTAAATTCAAATTAAGATTTTTTTTCCTGCGGGGAAATTGTTTACATAATTATTCATTAGTGAAAGTATTTTATTAAATTCAGTTTTCACATTCCAAAAATTCACAATTGTTAATTTTATCACGTTTCTTTAATTTTTTTTTTTTTTTTTTTTTTTTTTTTTTAACAAAAGTTCAAAAACGCAAATTTTTATTAAATGCATTTTTTACCTGCAAAATGAAATACTGAAATTTTTTGAAAAATGAGAAGTAAGTTATGATTGTAAATTTTCTGAATATGAAAAACAGAATTTTAAAAAATACATTAAGTAAAGAGATTGTGGAGACAAATTTTCCCACAGAATACCATGAACCATGGCTGTCGATATAACACTAACGCTTCGATTTTTTACAGGGGCACAAAGAAAAATTTATTGCTAAAGGGGCAAATTAACATTTGTAGTCTACATGTTGCTGCCATCCTGAAAATTTCATGAGAAAACAAAGACCACATCTCAATTTGACAAGGAAAATGTCCTAAAATAGATAATTCCAGTTTGGCATTGAAAAATGTATAAAGTGCCCCAATATCCACAAAACTGTTAACAATTTTGCATTTTTAGTCAAATTCTGCCCATTTTTTTCATAGGGTCATAGGCCAATAGGTAAAAATCTCTCTTTGGGAGGTCTTTTTGAGGAATCCTAGCTCATACATTCGAGAATTTTGGAGAAAACCATTTAAATTTTAAAACTCAACACCTATGTCAATGAACAGCCTGAGATCGAATCCGGAACTTCCCATCTAACAGCTTTGAACGCAGAAACATTCGTCCACGGGGGGCATATAAATTTTGAAATATCTTTTATAATTTAATAGCTATTTTATTTTAAATTTTCATCGATTTTACATGCATTTTTTTTTTAACGAATTTTTTAAAAAAAAGTATCGCATACTGAATGTAAAAAAAATAAGACTCAAAACAAACATTTAAACTTTAACGATACAGAATCCGCTAATGTGCAGATTACTTAGTTAAAATGCGGGAAAACTCTTGATTCCACACTTTTAACAGGTCATTTTAGTAAATCTGCAAACTAACTAGGTAATCTGCACATTAGCAGATTTGAGCTTTAATGCTAACATATATACTAAATTTCACTAAATTTGCTTTCAGGTGTCACTTGGCACATTTGGTGAAAATCACCAGCACCACACCTTTTTGTATTGTTTAGAAGTTGCGACATTCCACTGGGTTACATTTGCTATCTCTGGTGATTTAGCGTACTCTTTGAATGAGACAGGCTTAACTAAATTTCAACAACAAAATGACCCGGTCTTGGGAAAGCAAGGGTTAAAAAAATGTCATGAATCTACTATTTTAAATAATTTTAAAAAATCTAATCAAAACTTCATTACAAATGAGGTACCAAATGAAAGATGCAATCTTTCTGAATCCGTCTCACTAAACAGCTTAACAATCAGACAATCAGATTTTTTAAAATTAACTAAAGTATGAAAGGTAACTTGCTATAAAGATGAGTACGAATCGGAATCATCATCTCTCTTGCAAATTATATAAATAGATTAATATGCAAACAAGAAAATTGTCAAATGTTTTTATCATAATCCATATCAGATTGGGAGAATAAAAGTAGAATTGTTCGAATGGTTAATAGAATTTAAGAAAGAAATCAAATGAGTATAATTTTATATTTTCAAACTATTGACATATTAATAAGTTCAAAACTTTGAATAAACACCACTTGCATTGCCGCTTTGATTGCGAACAAATTGATGTTAAAAACATTCAGTTTTCATATTCAGTAAATTCGCAATTATTAAATTTGATCTTGCTGTTCAAAAGTTAATTTTTAAACTTTTTGTATTTTAAGCTAAAATATGCAAATTATCAAATGCTATTTTACATGTTACTTTTAAATTTTTGCCTCCATGTTGGTGAGGCCTTTTAATTTATTCATTTTGGTATTATTAAATAAAAAAAAACCTTATAGTACTTATTTTCATTATACTTATTGTTGCGTTTTTTAGTCAATTTATGATACCAAAGTTCATATTTTGTGTATCGCTTTAAAGTATTGCTAGGTTTAAAATGATGCTTGCAAAGATTGTAAAGATGCATACATTAAAAATAAATTTTCGATAAAATTATCTCATCACACAAATGTCACCATTATTATTATTATTATTATTATTTTTAATTAGATCACTGAACTGAGTCCTTGTGCTTTAAGGGCCCACCAGCGGCTGAGTACTTCTGTGCTCAGAGCTGGTAGACGTGATGTGCCGGGTTCAATCCCAGGTCGTGCTCGTCAGCCTAGCCGTTCGGAGGTTTTAGTGGTTTTCTCCGAAACTTGCATAAATATGGACTAGGTCCCCTTGGAAAGACCTCCAAGGAAGGCACCCCCCCCCCTCTGACCTGGGATCCAAGAGTAGTCGGCCTTATTCCGCAACACCAACACCATGTGCTTAAATTTTGCTTATGTATTTTTTTTTTAATCCTTGCTTATTTTATTGTTACTATCATATCGTTTCTACAAAATATAATCGTAACTGTTCCACATTAGGCAAATATTATATAGTTTATCAAGGGAGTGGCTGTATGCCAGCAGCAACTCGTGAACCGAAAGTAGGTGACGTTGCACCTCACCTAAAATTTAAATTATACTCATTCATAAAGTATAAACATTCATTTAGATAAAATGAGTATTTTTTGTTAATTTTTAGTCAAATTTATGTATTAAAACTACCTAAGTGTTCTCTTCACCTATTTTCAGTTGATGAGCCAACACTGCTGAATGCTGCAATAAATTTATATAGTATAATTTTTTTTTTTCAGATTCCTTGGAACTGGCAATAGTTTTCGAAATATGAGCTTTGGGTATCTCAGAGGAGAAACCACAATAGGCAAGATAGTAGAGGAAACGTGCAAAACAATTTGGGAAATCTTGTTGCTTCAATACATGCCTTTGCCTACAGAAGAAATATGGAAGGAATCCGCAAAGAGTTTTATAGAAAAGTGGCAAATGCCCAATTGCATTGGAGCAATTGATGGCAAACACATCAGAATTCGCCAACCGCCAAACAGCGGATCAGCGTATCATAATTACATGGGGTTTTTCTCCATAGTTTTATTAGCTGTGGCAAATGCAGATGGGTTGTTTACAATTGTCTGTGTTGGAGACTATGGAAGAAACAGTGATGGTGGAGTTTTGCGGAATTCTCCGTTAGGAGATTTACTGCGAAAAGAACAATTAAATATTCCTTCTCCAACCCCACTTCCAAATGAAACTGAACCTTTTCCCTACTATTTTGTGGGTGACGAAGCCTTTCCGCTCACAGAAAATTTACTGCGGCCATATCCAATGAGGGTTGGTTGATTGGATGGTTAAATGGCTTTTTTTGGCGCAAGGTCCAAAGTAGTACATGCTGCGCCAAGCAAATAGGTAAAAGATAATGAAGCCTCTGGATGGGGTTACCCATCCAGAAAGTCATTAAAAAACACAGAAAAAAGAAGTAAAACTACATATAAGATAAAATCAAAAATAATAAAAACAGTATACAATAAAAACAGATGTAAAATAGGAAGAACATTGTAAACAATAAAATCAGATGTCAAAGTAAAAGCCAGCCTCCTTTAAAAAATTTGTCAACTGATGATGAGGATTTGCATCTACGAGGCTTGTCAGATTGGGTGAAGATGAGTTAAAATAATGCCTATACAGATGACGAAGACAAGGACAGTTAGTGAGCAGATGGCGAATGGTAAGCACACAGAAATGACATTTCGGACAGTCAGGTTCCGGTTGTCCAAGTAGTAAGTATTTATGTGTGATCCTTGAATGCCCAATTCTTAAACGAGTAATTATGACATCATGTTTTCTAGGACTAAGTGTAGGCCAGACTGCAATTTGAGGTTTTATTTCAAGTAATTTATTATTTTGTTGATTATTCCACTCCATTTGCCAATTATTTCTGAAAGTGCTTTTTAGTGTGTGCTTAATGTCATCATAAGGGATAGGACAGTTTAAAAGAATAGAAGCCTGCCTTGCAGCTTTGTCTGCTGCTTCATTGCCTTTGATGCCAACATGGCCTGGAACCCATCAGAACAAGATATGAAATCCCTTCTTCAGAAGGTCGTTATATGTTTTTAAAACAGAGATAAAAGAAAGAGTGCAAGAGCTAGAAGAAAGAGAGTCAAGAACACTCTTTGAGTCCGTATAGATAATGAATTTTTTGCTGCAGTGAGACGAAATAATATTTACAGCTACCTCAACTGCAAAAAACTCTGCAGAAAAAATGGAAAAAGTACTAGGGAGTTGATAGCTATAAATGGTGTCACCAGTGACAACACCACAGCCAACTTTATTACTTGTCTTGGAGCCGTCAGTAAAAATCTCAACATAATCCTTATATTCAGAGCGATGAGATGAGAAAAGCGCTTGAAAAATGGAAGCATCTGTGTTAGATTTGTCAAAACCACTAAATGGATGAAGACAGGAAATAGCTTGGGAATTCCAAGGTGTCATGTTTAAAAGAGACCGGGGCCGAACTTTGGTATGAATATGAGAGGTGCCTGCAAAAAAGTTTTTAATTCTAACAGCGAAATGTGGGATGCAAGATGGGCGATTCACATAAAGATTATGATCGTTGCTATTAAAATGTGAATGAAGCGGATGATTGGGATGTGAAATAATGCGATAGTACAATTCAAGTGAAAGTCTTTGTCTAATATTAGTGAGAGAAGGCTCCACACAGTCAGCATATAAACTAGAAACAGGACTAGTGCGGAATGCTCCTGAGCAAATTCTAAGTGCACTGTGGTGTAATGTGTCAAGTTTTTTAAGGTAAGAATGAGGTGCTGATCCATAAACCTGGCAAGCATAATCAAGTTTAGAGCGAACAGTAGCCCGATAAATTTTTAGTAACGATGGACAGTCTGCTCCCCAAGAAGTGTTAGATATGACTTTTAAAATGTTTAGTGCTTTATCACATTTAATTCTTAAATATGAAATATGAGGTATAAAAGTTAATTTCCTGTCAAAAATAACACCCAGAAAGCGAGCAGTGTCAACAACGGAAATTGGCCTGTTATTAATCAGAATCTCAGGATCAGGATGAAGACCTCGTTTACGGCAAAAATGCACACATTGTGTTTTGTCAGTGGAATATTTAAAACCATTTTTATTTGTCCATTTAGTGATATTTTTTATAGCAAGTTGCAGTTGGCGTTCTATGAAGCGCATGTCATTTTCCTGGCAAGAAATTTGCAGGTCGTCAACATATAAAGTTCCATAGACACTTTGAGGCAGTTGTTTTAGAATATCGTTAATTTTTAAAGAAAAAAGAGTAACACTCAAGACACTGCCTTGAGGCTTTCCTTCCTCTTGGAAATAAAAATCTGAATAAACTGATCCAATGTGAATTTGGAAACGGCTGGTCTTTAAAAAGTTTGCAATAAAAATAGGGAGATTTCCTCGAAAGTCCAAATTATATAAATCTCTTAAAATGCCATAGCACCAAGTCTTGTCATAAGCTTTTTCCATGTCAAGAAAAAATGACACCAAATGGTTCTGCTTTTCGAATATTAGTCTCCAGTAATAAAATATTGTCAACCGTTGAACGGCACCGTCGAAAACCACTTTGTCATGAAGAAATCAAATTACTTTTTTCTAAAATATAAACAAGCCTAGTATTTACCATCTTTTCTAGCAGCTTACATAGACAGCTTGTAAGAGCAATGGGTCTGTAATTATTGGGGTCAGTAGCATCTTTACCTGGCTTAGGAAAAGGAATAACAATAGCATCGTGCCAAGCAACAGGGAAAATATTTTCAGTCCAGATCCTATTGTAAAGATGAAGGAGATTTTTAAGAGACTGTTTTGATAAATGTTTAATAATAATATAGGTAACACCATCGGGTCCGGGAGCAGAGTTATGGCAATGTTTCAAACTATTTTTTAATTCATTATCTGTAAAAGGTCTATTGTAGTCTGGTGAAGAGCGGGAGTGAAAATTGATTGATGATCGTTCAGAATTACGTTTATGAGACATAAAAGGTTCGGAATATGAGTTAGAACTGGAGATATGAGATAAAGTTTTACCAATGGTGTTTGCAATATTTTTAGTAGAAGTTATAGTTTGGCCAATATCTATTAAAAACGAAATACTTTGATTAGAATATATTCCCATTGCTTTCTTGACACGACGCCAAAGTTGTTTACTGGTTACATTGGAGGTAAGGCTGGACACATATTGAATCCAGGAATTTTTTTGGGAGATCCTGCGGATTCTTCGTGCGGCTGCCCTTGCTTTTTTGAATGCGATATAATTAGCAGTTGTTGGGTACCTCCTGAAAATTCCCCATGCTTTTTGCTGCTGTCTTTTTGCAATATTGCAATCATCATTCCACCATGGCTTTGAATGTTTCTGGAGACACCCAGAAGATTTTGGAATAGTAAAATTAGCTGCATTTATTATGCAATTAGTGACATCAGTGATTGCTTTGTTGATATCACCTTCAGTCATATCATGGGTTATAGTTGCATTGATAGTGAACGCAGTCCAGTTGGCTTTGTCATATATATAATGTGGATTACCCGGATGATGTTCATTAAAATTATAAAAAGAAAAATAAAGGAAAGTGATCACTACTATGTAGATCGTTACTCACAAAAAAATTAAAATATGGGTAAAGATTGGGAGAACAGATGGCGTGGTCAATTGCATGGAAAGTCCTAGAAGGTTCCTAATACAGCTGAATTTTTGCAATCCAGTAAGCAACAAATCAATTGTGACAATGATTGTTTACATTGTAAATGATATGCGGATTTTAGAGAATTGTGGATTTTAGGGTTGCGGATTTTTGAGAGTTGACTGTATTGTCCCCGTTATTTAAGATACACAAGTTGTTGTCAGAAATAACATTTTCAATGGTTTGACCACGGGGGTTATTATTAGGGCTTCCCCACAGCAAATTATGTCCATTGAAATCTCCAAAAATTAAGAAGGGATTTGGAAGTTGAGAAATAAGGCTATTGAGGTCATGCTGGTTTATGGATGCATTTGGTGGAAGATAGAGAGTGCAGATGGTCATTAATAAATGAGAGTGTATCTGAATGGCAACAGCTTGAATGTTCGTATTTAAAGGGATATTGGAGTGCGGTACATTATTAGAAATCAGAAGGGCTACCCCACCTGTAGCTCGGTCAGACTGTGTAAAATCTTTCCTGAAACAGGTATAGCCACGAATTTTAACTTTTTCGTGTTGTCTTAAGTATGTTTCTTGGAAAGCGAAGCATATAGGTCAATGATCAGAGATGATATCTCTGATTTCATCACGTTTATTAATAAAACCCCGGCAATTCCATGAAATGAAATTGGTCATTATTTTTTTTTTTTTTTTTTTAGATTATAACATCCACGTCATTGTCCTCTGATGCAGTAGACATTCCGTCCTCTCCATCAGAAGGATGGAGGCTGATCAAATCATCTTGTTTTGGAACATTTACTTTATTATTTTTATTCGTAGCTGGAGTGGGCAATTTTGTTAGTTTCTTTTTCTTGATATTGAGACGAGAGGGTGAATTTAAATGTTTTAGAGAGATAGAGTTAAGACTTTTTTCAGACAATAAGGTTTTAGGAGTTTGTGGCATTTTCTTTAAGTTTCTTGATTTGGATGAAGATGACTGTGAAGAGTTAGAAGCCTGATTTGGATTGGTTTGTAAGCTTGGGGAATTCTTTAATGCAGTTACAACTGGAGAGCTAGTATTATGAACAGTGTCAGTTTGGATTGCGATAGACTGATATGTTTTTTTGGTAACTATGGCAGCAGCATATGATTTTTTAACAATGGGTGTCCTTGATTCCACAATTTTCCGTGCTTCGGGATATGATATGTTTTGTTTTGTTTTAGTAGTTTGTATCTCCTTTTCAATTTTCCATTTTTCACATGATTTCGAATAAGATGGGTGATCCTTTTTGCAGTTAACACAACAGACTGGGGCTTCACAATTTTCACTGTCATGGCCAATTGCACTGCAACGGGCACATGTTAGTTTACCACGGCAAGAGGTCTTTGAGTGGCCAAAACGTTGGCAATTGAAACATCTTAGAGGGTTAGGGATGTATGGTCTTAAAGGGCATTCAAGGTAACCAGCTTTGATTGATTGGGGAAGTTTAGGTGAGTCTATTGTCAAAATAATGTGTTTGGTGGGAACAGGCTTATTATCACGGAAGATTGAAATTCGTTTAACGGCAATAACTTTTTGGTCTTTCAAATTATCGAGTATTTCACTTTCTGGAATATATTGTAGATCTGGTTCAGAAATCACACCACGACAGACATTTAATGTTCTATGTATACTTACAGTGACTGGTATATTGGCAAAGTGGGTACATTTTTTTAAGTTATTAGCTTGCTTGTTATTTTCGACCTCAATTAGTAGTTCACCTGATCTAAGTTTTTTAACAGACTTTGGATCACCCATTATCGATTGCAATGATTTCTGAATCAGAAATGGAGAGGTCTTAAAGAAATCTCCTTCATTTCTCTTTACCACAAAAAATCTTGCCTCGCAATTCAGGAATACATTATTTTCGTTAAGAGTGGAAGAAAACTCTTTCATTCTTTCCGCCCAAGATTTCTCATTTGAATTTTTGATAGCTTGGCCCGAGCCAGACGCATTATTCGTATTTCCTTTAGTTGTAGCCATATTGAGATAAGAAAAAAGAGTCGAGGGTTTCCTTAGTCCCACAAGTCAGCCCATTTCTTAAACGGACGGAAAGCAAAGGGTTTTCAGAATCGCTCCCTGGGACACCCATAACCACTCACCAGCTACCAGATTATTGACCCAGCCCAGGAATCACATGTGGTAGTCGTGGTAGTCCGGTGTTTCTCGTTCGAGTAGTCACCGTTGTCTCATTTTCACCAAGGGCACCAGTCTCCCAGTGTGCTCCCAAGGCTAGACTACCGCGAGACCGTCACCAAATCGCCAACCCAATAACCAGCACCACATCTACACCGGTCTCAGCTTGGTTAATGTTTTAGAAATTAACTAATTTTAGTAGAACCAACAAGAACAAGACCAAAAAATAAAGGTGAGTAAAAACAAACAAGGTAAGTAGAAACCAAAAAGGTGAGTAAAACAATGTAAAGTGTTTCATTTTTTTTTTTTTAATTTTTCAAATTTTTAATTTTTTTTTTTACAAGAACAATAAACAAGAAAAAGTACCAAAACCTGATTGGAAGTAAAAAACCAAAAAAACTAACGACAAAAAAGCAAGAAAAAATGCCAAAAACTTATTAGCAGGGAAAAAAATAAATAAATAAATAAAATAAAAAAAATAAATAAATAAAAAAATAAATAAATAAAAATAAAAATAAAATAAAAATAATAAATAAATAAAAGGAGAGAAAAAAAGATCACTCGGGCCCGGGGTGCGTGACTCCCCCTGAATACCTAAAGAAGGTATCCCCCTGGGGGTATCCAATGAGGGATTTGGATAACAACAAAAGAATTTTTAATGGTTGCTTATCAAGAGCAAGGAAGACCGTTGAATGTGCTTTTGGCAGACTGTCTTCCAAATTCAGGGTATTATACTCCCGCATAGGTTGTGAACCTGCAAAAGTGGAGTTAATTGTGAAAGCAGCATGTGTTCTGCATAATTTTATATACAAAAATGAAAAGTTTTGTATATATCCAAATGAAGACACCCCTGTCCCATTTGGAAAACCATTGAAACCGCAGAGTAGAAGATGTGGAAATAAGGCTCTGTATAACAGGGATAAGTTATCCCACTTCTTTTTAAAGCCGGAAAATGCTGTGCCATGGCAAAATTATTATTGTGTGAAAAATTGATTCTTTATAATTTGTAAATTTTTGTAAATATTTTATATATATTTGTAAATTTATTCATATATGTATTGTTCGTATTATTCGTATATATATTGTTTGTATTATTCATATTTGTATTGTTTGTATATTTATTCATACGTATTGTTTGTATATTTATTCATATGTATTGTTCGTATTATTTGTATATGTATTGTTCGTATATTTATTCGTATATGTGTTATTGTATGTATGTATTACTTGTATATGTACTCTGGCAGTAGGCAAGGGGGCCTGCCTAATGAAAACTCCCCATGAGAAACTGTGCATGGCAACCTCTACGTGGTGTTTCTAGGGGAATGCTGACATGCGTGCAATTAATGCAATACAATATCCCCTCTCCAATCTATAATGATGTGCCACCTCAGATTGCATAAATTATATATTGCAAAAAAAAAAAAAAAAAAAAAATCTTTTTGCATTACATTAAGGTTTATTTTATTAACCTCTATTGGAATTTCCTTGGGTAATTAAATCCCATGTAATTTTCGGGGAAATTTATTACTACAGTTATTGATCACCCAAAATGCATTTTTTTTAAATATTTTTATATTCAAGAAATTCACAAATGTTAAATTTTGACTTGTTTATAACAAAAATAATAATTTTAATATCTCATTAATTGGACCACCAAATATGAATTTTATTTGAAAAAAATTTCTTTGAATAATTTTGGGTTTACTGTCATTAGCGTTTCACCTTACCCCCCCCCCCCCCCCCCCCCCAGAAAAAAAAAAAAAAATTGGTTTTTGATGAATTAAAATTTATATTGGGTGGTGCAATTGGTATAAGACCTTAAAAGTAAATAAAAGAAAGATGAAAACTGCAAAAATTTCATAAGGGTTTACAAGTATAGTTTTTTTTTACTTACATCAGTCAACATTGAATTATTTTATTATGCCAATGGATAAATTATTGAATGTTACTTAAATGTTAACAATTATTTTCAATAAAGCTATAACTATTAAAATCTACCTCAGTGAGACAACACATTTAATGTATTATTATTAATTAAATTAATAATGCATATAAATTATACAATAACACAATTAAAAT
This sequence comes from Salticus scenicus, assembly GCA_963930645.1. Classification (NCBI taxonomy): domain Eukaryota; kingdom Metazoa; phylum Arthropoda; class Arachnida; order Araneae; family Salticidae; genus Salticus; species Salticus scenicus. Next base: position 262,896,249 of record OZ005658.1, read on the forward strand.
TTTCTTACCTTAAAGTTATTTGTAGGCGTTCTTGTGGGCTCACAGCTTGTCTATAATTCGTATCTTTCTTTTGGATACGAGGTCCAAGCACAGATAATAACTTTTGGAAAGTTTCTATCCCCATCCAGTGAAATTGATGGAATTTATCTGGATGATTAACCAAATCCTTCTGAACTACATGAGTACCATGTTGTGGTTGCATCAAATTCAGAGGATGCACCCAATAATTTCTTTTCCTTTTTCTTGATAAAAGCAAAGAGAGCATTAAAACATCTTCATCTTCCGAAGATAATTGTTGAATATTAGCACTGGCTATATTGATTATATAAACAAAAGCGTCAAGTAAACACACGTGATCAAATACGCTTCCTTCGCAGGATGTGTATGTCGCTTCGGTGTGAGTGTGAATCTCGAGTCGCTTGCGCCACATCTCCAATTCAAGAGACGTGTGTCGCTTATGCCGCTGTCGCTTGCCTCTTTGATGTGCGGCAGGCCTTAGATAACACACTGACTGGGTAGTAGATGACTCGTGCACCTCAGCACTTCGTTCTTTGCTCCTGCTGGAGTAGAACGCACCTTCATCTACTAACAGCGTAGAGGATTAGGAATGTATTGTCTTATGGGGCATTCAAGGTAACCAGCTTTTATGGAGCGTGGTAATTTAGGGGAATCTATTGTTAAAATAATGTGTTTTGTTGGAATAGGCTTATTGTCACAGAATATAGAAATACATTTCACTGCAATAACTCCTTGGTCTTTCATGTTTTCTAGAATTTCGGATTCTGGGACATATAGAAGATCTGATTCTGAGATGACACTGTGGCAGATGTTTAGTGTTCTGTGTGAACTAACAGTTACTGGTATGTTTGCAAATTCGGTACATTTCTTAAGATTGTGTGCTTGTTTTTCATTTTCTACCTCAATCAATAATTCACCTGATCTAAGTTTCTTTACAGACTTCAGATCACCCATAATAGACTGAAGTGCTTTCTGTATCAAAAAAGGAGACGTTTGTAAAAAGTCTCCTTCATTCCTCTTAACCACAAAAAATCTAGCTTCGCACTTCATAAAAACATTATTCTCACTCAAAGTGTAAGAAAATTCCTCCACTCTATCTGCCCATGACTTACCCTTTGAGCTTGCATTAGCTTGGCCCGAGCCAGAAGCATTATTCGAATTACCGTAATTTTCGGTAGATAGGCCGCACCAACGGAAAAACACTAAAATTAAATTAACTTTCATCAGATAGGCAGCACCATCACATAGGCCGCGGCCTGTACCGAGATAAATCTATAGCTTAAACAAATCTTTACACATACCTCGATTTTGTAATCGATTTTTTTTTTTTTCAAAGCATTTATTTATTTTTTTTTCTTTTATTACTAATACATTAGAATTAAATTGTCGGGAACTCACAGATTTCGAATTACGAAAATTTCCAAAATATACCTAGATCTTTCAGAAATTGGACGCATTTACCTAAGTAAAATATATGATACAATATGAATGTTGGTTTTAAAAAAAAAATAATAATAATAAATAAATAAAGATATAAAAATAATAAATTATTGATTGATTTATTCATTCATTCAGTATTTCTATTTTATGAGATATACTGAGAAATGCATGTTCCTCTGTTTTTTAATCCCGTAAATCACTGTTTTTCTCTATCTAATTCTAAAAAAAAAAAAAAATGAATGAATAATTCTAGCTCTTAGCAAAGCAATAAATATACCCACTTGAGTTTTGTTTATTTCTGCTACAGCTGCATTTTCCTTTCTCATTCACTTGATTGCACTTGCCCTTTGACCTTTATCAGCACATAGCCCAAGTGATGGCTCTTTTTTTTTTTTTTTTTTTTCTCCTGTTTGTTTTACTGAATGAACTTTGGACAACACGATTAAAAAAAAGAAAGATAGATAGATAATGAGATCAGAAAGTTTTTTTTCTTTTTTTTCCCGTGGGATAGGATTATTGTGGAAGTGGGAGAAAGTTTGTTTAGGAAAGTTTGGATTTTTATGCAGAATTTGATGGATTTAAGTCTTTTGTTCTTTTCTTTATTATTATTATTTACATACGCATATGCAGTTATGTAAGGATACATATTCAATATAACATAATGTTCTCATTTCAGAAATAGTTTAAATATCACCAATATAAGATTTTACTATATGCTAATTATGTAGAAATAATTTGAATATCATCAAATTATAAAAGATATTAATACTGATTTTGGAATATTTCGATCAGTGGTGATGGCATATGTTGAGAGTTTTGATAATGTTATTTATTTCAGGTCAATCATTTTTTAGTAAACAGAGCTCTAGATTTACTGCAAGATTTTTGTCTGGTGCTGCCATCTACTGACAAAATACATAATCAAATTCAAAATATTTAGTTTTTACGCATTCTGTGCTTTTGAAATTAAATGATTAAAAATTTTTGAGATACAAGAATTTTTTTCTCAACAGATAGGCCGCAGTTGTCGATTTTGAACTTTTAAACACATATAAGCCGCGGCTTATTTCCCGAAAATTATGGTACCTATATTTGTAGCCATAATTAGAGAGAGAAGGGAAAAAGGGTGAGTGTTTCTTCCAACACACAAACGCAAAGGGTTTTCAAGAATCCTCTCTGGGACACCCATAACCACTCACCAGCTACCAGGCCGCCAACCCAGTTCAGGCACCACATGTGGCAGTCATGTTAGTCCGGTGTTTCTCGTTCGAGAAGTCATCGTTACCTCACCTTCACCAAGGGCACCAGTCTCCGAGTGTGATCCCAAGTAATAAAGCGAGTTAAGTAATAACTTGAGCAATTCCTTCTGCATTTCTGATGCAAATTTAGATTCTGAATGTTGAAGCAGTTACTGCCTTAACCACAAAATGGGAAAGAAAATAAATTATTTTTCATTTTTAACATTTACTTGATTCTTTTTTTTTTTAATTGTTTAATTTGCAATTGAAATTCTTTAAAAATAAATTTGCAAAATGTAAATTATGTAATTTCTCACTTAAATTTAAAAGATTCCACTTATTTTTTATTGGAGTGGGAAAGTCCCACCCAATATTTTTTCCTAGTACAAACCCTAGTATAATCTTTTCATAAATTGTAGAAATTGTTGTATAGCAGCACCACTGGTTGAGCGATTGACACCAAAATTTGATAAGCACTATTTTAGGTCAAGGTGCATCTATTCTATAAATAAATTTATATGCAATTCTGTGTAGTAGTTCCTGAGATATAGTTGCCAAAAGATTTTTGTCTCACACATACTCATAAAGAGATAGACATTTACTAAAATTGGTCAAATTGTGTTCTTAAAATGTGTAAATCTACTGAAAACTGACAGTGTGCAGTAATTAGTCTTTCAAATTTTTAAGCTGTGTATGTGTTCTTTTAGAAAAAAATTTTTTTGCAACTTACAATTTTCAAATCTAGTTTTATTGTTTTTTAAAATGAAAATTTTCAATATATCGATTGGTATTTATTGTCATTATTAATATTTTAGCCTATCTAAATTGAATGATAAAAAAAGGCGTCGCCTCCAAGCATCTATTAAGAAGAATAGTGAAATCCTGCTGGAAACAGTTTGCGATAATGTTGATTCTTTCAGAACCAATGCAAACAAAGTTAATCAACCATTAGTTGAGGAAGTTGATTCTTCAGAAAGCAGTAATCCTGATTTTATTATTGATCAGTTTGCCAGTACTAGTAATTTTAGAACCAAATCATCACCCCTGAAATCGATTGATGATTATTCATCAGCAATTTTCAACAGCGAATCATCAGCATCAGATTATAACTGTAATTCTGATGAAGAAAACATAAGTATTGCAGAATTTTTAAAGCAGTGGTGGCACGAAGAAAAGGTAGCATTGTCAGCTCTTAGAAAATTACTGAAAGGATTAAAATTATGGTTTCCACAGTTACCATCAGATGCCAGGACTCTTTTACAAACACCCTGACATGTAGAAACTGTGAAAATGGGTGAAGGGGAATGAAAATCTTGGTGGTCACTTTGAAGCACAAAATTGTCTATTCTCATCCAGTAAACGTATTTGAATGTTTTGTCAGAAAGAGACCTCTAATAAAATTGTTATTACTGGCCACTGACTATTGTTCAACTTTATAAGTTTTGCTCACCGTATTACTTTCATCATTATACATTATTTATATATAGTTTTTGTTGTTGTTAATCTACATATTTATTAATTATCATTCTCAATGTATTACATTCTAACTTTTTATTATCAATCTTATTCATTATTAGTAACAAGCAAAAGTATCAAAATTACTAATTTTAACAAAAATATATTTATTACATTGTGAATTTTACACAATTTAAACTTCTTTTCTGTATTAATTTTCTAATCTATACATAATCTACTTTCAACCTCTAGCTCAGTTACAAACTACTCTGTGGTATGCTTCTTAGAAGAAAATAATTCTGTGTATGCCATACCAAATTTATGGTTAAACGATCCTACAAAGGATTATACTACTTGCATGTGGCCTCCAGGAGATCAGAAGAAGGTTGATTACGCCATACAAAACTTGACATTACCAGATATTAAATAAGGAATGTAATGTAAAGATAGTGGCCCAATCACGTAAGTACTTTGAAGAAAGAATAAGCTAACAAGGAGACGGCAAGGGTGTGGGGTCCTCAAATCGAACGGAGGTTCCGCATGTAATTAGCACTCAGTGAGTGTATTCATATACTCAAACCCTAGAGCGCACTACTTAGCCATCGCCGAGAAAAAAATTCCTGAAGTTTGAAAAAAAAAAAAATTTTTTAATTTGTATTAAAATTTAATGAATCGTTATAAACAATTTCTTTTCAATTTTTATACATTGTTAAATCACGAATTTAATGATTTCTAACTTTTTAACGATTAGAACTCAGAACTGTAGATAGAATAAATATGTATAGTGCAACAGTCAGGTCAAACGAATGTACGTCGAATGGAGCGTTAGTCCCACTACACACTGAAGAGACACAAGACAAAGTTTGAAGCGACATGCGACACACGCATACTCTAAACAGTTTTCAGGAGATGAAGTTGTATTTAGAGCATGCGCATGTCGCTTCAAACTTTGTCTCATGTTTCGTCAGTGTATAGCGGGCCTTACGAACAGATGAATTTGTAATTTGTAAATTCTTCATATTATTTTTGATATATTGAATTTTATTTAATTCCAACCACATGCGAATAATAAATTTCCATATGTTTAATGTTAAAAAGTTAGAAATCATTAAATTTGTGATTTAACAATGTATAAAAGTTGAAAAGAAATTGTTTATAATGATTTATTAAATTTTAATAAAAATTAAAAATTCTTTTTTTTTTTCAAAATTCAGGAATTTTTTTCTCGGCGATGGCTAAGTAGTGCGCTCTAGGGTTTGAGTATATGAATACACTCACTGAGTGCTAACTACATGCGGAACCTCCGTTCGATTTCAGGACCCCACACCCTTGCCGTCTCCTTTTAAGTATAGTTTACATTCTTAATTAAATTATTGGTTTAAATCATGGAAAGTCAAACTCTCACAATTTAAATTAAAAACAGAGTTTTTCTAACTTGTAAATTTTTAAGAATTTAATAAAACATTATCAAGAAAGAATAAGTTATAACAGCCATAATTATTTTTAAAATTAACAATATTTTTTATAAAAATCAAAGACACATAAAGTAAACCTAAGAAAAGCATTTTTTAAACTTACAAATTTGTTTTTGTAACTTTCTTTTTCTTTTTTCTGAACTAAAAATCTTGTTTGTAACATTGTGAAAAATAAATTTCAACACTTATTTTCAAGTTATAAAAGTTAACCAATATATTCTATTTTGTTACATGAAAAGCTATGGTGTTAAAATGAAATCCTTTAAAATTACAGGAGAATTAGTCAGTCATTTTACGTATCTTGTAACCCTAGTGGATATGCACAATTTATATCTATATATTGCTCTATTTAGTAAACAGAAGAGATAAAATATTTTGTATTTGTATATAAAAGTTCAAAAAATTGTCCCAGATTTGTAATTTACAGTACTTAACATTATACTAATTTGTTTTGTTTCTGTAGGTTCTTTGAAAGGGGTGTGGAAAAAAGAAGAGTTGTATGAAACAACAAGTGACGTGGAACGTTTCAACAGACATGGAGCGGCCAATGTCTCAAAAAAAAAAATATATATATATATATATATGATGATAGTGAACTAATATTCACAGACGACATCATTCCACCATCACCTTCAGCTTCACTGATGCAAAAAAAAAAAAAAAAAATCTTTGGACAAGGTGTTTTTTAAATCTATTTTTAAAGTTATAATTTTTTTTCCTTTTCATTGTATATATGCTTATTAACGAAAGTATTATGTCTATTTCTATAGGTCAAATTTCTACAAAAAAGACTTCTCTTTTCTTTGAATCAGAAAAGTTTGATAAAACAGCTGCAGATGTGCCTAGAGAAGTACGTAATTTATGGATACATTTTTTACCGTTTCTTTCATTTTTTCTTTCTTTTTAATGTAAAATTTTGGAAAATTTTTTAAAAAGTTCATCGACATGCCCCTGGACTTCTTCAGTTGTAATCTTAGAGGATATTTGTTGACTTTCTGTTTTTTTTTTTTTTTTCAGTTCTAATTTAAAAGATAACATCATCTGGCATCAGTAATGAGAAACAAATACATTTTGACTGTGTGCATGATATGTGATATTAGCGAAATGCAAGGGATAAAATATAGCCTTTTCTTTTACCTGATAACATTAGGAATTAAAAAAAAGTTTTATTTTATATTAGAGTAACACCGAGTAAGCAAATATTTCATCCCAGAATATACCTGGGTTTTATGGATTTTTTAAAAATGTGTTGTATTTGAATGAACAAAATGTTACATAGCGATAAATGTTTTTCATCCTTTTTTTTTTTCTTTAGGTTTCCCATTCTTCGCAGGAACGAAATTGTAATGGAAGCACTCTGACTGTCATTCAAATTACTCTTTTTTTTTAATTTTTTTACTTAATTTTTGGTGAAAAGATAAAATTTTTATGAAAGATTTTTATTTATTTATTTATTTTTTCCTTTTTTTTGAGGCGAGTAGAGTGAAAGAGAAGATCAGGGTTACAGTAAAAAGCAGAGGATAATTGACAAAAAATAAATAAAGCATTTTAAATTAACCCAAAAGTAATGCAAAAACCTGTTATCATAGTTTTTTTTTTTTTTTTTTTGAGGGGGGGGGGGGGGGAGAGTAGAATCTTTCGTAAGTCCAAATATTGAGGGAGATTTTTATGAGCTACTTATATTACAAGTTTAAACTTTTTTTTTTTTTTTTTGCTATGAATGTGAAGATAGAAAATTAAAAGTATGAAATAATTAGACTAATTAACTAACATTAAAGTTATAATTCTTGTATTATATATAACAATGCTTCTTCATTTTATTGTACTTTGTTGTCTCTGAAAATTTAAAATACCTTTTTATTACAGAATATCAAAATCAAGAATAAGACAAACATGTATGTTAGTTATATGTATTATGTGTTTGGTTGATGATTCTTGGGCATTCTAGTTAGATTTAAAAAAAAAAAAAAAGTTGGATGTTTGATATTTTCTCTAGCTTTTAAATTAATTACAAAATATTTATCATCAAACTTCAGATACTTAACACCTTTTTTTTAGGGGAGGGGGTGTGTGTGTTATGTAATGAGTATTTAAAAGAAATTTTTAAACGTATATGTATGCATGAGTACATTTAATAAAAATTCCATAATTTTTTGTTTAAAGATAAATTACAGTTATTGTTGTTTTTCAGGAGGGGTCAAAATGAAAATTGTATAAGTTTTAGTGTATTTTAAAAATTTATAATTAAATAGTTTTTTTTTTTTTTTTCCCATCATTTAATTTAAGTTAAAGCATTTTTTTCCTTTAGAAATTTACACATACAGCTTGTTTCAAAACAACTCAAATCTGAAAAATTTAATTTCAATTCAAACTCTTCTCTCAATAAAAGATAAAAGCCAATCTGATCCACAAGTCCAATCGGTTTGTCTCTAATTGGCTATGTGATGTAAATTTTATTTGGTAATTTAGATAGCAATCAAAATTCTAATGTTGTAGTTTTCAAACTTTAAACATAATTTTAAAATAATTATTTTTTATTAATCAATTTTTCAGTAGAAGGCAAGTGTCCCTCTTGCCTCTATATATACCAGTATCCCTGATTGTTATTATGTTACATTAATTGTTCAGTAACTAAAATATAATTTTCTTTTATTGCAAATTTATTATTCTTTTTTCTGTAGGTACATTGACAAAAATTGAGGCAACTTTAGAAAAATTGACTCAACAAGTAAACCAAAACACTAATATTCTGTTAACTTTACAGAATAACAAATCAGAATTTCTAGATTTGGAAACTGAACATTTTCCCATAAACGACGAAGTGCAGTTAAGCAATATTCATGACAAATTAGAAAATATGGAAGAGTTTACTAAACTGGTATGAATTTAACTTTTTTTTTTTAGCTGTTCAGTATATATATTTTTAATAAGAATATTCTAAGTATTAAATTTGAAAAATATTATCCTAAACATTACTTATAATACTAATATCATCCTAAACATTTCACATATGAAATAATATATCTAAAATTATATATATATTAGGATTAAACTTTAATATAATAAATCATATTATATTCTAATTGTTATTTCATTTTATTTAAGAGTTTTCTGCATGATAATATAGCTGTATAATAATTAAAATTAAATAAAAGTGTTTGAGAATTATTCTCAAATCACTTAAAATTTCTCTCGAAAACAACTTTGCATATCCAATGTAATTTAAGAACAAATCTGGTTATTCTTAAATAGAATTTGTGCATGATAATATTCTTAATTTAAGAATGATATTTAGTTTCAAGATTCAGGTTAATAATTCATCTAAATTTTTAAAAAAGACTGAATTATAGTGCTATTAAATGCTATTTCCTACTTCTTTTGTAATTTTTTTTTTTTCCCACCTGCTATTATTCAGGATATTAGTGAAAATCCTAACAAACAATTTCTCCAAAGAAATCAATTGGATTGGGGGTCCCCAAAAAGTTGCTTTTAGAGATTATAAGCGAATTACATTACTAATTGCAGTAAATATTTATTTTTTTCTTATTTTTTTCCTTTTTCTTTTACCAGCTGCTGTAAGGAGAAATGGATATAAGAATTTTTCGCAAGCAGATGTCAAAGATGGCTATGATCAGCCCTTGATAGAGATGGGGGACGGAATCAGCGCAGAAACATAATTAAATCTGCAGTTGAAGAATATCTATCTATCTATATATATATATATATTTGTTTGTTTCATTTACAGTAATTTCCGGTCTATAATCCGCGGATTATCCGTTAAAAAAGATAAATCTTTTAAAGGTGCGGATAATACGCTGCCGCGTACTATCGGCAAAAAAATTTCCGCTAGCGAAACGCACGTAAAAACTGAAAATTTCCCGTTACAAAATAAGGCAAAAAATCACCAAATATGGGCGATAGATGTTTCTCCCTTGCAGCCAAGGCCATCGTGATTCATTCTCGCCGGTTCGCTGGGCTCTGCTAGCCGATAGAGGACGGCCAAAAGCGCACGCACGCATAGACATAAAACTTCTCATATGCACATGTACCATGGTTTTTCTCCCGTTCATTCCGGTTCTCTCCAGCTCTGATCCGTTAAAATTAGCAGTTAAACAAGAAAACCGCATTGTCAGTGTTATACCTGTTCTTGTATAAGTTTCTTAACAACAATTCAAAATGGCTACGAAACGTGTTAGTTATACAGCAGAGTTTAAATTAAAAGTGATTCTCAAAGCCGAAGAAGTCGGTAACAGAGCTGCCGGTCGTGATTTTAATATTGATGAATCAAATATTCGGCTTTGGAGGAGGAATAAAGATAAATTGCTTCAAAGCAATAAAAAAAAGAGATCGTTTCGTCGTGGAACTCCGTCTTGGCCAACGTTGGAGGAGGATCTCTATCGATGGATTATGGAGCAACGGGAAAAAGATTTGCCTATATCAACCATCAAGATCCGGTTAAAAGCCCAACAAATGGCTCGCGAATTAGATTTGCGGAATTTTACTGGTGGACCTACGTGGTGCTATCGTTTTATGAAGCGGTATAATTTAGTAATCAGAAATCGCACCACGATAGGTCAACGTCTGCCTACAGACTGGGAAGAAAAAAGTAAAAATTTTGTGGAACATTGTAAAAGAATTATTTCTACTTATAAGTTCTCCGAAAGTGAAATAATAAACATGGATGAAGTTCCATTGTGCTTTGATTGCCCCCCTTCTCGTACCGTAGAGATTACAGGCTCCAAATCAGTAGCTATTTCAACTACTGGCAACGAAAAAACGTCATTCACGGTTGTTTTAGCTTGCTCTGCAAACGGGAATAAACTCCCCCCAATGCTTATATTTAAGAGAAAAACAGTCCCCAAAGATAATTTCCCGACAGGACTGGAAATACGTGCAAACGAGAAGGGGTGGATGAATGAGGAAGTCATGTTGTCTTGGATGAAAACAGTCTGGCGAAAAAGACCAGGCTTTTTTTTTAAACCCAGAGCGCTGTTAATAATGGATTCGATGACAGCACACTTAAAAGATAGTGTTAAGAAAGAATGTGGAGTTCTAGGTGCAAAGCTGTCCGTCATTCCAGGTGGATTGACAAAGAAACTTCAGCCGTTGGATCTCGGCATCAACCGTTCTTTTAAAAGTAAAGTTCGGTCATTTTGGGAAAATTGGATGTCGGAAGGTCTCCACACTTTTACAAAAAACGGTAAAATGCGCCGTGCGTCGTACATCGATGTAGCAAAATGGGTGAATGACGCATGGAACGATGTTTCCAAAGAAACAATTGTGAAATGCTTTCGTAAGTGTGGAATTTTCGAAAATTCTGAAAATGACTCACAAAACAGTTCAGAAGATGATGATGTTCCTGGATCTTTGGATCCAGAAATTCTTAATTTGTTTAATTCTGATTCCGAATGTTCGGATTTTGATGGTTTTTCAAGTTAAATAATTTTTTTTTTTTTCCCTTAATAATGTCTTTTGGAATTTTATCACATTTGCAAATAAAGGTATCTTTTTCTATTCTATTGTATTATTATATTTATTATACATATTAATTTTTTTTAATTATTTTTTTAAATGTCCATGGTATTAAGTAAATTTATCACATTTGGAAATAAAGGTATCTTTTTCTATTCTATTGTATTACCGTAATTTCGCGCGTATAGTCCGCGGACTATGTGTGTTTAAAAAACAAATTTTTTCACCCGCGGACTATACGGTGGTGCGGATTATCTGCTAGTTATTCACAGTTCAAATCCTCAAAATCAGAATTAAACATGCGAATACTACGAACTGGCGATTCTGACGATCAAATATAAACATAAACAAAAGTATAAGACACAAAGAAAACATCGTATCGTATCGGTAGCGAACCATAGAGCATAAAGCAAAAGTTTACTATTAGGATAGCACGTTGCTGAATATTCCTGTACTGTTATTTTTTAAATTATGTTCGCAAAATATCGTCGAAGTTTTACTGTTGAGCAATACCAATGACAAACTTTGAGATAATCTTCCAAAAAATATATCTCCTAGTACTGAATCAATAGGCCATAGTGCATTTCTAGTAGGAAAGTAAAACTCACTCAATGACTCAACTATTCAACCGGGAATTCCGATAGAAAATATAAACATACACTTTAAAGGTTCCTTTTAATGTATAACTTTTAAAATATGGTTTATTAATAGCAAGTACTTCTTTTCTTTATACTATTTATTTTAATAGTGGGAATGCTTTAATATTTTTATATAAAACTACATAATAGTATTTTACTTGCTGTTTTCTTGGGGTTATATTTTTCTCCTGCGGACTATACGGTAGTGCGGACAATCTGATGGTTTTTAAAATAAGTTTTACATAAAACTTCACCTGCGGACTATACGATGGTGCGGACTATGTGCGCGAAATTACGGTATTATATTTATTACATATTAATGTTTTTTGTTTTTTTTAAAATGTCCATGGTATTAAGTAAATTTATCACATTTGCAAATAAAGGTAGCTTTTTCTATTCTATTATTTTTCATATTATATTATTATTATATTTATTATATTAATATTTTTTTATTATTTTTTAAATGTCCATGGTATTAAGTAAATTTAAAAGTATTCAGTGCATTTCCGATATCTGCCGATCATGTGGTGCTGCGGATTATGTGGCGCCGCGGATTTTCTGCGTATTTTTTTCTCTAGTGGTTAGATAATGCATATGCGGATAATGCACTGCCGCGGATTATAGACCGGAAATTACTGTAATATTATATTTGCATAATTAAATCTGCAGTTGAAGAATAAATATCTATTTAAAATATATATATATATTTGTGTTTATTCCATTTAATATTATATTTGTATTTAAGCGTTAATATTATTATACTCAGTTAAGTAACTTAAATAGCTCCTTAATTTTTCTGAAAGAATTAGAATGTGCTAATATATCAAATTTAAACAAGTTGTTGTTTAAACACACACACACCAAAAAAAAAAAAAAAAAAGAAAAAGAAGAAGAAGAAGAAGAAGAACAGTAATAAAACATAGCTTTATTTTATTCTACTTACATTCTTATAAACAGCATAAGCAAGCTGAAGCATTCTGAATTTTTTGCATGTATAAACAGAATTTCAGTTTTAAGATGCACTATTAATTTCAGCTTATTTATGCATCCTCTAGGTGAAACACTAATCATTTTGTTTTAAACCTAATAAAAGAAAGATTTAAAATCCAGGTTTTCTATTATGAACTGACATCAGGTTCATAATTGACATAATATTTAAATTTATTTTGAAAAAATAAATATTTTATCAAGCAAACCTAAGACTCTAATTTTAAATTACTAAAAAAAATACTTTAATTTCATTAAAAAAAAAAAAAAAAAAAAAAACGTTGCTCATTTAGTTGAAAAGGTTGACATGTTCAAAAAGCAGAATCTGATAAACTTAACTTTTGAATGATATCGATTCTTATAAAACAAAGCAACAAAAATCCCATTAGATAACATGAGAAGGAAGAAAGAGGAATTCTGAATCTTATGTTTTTAGTTGTTTCAGTTTTAAAATAAATCATAAATAATTAAAAAAAAAAAAAAAAAAACAAATTGAGAAACTTTTTTTTTTTTTTTTTAAATAAAAAAACATAATAATAATAAAGTAATAAGTAATTCTTGTAACACATTTACTCACAATTACATGGGCTTTGGCTACCAACGACAATGGATAGAAAGTTTCAGTAATGTTGTAAATCAGTCAGATTCTCTCTTTATTTCTTATCCCATGGGATTCTTATTATTTCATTTCTTATAAGGATATCTCATTCAGAAATAAAGATTTTTAATTATGTAAAAAAAAAAAAAAAGGTCAAATTTAATCTACATTTATTTGTAATTTTCTTGTATGGCTCTATTAATAATCTCTTGATCAGATAGAACTGGATTAATGGCCCTCTTCACTCACCGTCGCCGGAAGCCCGAGCCAATGTTATTGTGTGGGGAAATTTTCTTTACAAATAACTTATTAACTAATACATCTTTTTAAATTCTGTTTTCACATTCAGAAAATTCCAAACTGTTAAATTGACGGACCTTTTTTTAAAATGTATTTTTTTAATTTTTAATATTTTATTTTGAAATTGAAAAATGAAAGAAATTCACATATTGAAAATTCGTATTTTGCAGCTTCAAAATAAAATATAAAAAAATAAGAAAATAATTTTTTGAAAAAGGTCTGTCAATTTAACAGCTGGGAATTTTCAGAATGTGAAAACAGAATTTAAAAATATGTATTACTTAATAAGTTATTTGTAAAGAAAAATTTCCCATAGAATAATATTAGCTTCGGCTTCCGGCGGCGGTGAGTGAAGAGGGCTTTTAATAGAGCCATACAAGAAAAATATAAATGTAGATTGACTTTTTTTTTTTTTCCTTATTTACTTCAGTAAAAAATGTTTCTGTTTTAATAGAATTTTTTTAGAAAGTTATATACAAAATGATACAATAAGACTTCTCAAAGAAGAAAATCTTAATAACCAAAACTGAAATTTAAAAATAAAATCAGCAATATGAATAAGAATGATCTTAAAAAATAATTTGTTTAAATTTAAACAAAGGTTAGAAAAACATTCATGTATCTTATATATTTCACATTTTCTGTTTGTGCAACTATATAAATACGTATACGTAAAAGCGCCTACTTATGTATTCTAAGTGGATTTTGACTTTTGACGATGCCATGAATAAAAGTTATTAGTTGAGAATTATGGCTAATTTTGAATTTTACTTGATGTGACTAATTGTGAAGTACCTTATACAATTATGATAGTGGACATTTTTTGGATAATTTTCATTTTTGTTATTCATTAAATTACATTTTAAAAATATCCAAAATTTGATAAATAAGTTTAACCCTTTGCCGCTCAGTGTTCCACTACATGGAACACCTAACTTCGCTAGCTTCTCCAACTGTTAAATTCAATTGCAAATGCATAAAAATAGGTTTATTTTTAACTTTGAACTTTCCTTTACACCCATAGATGACACCACTACACAATGCAATCCATGATATTTAACTGAGACGCGTTATTTTAAATCCTCGTATTTACAAGAAATTTTATAATTTTTTTTTTTTTTTTTTGATACAAAAAAGATTGCTTGAAAAAAAAATTTCTATGTGATATCGTTGGCTGTACTCTAAATTATTTATTCTATATTATTTTTAACTTTTTATACAGGAAACATACGAGGAATTGTTGAATAAAATAAGGTGTTCCATCTCCTGGAACACTGCGACACTAGCGCTTTTCATTACGCAACCGAAAGCAATGATGAGAGAAGACAGCTGTGTTCACGTTTTCTGTTTTCCTCTGTTTGGAGGGAATGACGTCAAGCTATCAGATGCTGCGAGGGAGAGGTTTTTTTTTATTTTAATAAACAACCAAGAAATATACATTCCAAACTTCTACCAAAAGGGTGTGATGTGCTTCTAAAAATTTCATGAAGCGCTTTTAATTAGACTAATTGTAAGAATTTTGCACATAGAACTTGTATATATGTATACTAACTGTAAATATCAAATTATTTCATAAAAAATAACATATCCAAGTTTTTTTTTTTTTTTGGGGGGGGGGGGGGAGGGGGTAGAGTAGCAGGCCTCCCCGTGTGTAAACCCTCAGTCATGTGAAATCTGCTACACAGGTATAATACAGTGTTTTTTAATTCATATGCAAAATCTTTTACTCATATACGCGCTTCGCTGCGATGCTCACTTAGATGCACTTTTCAGAGCTCTAGTGGCGCAGTGTTCCAGCTGATGGAATACCCACAGATTAAAAACTGTAAGTACTATCTTTACAAAATTATACCTGCGTATTCCTTTAGACCTAAGACTTTCCTTTAGACCTTTATTTTATTTAAGTCTACAACTTCTTTTCTTGAAATTCCAACTTTAAGGGTAGTGAGCTCTAAAGGGTTAAATACAGTTGCACTTCTTACATTTAAACTAATCATTTTGATGAGGATTGTGAACATAGTTCATGTTAAAAGCAATTCATGTTAACAGTGTTAACATTAAAGAGATTTGACTGTAGTTTAAGAAATTTTAATATACTTAATATTGTTTTATTTAAAAGGGAATGTATGGACACTAATTTATAAAATTATTTATGGCAGCTATGCTCTTAAATATCTCTTTCATGAAAAATCACAAAAATTAAGCAACAACACAAGATTTGAAATTCAGTTTAGTCACGTAACCTCAAAAGTAAAATTATGTTGGTGTTTGTGTACTGTTTACAACAATAAAAATTAACTTTCTAAATTTGATCTTCCTATACTATTTGTTTTCCTTTTCCATTAAAATATTTTTATTTTATTTAATAAATATACAAAAGAAAAGTAATTTAATTTAATTAAGTGTAATAAGACTCATCAGAAAGAAAAGTGGGAAGAGAAAAATAATAACAGAAAGTGTATTTAAGAGAACAGAAGAAAGATCTTGAAAAATAAGCTGTAGTTATATAAATGGAAAAAAGGATTTATGTATGACCCATACCACATTTTCTATTGCCGGTATACATACATTTTATGTATAAAAGTAATATCAGAAGGGATATCTTTTGATACATTAATATATAAAAAATAATTCAAAATTTAATTTTGATATATTATTATATAAAAAAGAAATTGTGGATTTTGCACGTCTAAAAAATATATGCTGAAACATTGAAATTTCTGTAACAAATAAATATTCATGTGTTGCAGATTTTTCCAATGCTTCTCTGAAGTTCTGAATAAATTTTTACTTACTTTTCAAGAAGAAATCCCTCTGATGATTGCAGGAATTAAATACTAGTTCTTTTTTCACTGAAAGTTGTTCAGAATTACACAAACTTTGGTCATCTGCAAACAGTTTCATGATCCTTTGTGGCATTTCCTTAAAGCATACAATATCTGTCTTCACTGACAGTCAAAACCCATGTTATTCTATGGGAATAATTTTTACTACAATGACTCATCTTTGAATTCTATTTTCACTTTCAGATCCACATTCGTACAAATAGTACTTGCTTTCTGCAATTTGAAAAATGAATTTTCATAAAATAAGTACTAACTTAACAGTTGTGAATTTTCTAAAGTGAAAACAGAATTGAAAAAAAAGAATAATACATTAGGTAATGAGTATTGTAACAAAATTTTTCCATAGAATAACACACGGGCTTAACCATTAATGATTTGACGAGAAACTTTTGACCAATTTTCATTAATGTTAAACATTAGTGGGTTAATAGTGGGAAACTTTTGGCCAATTTTTATTACTGTTAAACATTAGAGGCCTAATGGAAGACAGCTG
Source organism: Salticus scenicus (assembly GCA_963930645.1). Lineage (NCBI taxonomy): Eukaryota > Metazoa > Arthropoda > Arachnida > Araneae > Salticidae > Salticus > Salticus scenicus. The sequence goes on from OZ005658.1 coordinate 262,913,209, forward strand.
TCGGCCAATTTTCATTAATGCTAACCAATTGTGGCTTGATAACGGGTAACTTTCAACCAATATTCATATTTTTCAATCATTAGTAGCTTGGTGGCGGTCATCTTTCGGCCAATTTTCATTTAAACTGACTACTAGTGGCTTGATAATAGGTAGCTTTCGGCCAATTTTCATATTTTTCAACCATTAGTGGCTTGGTGCTGGGCATCTTTCGGCTGCTTTTCATTTAAAGTGACCATTAATGGTTTGGAGGTGGGAAACTTTTTGCCAGTTTTTATTACTATTAAACATTAGAGGCCTGATAGAGGGCAACTTTTGGCTAATTTTCATTAATGCTAGCCGTTAGTGGCTTGATAACGGGCAACTTTCGACAAAGTTTCATATTTTTCAATCATTAGTGGCTTAGTGGCGGTCATCTTTCGGTTAGTTTTCATTTATACTGACATTTCATTTATACTGACCATTAGTGGCTTGATAACGGGTAACTTTCGGCCAATTTTCATATTTTTCAACCATTAGTGGCTTGGTAGCGGGCATCTTTTGGCTACTTTTCATTTAAAGTGACCATTAGTGGCACAATGGTGAGCAAGTTCTGGCTAGCTTTCATTTATGTTAAGCATTAATGGCATGATAATATGCATGTTTTGGCTAATTTTTATTTATGTTAATTTGGCCGTATTGAGGCCGGCGTGACACTTTTTTTATGTTGCCGTTATGGCCACCGATAGTGGGCCGCTACAAGTTGCTTATGGCCAAAGGTAACATAGCCACAAGTGGGCCATTACCTCCATGTTTGTTGGGTTACTTGCTCCATGTTACATTCTAACTACTACTACCAACTAACTTCCTACCTTACTACTACTTCTACTTCTGTGTAGAGTGTTTTGTTTAGTTTAGTTTTTCCCACGCTGCTATCACGTTTCTCTTCTCTACTGATTTTTGATTTTGTTTCGTTCGATCATAAATTTTTTCATTTCCTTTTTGCTTCAGCTTTAGCATATGCATTGTATAAAATAAATGGATGATCTAGAAGAACTTATTTTTTGTGTCGGTGATGCTGAAAGCAGTAATAGAGCTAGTACTAGTGCTAGCAAGGATTCAGCTAGTACTAGCAATGAATCAGCAGTATCTTCAAATATCGAAATGGAAAGCCATGTTTTGCAAAAATTGTATAGGAAACAAAAATTTTCAAATGCTTGGCTGCAATTGCCAGAATTTAAAGGATGGCTGCAAGAAGTTGAAGAGGACTGTTTTAAAGCCAAATGTCTAGCATGTAATAAGGTTTTATTGGCAGGTAAAAGCGAAGTAATGCAACTCCAACACATTAAAAAAATGTTTTGTGACCTAAAGTGTCAGTGAAAAATTTTTAAAACCTTCTCCTTCAGTACCAAGAGATTTTATGCTGGCTGAATTAAGATACACACTTTTAATAGTGGACAGAAATTTATCGTTTAATGCTGTAGATGACATTGTAGACATTTCAAAACTTTTTTTTCAGATTCAAAGACTGCTGAACTTCAGTGCAAACGCACAAAGTGTAGCAAACTCTTAAGTTTTAAGTCCAGTTATTGAATTGAATTTAACCAAAGAACTAACAGATAATAAATTTTCACTACAAGTTGATGAATCAACTGATTTATCGAATGAACGATACTTGTGCTGTTTAATTAGATATTTTGCTCATGGTAAAATAAACACAAGTTGATTTGATATGATACCTATTTCATTTAATGGAGATAGTGCCAAGGCATTGTATATGCTATTTAAAAAGTGTTTAGAAGAAAGAAAAATAAACGTAAAAAACATAGTTGGCTTTTGTTCCGATAATGCAAATGTAATGCTAGGAAAGACTTAATCTTTTTCTGTACATTTAAAAAATGACTGCCCAAATTTAAGTTTTATAATTGGATGTGCATGCCATACGGCACATTTAATAGCTACCCATGCTGCAGATGAACTGCCGAGAAATGTAGAAGGGCTCTTGTGTTTGATTTACTCATTTTTTTCGAGAAGCCCAAAGTGCCAAGCCCTGAAAAATATTGTTCTCACTAATAGTCGAAGAAAACTCTTCCATTCTTTCCACCCATGAATTAGCATTTCAGCATTTATTAGCTTGGCCCGAGCCCGATGCATTAATCGAATTTCCTTTATTTCTAGCCACACTAGACAGAAAATGAAAAAAGGGGTGAGTGTTTCTTCCAACACACAAACGCAAAGGGTTTTTAAGAATCCTCTCTGGGACACCCATGACCACTCACCAGCTACCAGGTTGCCGACCCCGTTCAGGCATCACATGTGGTAGTATTTGTGTGGTGCAAAAATATTATTTAAAACTTGCGATTAAGTGATTTTTTTATTGCTTCTCTTGAATTTGTGCATGTTTCTCAATAGCTGTAATTATACACATACTTATGTATATTACATACATCATGAATAATAATAAACACTGAATGAACACTAAAGGAAATGAACTAGCAGACATTTAGCACTAAGCTTACTGTCATCAGTGCTTGTGTCAGTAATTGTGCCACTATCATGGTGGTGTGTACATGACTAATGTTCATATGTATTGATGCTAAATGCTACTAAAACAGTTGTCTGCTAATTTATTATTTCCTTTAACTTTCATGATGTTGTGTTTATGTAAAGCCAAATCTTTAGTCAATATTATAAATATTACTTTTGTGCAAAAAAAAAAAAAAAAAAAAAAAAAAAAATATGTTTACAAGTATTACAGTCAACTCTAAAAAATCCGCAACCCTAAAATCTGCAAATCATTTACAAATGTAAACAAACATTGTCACAACTGATTTGTTGATTAGTGGATTGCAAAAATTCAGCTGTATTGGAAGATAAATCAGTTATTAACTGGTGCTGATAAATCACCAATCACTCAGCATATTACAGAGGAGGAAATGATAAGTGTAATTATATATAATTACAAAAAAATAATTGATATTAATTTAGAGGAAGATGGAGAAAGACAGTTTTCATGAAAAATTTTCTCTCATGAAGATAAATATTCACATTTTCTCACAGCACAAACTTATAGGAAAATAAATATGTATGAATATTCTTACTTAAACTACTATTGATCAGACTTTTCAAAAATCTAGATAATTTGCAACTGTAATGTGATGCATAAAAATTGTTCATTAAATTAAAATTTCAGGAAATATTTGTACTTTTAATAGGCACACTTTATTTCAGCATTGTATGAATAACATATAAATTGTTTCTTAAAGATTTTCTAATCAAATGAGGTTTTAAGATGTAAATAAAAGAAATTATTCTAAAATCTACAAAATTCAGAAATCTGCAAAACACTTCGTTGCAAAGCTGTGCGGATTTTTGAGAGTGTACTTTTAATTTTGTATATTTTTCATGTAGCATTTATAGTACCAATTAATTACCTATTTGTTTACAAATTTAAAATAAGAACATAAAATTATGAAATGTTTAAACAACACGTATAAATTTAATTTTCGAAAATGGTAAAACACTGCATGTACACTTTAGCTGAAATGCTAGAGAAAATTTTTTGCCAGATCACACTTTGTTATAAACAATGAGAAATCAATACTTTCCTGTTTTAACAGTGACTGTATTAAATGTTACATTAATAAGTACATATAATTTTTAAAAATAGGTCATACATATGTGTGTGTATAAAATACTAATTAAATATATAATACTATATCAGTACTATGTGAAAATGATTTAAGTATAAGCATTTTCATTATGCAGTTATTTAGAATTGCAATAAACAACTATTTGATGTTGTAATAAATGTGGTGGTTAATAAAACAGGACACAATATAGAGATTTTAAGCTTTATTAAAATAGGATAAATAGTATTATTATTTCATATCTAGCTATTTACAATAATATATGAATATTTTTTTCTTTTCCCAGGTCTGCACTTCAAAAATGAGAATATTGAATGTTGTTGCCTGCTGGCCAGGCAGCACCCATGATTCATTTATCTGGAAATAATTATACCTTATTACATAATTTAATGATTTCAAGTATTCCTGCAAACAATTTTCTTTTAGGAGATAAGTCTATCCTTTGGAGCTATGGCTACTGACTCTGTACTTGGATCCATCTTCTGCCCCAGAGCATTTATACAATAAAAAGCATAGTAAATGTAGAAATATCATTGAAAAAAGCTTTGGGGGGTAGTTAAGAGCTGATTTAGAGTTATTGACAGAAGACGGAGTATCTTATGTTACACACCAGAAAAGGCATATGCTATTGTTACATCTACTACTGTTCTACATAATATTTGTCTGTTACTAAATGTAGAAGAAACAGAATATTTTCATTAACAAGACAATAGTGATGAATCGGATGATGATGAAAATTTTGATTTGTAAATAGTATCGCAGAATGCAAGAATAATCAGAGATACCATTGCTACTAGTTTCCAATCACAAATTTAAAATAAATTTTGCTAAATGATCTATCTTCAATTCTTATTAATTTTGCATTTTTTTCTTTGTCACTTGAAAAAATAAAAGTGGTAGTACATTTTCTTTTTGCCGAATTTAAAAATAACTTAGTTACATGAAATTACTTTTTTTTTTCAAATACAAATGAGTTTTACCTTTTTTAATTTATTTAAACATTAATATAGGCCGCATTTGATAATGGCTTTTTGGTTTTACCGGTTAATATGAACTTACCGAACGCCTCATTTACTTTCTGGTTTGTTTACATAACCATCGTAAACATAGACAACCGCGCTGATTTTTGTCGATTTCTTTCGCCATTTTATTGCGTGTGATTTTACGTTGTGCTAGTTTTGATAAAAGAACCTTGGTTTTGAACTTAAAGAACAAAGATGGATGCTGTTAGGAAAGAAAATCTGATAAATATAATTTTAGCTGAATTGTTGGAGGAATCTTCATCTGACGAATATAATAGCAGAACAGATGAAGAGGAAGAATCTGTTTCCTTAATGGCTTTTGTTTGAAGGAGGAGAGTTTCATAAGTTTATAATTATGAAAACATAATATCGGGATTCTCCTCTGTTGACTTTAAGAGCCATTTTAGGATGGATCGAGGAACTTTCAGTTTGCTTGAAAATATGGTAAACTCTAATTTCTTCTTTCACTATCTACAGTTTCATTATTTTTAACAAATTAGGAATGTTTGTTGAATTATCAGAGTTGATTCTCCAGGGGTAATTGTGTACCCTGATTTCAGAAGATTTTATGTAATTTAATGAAACCCAAATTCATTTTTCATTATATGTGAATAAATTCTATACATTTTTTATTAATTGGCTGACGTTTTTTTGTATAAATAATTTAAAGTATCATTTGACTTTTTTTTTTTTCTTCTTTCACCCTGTTGAATTCACAATCACCTCTGCCCTGGTAATCCTAAGGAAAAATCTAGAATGCTTTCAGAAATTGAATTTTAATTGCAAATCTCAGGGAAATCTCTTAAATTAAAAACGTTCATTAAAACTTTGAAAATTTTGTACTTTTTATTCACATTCATACATTTTTCATATTTAGTTTGTTTTGAATGATAAAATATGCAAAAATTTACGTTAGTTACCTCATTGATAATAACGGCATCATAATAAAATGTACAAATAATTATTTTGCATCTCATTTGGAAAGATGTAAAGTTAATAAGAGACCAAATCATGATTACAACGAGTGTAGCAGGTACCACATTCTAAGATGCATTGCTAATTTTTTTTTTTTTTTATGATTTGGAAATCTAAGGTAATGACTTTTAAATATTTCTTTTTGCTCTGTTTTTAAATTTAGATAATGTTTAGTATACTTTTCTTTATATCTGGTTACATGGTTATAATGCTTATTTGTGATAAAAGTTACAAATCCATATTTTTTTATAGATAAGTCAAAAGATGACGAATGAATATGGAGGGCGGCCACCATTAAGTGTTGAGAAGCAGCTGCTGATGACCATATGGCTTTTAGCAAATCAAGAAAGCTTCAGGTATGCAGACATGTTACTTTTCAGCCTTAAGGCTGAATTCAGCCTTTTTAAGCTTAAAAATTATTATTCTTGGGATCAATGCAAATCCGCATTAAAACTTTTTGGACATGTGTAGGGGGGGGGGGGTCCAGCCTGAAATTTGTGCAATATATTATTAGCAATTTCTATGTGATTGGCTTTCAAGAAATGTCAAATTCAAACTTGGAGAAAGGGAAAAAGAAATACTACATCAACTGCATTTTCCTAATGAACTTGAACTACCGTAATTTCGCGCGCATAGTCCGCAGGTGAAGTTATATGTAAAAATTATTTTAAATATCATCAGATTGTCCGCACTACCGTATAGTCCGCAGGAGAAAATATAACCCCAAGAAAACAGCAAGTTAATCACTATTATGTAGTTTTATATAAAAATATAAAAGCATTCCCACTATTAAAATAAATAGTATAAAGAAAAGAAGTACTTGTTATTAATAAACACTGTTTTAAAAATTATACATTAAAAGAAACCTTTAAAGTTGATGTTTAAATTTTCTATCGGAATTCCCGGTTGAATGGTTGAGTCATTGAGTGAGTTTTACTTTCCTACTAGAAATGCAGTATGGCTGATTGTATGTGATTCAGCACTAGGAGATATATTTTTTGAAAGATTATCTCAAAGTTTGTCATTGGTATTGCTCAGCAGTAAAACTTCGACGATATTTTGCAAACATAATTTAAAAAATAACAGTACAGGAATATTCAGCAGCATGCTATCCTAATCTTTTGCTTTATGCTCCATGGTTCGCTACCGATAGCGACAAAACAATGACTATAATGTACAACGGGTTTGGCGCAGGAGCAGATTTGGCGACGACTGCCACGGGCGAATAACGCAGACTATTCAATGAGCATGCGCTGAATAGAAATCATTTGAAAGACTATCTCTTCGCTTACGTTTGTTTGGTGAATTTGAGTTTTGTACTTGCGAGGTATATTTGTTGTTCCTATCTTAATTTGTTAATCATGGAGAATTTTGAAAATACTGTTTTCCATGAGTTTAAAAAGGAAATGAAATTAACAATTGACAGATCCAAATCATGTGATGATGAAATTATTTTGAGAGGGGACTTGAAGGAAGATGATATCGCTGATTTCTTGAATATATACAAGAATTCTACACATACTGAGTGGATAACTTATTTCCAAAGCAAAAATCCTACTAAGTAAGTTTATTTTTTTCTTTCTTTAAACATTTGTATTCCTAAGTATAATATTTTTAATTGTTTTGCCACAACGTTAATTAAATGATAAGAACATATTATTTAAAATCGCTCACGGTTTTCATGATTCAGAATTAGTTATCGTTTAAAATTCAAGGAACAATAACTTTCATTATGTGAACATAATTAAAAAAGAAAAAGAATACAAATCTTTTTTTTTTTTTTGTATATTACACTGTCATCAAAATTGTTAGTCTGTTCAGCCTAACTATTAACGACAGAAATGAGATTTCAAACAAAAATTGACGAGACTCTCAAGTTCAAGATAGATACTACATTACATACAATTTGATACAGATTGAAATTTTAACGAACTAAATTAGGGAGTATAATATATGTATATTATCATTATTTAAGATATTGAATGTGACAAGTTATGAAAATATTTTCTACAGTCGGTAACAAAAGTGTCCGAACACTAGCAAAAATTCTTGTGTAAAAAAAGTACACTTCATATGGTTTTGTCAAATAAATCCTTATCAAATCCTGTTCTTAGTCAGTGTAAGAACATGATTCGATAAGGATTCATTTAACAAAACCGTATGAAGTGTACTTTTTTTTACATAGGAATTTTTCCTAGTGTTCGGACACTTTTGTTACCGACTGTACATAAAAGTTTCTGCTTCATACATAAAACAGACACCGATACTTATAAACTAAATTAGCTATTTAAGAATAAAAGTATATGACATATATTTATACGAATTAAGTTAAATATAATATGTGATGAAAATATTTTCGACCAAAAGGTTTCTTCTTAAGATGAATACAAAATGTACAGCATGGCTACTTTTCTTTTCTGTCCTGTTTAGTGGTGCAAACATGTTCTATTCACATACTGCCACAGGGTTACCTCATATTACATGTACTGAGTTAGATTTTGATCTGTAATGAATAATTGATAAACAGATGATTCATTCTTGGAATTTGTTTTAAATAAGATGCATGTTAAGAAATTACAAAATTTTTTATAATTCATTTTATATTAGATTATCATAAGTTAATTCTTAAATAAAGCTATTCATATTCTTTTAGGCATGTGTATCACAAAGTATGGAAATGCCAGCATTCTTCTAAAAATAAAAAATCCATGAAAAGTGTGCGTAATGCTGGGTGTCAAGCAAAAGTAGACATGAAAATAAAAATAATTAATTGTGACACGAAGAGAAATGATTCCTATCTTAGTATGTGCCCACCTTTACCGTGTGTCATAAAACTGAGTTTGAATCACTCACATGACACAAACACTGCATCAAGCCTACGTATGTTAAGAGTAGATGAAGAGGTAAATAAGTAATTTTTTTTTTTTTTTAAATATTTGTACATTTGATATTTTTTATTTATAATACTCACTGATGTCATGAGATTAAATGTGTAACTTAGCAATAATGTAATCAGTTCATAAAGACAAATTATGAATAATGCATTTTGCAAACATAAGTGATTAATTAGGATATATTTTTTTTTTTTAACCATAAATATTTATTGCAGATGTTGGAGCGTTAGGTGGAACTTTTTATGAATTATGCAAAAAATGCCAGGGCTGGGATTTAATCTTAGATACCCTATTTACTGCATGAATGTGGCTCAGCGGTAGAGCATTCATACAGTACGCAGAGTCCTTAGGTTTGATTTCTGTCTCTGGCATTTTTCACATAGTTGGTGGTTATAAAAATGGAACTTTTATACTCCAAGATCTTTAATACATTAGTAAATAATATGTAAATTTTGAAAAGGTAATAAGAGCCTTGAGGGTCATTTCAAAAACAAAGTCTTTAGGTTAACAATTTTCCAATAATGTACTTTTTTTTTTTTTTTTTCAGTACTAAAACTTCTGTATTGTTGAATATTTTAAGTGGCTTATTTCAGTAGTTAAATATTATAAATAAATAAATATATATTAATATCAATACCTGGTATCAAGTAATTTTAATGTGTTATTTTCAAAACTAGTTTAGCTACCATGGAAAACTAATTTTGATTCAAATGCTTGGTTAAAACTAGCCAAAATATAGCTCTCTGACATGTTTCGTTTTAAACTAGAATTAACCGAGAATGTTGTCTATTTTTTTCTTATTAGCAGTTAACAGACTGATGTTAAAATTAAAGGATATATATTATACATATATATATGTTGACTTAACTGTTAAAGAAATGTATATTTGAACATGATATCTAGATGACGTCCGTTGCTATTCGGACCGCTTCCTTATTGTGTTGGTCATACTAATGATTTTGCTTGTTTGATCTTGAATTTTCTCTATAATATACTAATTATTATGCTTGTTTCAACTACAAATTCAAACTTTAAACATTTTGAAAGTGTATAATGCGATTGATCTACAATCCATGTTTATTTCAATATTGCTGTTAGAAAATATTACAAAATAAGTACAAAAGTCATTTCCAAAAAAATCATACATATATTTGTGTAGAAAATTGTGTTTGATTAGCATGAATTATATTGGCACGGTTTAATTGTTTAAAATAAAAATGAAAGAAGGAAAATAAATTTAAAAAAAAATCAAATAACATCTATGTAGATTATGCAGATTTATTAAATGCATATTCATAAACAAATATATTGCGAAAGTTTTTTCAAAGATTGAAAATACTCATTTACTAAGGTCTGTTTTCATGTTGCATTTTTTATTTTTATTATTCAAATTTCGAAATCTTTATTATTTTCATTTTTGCTTTATGAAAATTATTTTGAGTTATTGCCCTTTTATGAAGAATTTTAGCATCATTTAGAGTACAAAATTTCTGTGAACAGCAGCGCAGACTTTGAAAAATTTCTGGGGAGGCTCGAACCAAGGCCGTAGCCAGGATTATTTTTTGAGGGGGGGGGGGGGGCATCACATTTCTAATACAAGGTCATGAAATATGGTATAATAATGTACACACGCTTATCCAAGGAGAAGAACATATGCACACACAAACACACAAACAACGGCCTGATTAACACAGGGGCCCATGCTAGGGTCCCTGAGTAGCAAAGGGTCCCAAAACTGGTCCTGAAAATGCCATCATAATCTTTGCTATTTAGTTTATAAAATTATGTAAATTGAATTTATAAAACAAAATTAAGAGTAGCAGGGAGGTCACTGGGATAATACGGCCATCGGCCACTTAAATTCGAAACCAATATTGTGATTATGGTTAAATTAAAATTGGAGGGGAAAGGCAGAATCTCGAAATAATGCTATATCTTCTCTTTAAGTTTTAAAAACAATATTTCTTCTTACTTTTCATTTTTACTTAAAATGTTAAAATCTCATAAACTATCTTTAATTAAATTTTGATAGAATGGAGTAGAAGGCTGATTTTTTACCAACTATGTGAAAAGTACCAGAGCCAGGATTAAAACCCGGGCTTTCCGCTTAACGCGCGGATGCTCTAACCACTGAGCAATCCTGGCTCATAACCAGCTCCACACTTCTCTCATAATTTATGTTGGTAAGGTCACCGAGTCTGCATTAGAGCAGCTATATCAAGTGACAAATTTTTACATGGCAAAACTCCAATAGGCCATAAAATTTAATTTTTTTAATATTATTATTATTTTTTAAACAGCTGTTAAAAAAAAAAAAAAAAATCTGAATTAACTTAATTAAAAGTGGAAGGCCCGGGTTCGATAATCTCCTCTGGTATTTTTCACATAGTTGGTATAAAAAATCAACCTTCCACTCTAAAATTTTCTGAAATGAACTTTCAGGGTTGATGAATAAATTTCTAAATTAGATTAAAATTTCATAGTCTATTGGAGTTGTGCCATGACTATTAATGTCACTTGATATAGCTGTGTGTACAGACTCAGTGACTTTGCCAATGAATGTTATGTGAGAAATGCCTAACTGGTAATCAGCCAGGGTAGCTCAATGGTTTGAGCATCCACACGGAAAGCAGAAGGCCCGGGTTCGATACCCTAATCTAATATTTTTCACATACAGTACACTCTCAAAAATCCGCACAGCTTAAAACGAAGTGTTTTGCGGATTTCTGAATTTTGCAGATTTTAGAGTAATTTCTTCTATTTACATCTTAAAACCTCATTTGAGTAGAAAATCTTTAAGAAGCAATTTACATGTTGAACATACAATGCTGAAATAAATTGTGCCGATTAAAAGTACAAATATTTCATGAAATTTTAATTTAAAGAACAATTTTTTTACATCATATTATAGTTGCAAATTATCTAGATTTTTCAAAAGTCTCATCAATAGTAGTTTAAATAAGAATATTCATACATATTTATTTTCCTATAACCTGCAAAAAAGTCACATAAGTTTGTGCTATGAGAAAATTTAAATATATATCTTCATGAGAGAAAATCTTTCATGAAAACTGTCTTTCTCCTTCTTCCTCTAAATTAATGTCATTTATTTTTTGATAATTATATATAATTATATTTATCATTTCCTCCTCTGTAATATGCTGAGTGATCAGTGATTCATCAGCACCAGTTAATAATTGATTTATTTCCTAACACAGCTGAATATTTGCAATGCACTAATCAACAAATCAGTTGTGGCAATGTTTGTTTACATTGCAAATGATATGCGGATTTCAGAGAATTGTGGATTTTAGGGTTGCGGATTTTTGAGAGTTGACTGTAGTTGGTATAAAAAATCATCCTTACACTCCAAAATGTTCTGCAATGACCTTTAATTAATTATTTATTTAAGGTAATAGGACAAATGAAGGTAATATCGCTACGTTCATATTTTTCGTACTAAATCGATTTATTACCTTTTTCTTACCCATAAAATAGAGAAACTATTGTTTTTGGGTCAAGTTTTCTAAATTGAGTTTTTGTTATATTTACACATTTTCACACATTCCCTTGAATCCAAAAATCATGTTTTTAGGAATGTTGGTGTGAAAGTTTCCTGAATAATTTTATATGAACTTTTGAATTTAATAACAGATTTGAATTGTATAAAAATGTAGATAAAGTAATGAAACAGAGGGTTGAGGGGGGCGGTAGCCCCCCCTCACACAGAGTTACTTGTCGAATAAAGCTGTTCCGAAGCCTAATTTGAATTGTTTTAACATAGGTTTGCATAACAGTCCTCGCTATCTTACCCCTTAATCTCCAATCTGCATTTATATATTAAATTTCAGGGTAGTCATGTGAGTTACACACCAGATTATCAAGTTTTATTTTCCTAAAATAAAAAGTTTCATAAAAAAAAAAAAAAAAAAAAAAAACAGGGGGCAATATTATATACCTTTTATTGTTTATAAATTCATGACTTACATCCAAAAAAGTTCATTTTTATTTTAAAATGCCAAGGGAAAAAAGAACCAACCAAATAAATAAAATGCAAATATAAATAAAAGAATTTTTTAAAAAGGTGAATTAAACATATGAGAAACCTTTATAAAAATTATTTTCACTTGAACTTAGGAAAGAGAGTAGCATCAAGCGTATAAAATATTAATAAAATAAAATAAACATAAAAAATGTAATAACAATATGGCAGTAACTTTTGTGAAAATAGTTATATTACTTTGCATCGATGTTTCTGAAAACTTTTGCTCCTTATGCGCAAATCATAAGTGATTGGGAATCGGAATCCCATAGCACAGCAAAGGGAATCATCTTCCTCCAAACTCCCCCCCCCCCCCCTCCCCTGCACCCCATACAGAGACTTTCTGCCTTTCTTGTTTTTCTTTTTTTTTCCTTAGTCGATTTATGTCCATTTTCGATTGCAACAACTTTACTTTACAGCTATGATGTTGGTAAAAAACTAAATAAGAAATAGAGGAAAGAATTTCTTGTTTAATAGGGAATCAGTATTCAAAATTTCTTGGTGGGGGGGGGGGAAGGGGGGGGGGGCTCCTCGAGCCCTCGGGCGAAAATCCTTTTCACAGATTAAAATGTATACTTTTGGGAGTAGTAAAATGTGTTTGAAATTTTGGACAAAAAAAGTTGCACAACTTATAAATTTAATTTAGTTGTTAATTTTTTATATTCACATTTCATGCGTGAATCACAATATAAAAAACAACAAAATGTTGGCAGAAGTACCTTAAACTTTTTTTAGGATATTATTAAAAGTATTTTTATTTCGTATTTTAGTTCCCCATCATACTATAGGTACGGGGAACTTAGATAATCGTGAAAATTTTTGACCTCGTTTTTTACTTTTTTATATGATTTCAGGTGTGAGGAATCCGAAAATGACAAAATTTGTATGGTGTCTGTTAGTTTGTTAGTCTGTTTACACGATATCTCATGATCAAATGATCACAGAGAGGTCAGATCAGTTTTAAAATATTATAAATATGACACTGGCAAAAACCCTATTTATTTGCAACATTCTAATTAAAAAACTTCAGAAGTTATTCAAAATTTACGATTTTTTTAACATGGGAGAATAGGGAGAAATTTCGCTTAAATGTGCATGAAAAGAAATATTTTTATTGTAAAGATGTAAGAACAGCTCTTAAATATCAGTTTTGATGCCGGGATGAACATCATTAACGATAAACATGCGACTTTGAAAATTTCGCAATTCAGAAAAATTTGTGTTTGCTGTTAACCCTTTATCGACCCATTGTATCATATAGCAGAAATTGGGTTTACTCGGAAATAGATAGAGCGATTTTCATAAAAGTTTGTAGTTAAGTGTTTTTTGGGGTGCTTGGATTAACCCTCATCTTCAGAAGAAATTGCGTTCCCTGTTAACCCTTTATTGGCCAATGGCAGAAATTGGGTTTACTTGCAAATGATTATAGGGATTTTGGTGAAAATTTGGAATTAAGTACTTTTGAGGGTGCTTAAACGATTGGAATTGTTCTCATCGTCAGAAAAATTCACATTCACAGTTAAACCTTTAAAGGCCAATTGCAACGTATGGCAGAAATTGGGTTTTCACGGAAATGGAGAAGGCGATTTTGATGAAAGTTTGGGAGTTAGGGATTTTTGATGAGAGAAAAAACAATTGGATCTCATCTTCAGATAAATTCACATTCACAGTTAACCCTTAATCAGTCAATTACAAAACACAGCAGAAATCGGTTTGAATCTCTTTTTTTATTTTCCATTTCTCACAAGACTTAGAATATGACGGGTGATCTTTTTTACAATTTACACAACATACTGTGGCTTCGCAATTTTGACTGTCATGATCAATGGCACTGCAACGGGCACATGTCTGTTTTCCACGGCAGGATGTTTTAGAATGGCCAAAACGTTGGCAGTTGAAGCAGCGTAACGGATTTGGTATGTATTGTCTGACGGGGCATTCAAGATACCCAGCTTTTATTGATGTTGGGAGTTTTGGGGAGTTTATAGTTAAGATAATGTGTTTAGTTGGAATTGGTTTATTGTCGCGAAATATGGATATACGTTTTACTCCGATAACTTTTTGCTCTTTGAGGTTTTCAAGAATTTCGGCTTCTGGTATAAACTGGAGGTCAGGTTCAGATATGACACCACGGCAAGTATTTAATGTTCTATGGACATCAACAGTGACTGGAATATTAGCAAATTGATTACATTTTTTTAAGTTGTTAGCTTGTTTGGCATTTTCGACTTCAATTAAAAGTTCGCCCGATCTCAGTTTTTTTATAGACTTTGGATCGCCCATTATTGATTGACATGCTTTCTGTATAAGAAAAGGCGATGTCCTTAGAAAATCACCCTCTTTTCTTTTTATCACAAAAAATCTAGCTTCCAAGGTCATAAATACATTGCTCTCATTCAGAGTGGAAGAAAATTCTTTCATTCTGTCTGCCCAAGTTTTCGCCTTTGAATTTTCACTAGTTTGACCCGAGCCAGACGCATTATTCGTATTTCCTTTGTTTGTCGCCATATTGAGATTAGTAAAAAGGGTCGAGGGTTTCCTTAGTCCCACAAGTCAGCCCATTTCTTGAACGGACGGAAAGCAAAGGGTTTTCAGAATCGCTCCCTGGGACACCCATAACCACTCACCAGCTACCAGACCGTCGACCCAGATTGGGAATCACATGTGGTAGTCGTGTTAGTCCGGTGTTTCTCGTTCGAGTAGTCACCGTTGTCTCACCTTCACCAAGGGCACCAGTCTCCCAGTGTTCTCCCAAGGCTAGACTACCGTGAGACCCTCACCAAATCGCCAACCCAATAACCAGCGCCACATCAACACCGTTTTCAGCTTGGTTAATGTATAAGAAGTTAAGTAATTTTAGTATAACCAACAAGAACAAGACCAAAAAATAAAGGTGAGTAAAAATAAATAAGGTAAGTAGAAAACAAAAAGGTGAGTAAAACAAGGTAAGTAGTTTCATTTTTTTTTTTTTTCAAATTTTTAATTTTTTTTTTTTTTTTTTTTTTTTTTCAAGAACAATGAACACAAACAAGTACCAAAACCTTATTGGCAGTAAAAACCAAAAAATACAAACAAGGACAAAAAAGCAAGAAAAATGCCAAAAACTTAGGGGGGAAAAAAAAAATAATAATAATAATAAGTAAGTAAATAAAAAATAAAATAAAATAAAACTAAACTGAAATAAAAGAAAAGAAGGTAGAAGGTTTAAAAAAAAAAAAAAGAGAAAAAAAGATCACTCGGGCCCGGGGGGCGTGACTCCCCCTGAATACCTAAAGAAGGTACCCCCCTGGGGGAAAGTTTAAGCAGGTTTTTAAGGGAATGTTTTGATAAATGTTTAATCATGCGGTAGGTAATGCCATCAGGCCCAGGAGCAGAGGTACGAGTACTCTTCAGACTATTGGTTAATTCGTTTTCTGTAAAAGGCCTATTGTAATCTTCGGATGAGTTAGAATTAAAGTTGATAGTAGAACATTCAACTTCATGTTTGTATGACAGAAATGGTTCAGAATAGGAATTTGAATTTGAGGTGCTAGATAAAGTACTAGCAATGGTGTCTGCAATATTTTTGGTTGAGGTAATGGTCTGATTATTAATTTTTAGAAAAGTGATACAGCTTTTTGATTGTATACCCAAATTTTTTTTTACACTCTGCCATAACTGCTTGCTGCTAATATTTGAAGCTATACTGGATACATATCCGATCCATGATTCTCTCTGAGACTTTCTCCAAATTTTACGTGCATTGGCCCTTGATTGCTTGAATACTATGTAATTCGATGTGGTCGGATATCTGCGAAATATCCCCCATGCTTAGAAATTTTTAATCATTAATTCGTCAACCGTGAATATTTATTTAAATCAAATTGGAGTGTACAGGTTGATATTTTTTTATTTATTACCAACTATGTGAAAAATACCAGAGCCGGGAATCGAACCCGGGCCCTCCGCTTAACGCACGGATGCTCTACCACTGAGCTACCCTGGCCGATAAAAATTTCTAAATTGAAATTTCGTGGTCTATGGAGTTGTGCTACGATTATTATTGTCTCACCTGATATATCTGCGTTTGCAGACTCGGTGACTTTGCCAACGTATATTATGTGAGAAATGCCTAGCTGGTTATCGGCCAGGGTAGCTCAGTGGTAGAGCATCCGTGCGTTAAGCGGAGGGCCCGGGTTCGATTCCCGGCTCTGGTATTTTTCACATAGTTGGTAATAAATAAAAAAATATCAACCTGTACACTCCAATTTGATTTAAATAAATATTCACAGTTGACGAATTAATGATTAAAAATTTCTAAATTGAAATTTCGTGGTCTATGGAGTTGTGCTACGATTATTATTGTCTCACCTGATATATCTGCGTTTGCAGACTCGGTGACTTTGCCAACGTATATTATGTGAGAAATGCCTAGCTGGTTATCGGCCAGGGTAGCTCAGTGGTAGAGCATCCGTGCGTTAAGTGGAGGGCCCGGGTTCGATTCCCGGCTCTGGTATTTTTCACATAGTTGGTAATAAATAAAAAAATATCAACCTGTACACTCCAATTTGATTTAAATAAATATCCCCCATGCTTTTTGTTGAAGCTTTTTAGCTATTTTGCAATCCTCATTCCACCACGGTTTGTAGTGTTTAACAGGATGACCAGACGATTTAGGAATACATAGATTTGCTGAACTAATAATGATATTGGTAACTTCACTCACTGCCCTATTAATGTCACCCTGAATTTTATCACTTGTGATTGTTGCATTTAAAGAAAAAGCAGCCCAGTCAGCTTTGTCATAAGTAAAATGAGGATTACGAAGAAGAGTTTGATTAAAATCATAAAAAGATAAAACAATGGGAAGTGGTCACTATTGTATAAGTCACTGCTAACAAAGAAATTAAAATATGGGTAAAGAATAGGTGAGCAGAGGGCACGGTCTATTGCATGGAATGTTCTGGTAGGTTCATGGAAGTAAGTATTGTCTCCGTTATTTAAGATGCACAAGCAGTTGTCTGTAATAAATTCTTCAATACTTTTTCCACGAATATTAAGGTCTGGACTTCCCCAAAGAGGGTTATGTCCATTAAAGTCACCAAGAATCAGAAATGGTGTAGGAAGTTGTGAGATTAAATTATTCAGGTCGTGTTTTTGTAAAGATAATTTTGGTGGTAGATAGAGTGTGCACACAGTAATCAACAGGTGTATGTTAATCTGAACAGCAACAGCTTGGATGTTGGTATTCAGAGAGATGTTTGCATGTGGGATATTGTTAGAAATAAGAAGTGCTACACCTCCTGCCGCTTTGTTAGTTTGCAGTGAATCATTTGTAATGCAGTTGTAGCCACGAAAATTGTAAAAACTTACAACGACCTTTTGAAAAAGGGATTTGACATTTTGTTTTGCTGGGTTCCTGGTTACGTAGGCATTAAAGGCAACGAAGCAGCAGACAAAGCCGCAAGGCAGGCTTCCATACTTTTAAACTGTCCTGTTCCTTATGATGACATTAAGCACACACTTAAAAGCTATCTTAAGAATATGTGGCAAAGGGAGTGGAAACCAAAACAATAATAAATTGCAAGAAATAAAACCTCAAATTTCAACCTGGCCTACAATCACGCCTAGAAAATACGATGTAGTTATTACTTGACTACGAATCGGGCATTCAAGACTAACACATAAATACTTATTACTTGTAGAATAACAACCTGAGTGTCTGAAATGTCATTTCAGTGCATTAACCATTCGTCATGTCCTCACCGACTGCCCTTTCCTTCGTCATCTCTATCGAACACATTTTAATTCATCTTCACCCAATCTGACGAGCCTTTTAGGTGTAAATCCCCATCATCATTTGACAAATTTTTTGAAAGAAGCTGGTTTTTATCATGAAATTTGATTTTATAATTTTACACTGTTAATCTCCTTTTACTTCGGTTGTTATATATACACTGTTCATAACTTTTTACATCATTTTATTTATACACTTTTTACTCTGCTTTTTATTATTTCCATATTTGTCTTGTTATTTTATTATTTTACCTATTGTTTTAATTTTCAATGTGTTTTTTACTGACCATCTGGATGGGTAAAACCCATCCAGAAGCTAGTCTTTATTTTTTTATACTTTTGTTTGGCGCAGTTTGTCCCATTGCGGACCTTGCATCATTAAACAACAATCAACCAACCTTCAGCATTTCTAAACCAGTACTAATAAGATTTTCAGATTCTGAGGATGAAATAAAAACTGAAAGTGGCAAGCCACCAACACGTGAATCTGTCATTATAAGAAAGACTCTGCAATTGAAATGATCCATATTTCCAGAGCTATCTATAAATATTGTTTGCGATGCATTTTCAACTGTATGAGCCCTCTCCATTAATGGTGATATCAAAACAATGAGAAAATCCTAGTCAATGATTTTTACTCTACTTTTTACAGACTGATCAGATTCAATCATTGCTTGTAGACTCTTTAAAAAGTCTCCTTTAACCCGTAAGTAGTTTCTAGTTGGTCGATTTGTCGTCCATCCCTTAAGAATTCTTCCTACGAATCACCCCTTAAAGATAAAGTGAGGAAACTCTGTGTAGCTGACCTTGGGTGGGTGTCTTCTGACACATACGTTTTTAAGTCATGTCTGCTGTTTATTGCGGAGTTATTAAAATTTTACTTCTGAAATCAGTCTATTCAACCGCGTCGCGACTAGTTACGTACATTTTTTCCCCTCTCTTCTGGTGTTCAGAGAGCTTAGTGATATGCGGGAAAAATGTCGCTTGATTTACAGGCAGGTATTTTTTCTTCCGTGCAGTTGCTATTTCTTCCACTATGTCTCATAAAAAATTTTTAACAGTTCAAGAGGCTCTAAACCTTTTTGATAAATTAGACGAAGACAATATAATAGAAATGGCCGAGGAAGACAACTCCGATAATGATGAAAGAGAGAGCATAGAAACAAATTCTGAATTTTTTATCGGCAGAGACAATGTTACTAAATGGAGTAAAAATTCTCCGAGATCAAACATAAGGTGCAGGTTTCATAATTTTGTGTCGGGAGTACCAGGTGTTCAATGTAGCGCAAAAAATGCAAAGACAGTTTTAGATGCATGGAAATTATTTTTTTCAGATGCTCTTCTAGATAAAATCGTAAACTATACAAACATTTTCACAAAAAGTCAGCAATCTAAATTCTCTAGGGAAAGAAACTGTAAATTAATTTCTCTATCAGAACTAATAGCAGTATTGGGCTTGCTTTATATGGTTGGAGTTATGAAATCTTCTCATCAGAATTTGTTAGATTTGTGGAGTGAGGATAACGAAAGTAAATCGTCGTATAAATATTCGATTGTTGAAAATTGTTGAAGAGACGTAAGGATTATAAATACTTAATGTTTGCATTCCTCTATTCTAAGGGGGAATAATATATATAGAATTAGGTTTTTTGAATGAAAAATAAATAAATTTTATAAATAATGGCTATGCTTAAAAAAGAAAAGGGTCAATTTACAAAAAATTTAAATCTATGAACTGAATATCTAAGATATTTATCAAAATTAAAATTAATTTAATCCTAGACATAGGTGGACTGACTCCATATTGTTCTTTTTAAAGGGACCTAGCCTGTATTTAAATGAATTTTGAAGTCAACCATGGAAAACTCCGAACTGTCAAGTTGAGAAGTGTGCCCTGAAATTGAACCAGACAAATTTTTGAATTAATTTTCCAAATAAATAATGTAAATTCTTTTAGATAAAAACTGTGAAGTAACTTTTACACTGCATACATTAATCGTTCGAAGTTTTCCATGGTTTTCTTCAAAAGATTAAAATTAGAATAACTAAATTAAAAATAAAACGCATCCATTATTTTTTAAAAAATGATAACAATTTTAATGAAAAGGAAAAATGCTGTTATTTAAATCGTGATTCCAAATTTATTTTTTATTCTTACAATAATAATAATAAAAGTTTAGCTTTTAAAATGCTAGGATCCATTAACGGCCAAATGGTTCCGTCATTGAAGCTGTAGACATGAGGTGCCGGGTTCGATCCCAAGTAACGCTCGTCAGTCTAGACCTACACTCTAAACCTACACTGAACACATCGTAGATAAAATCAATGATTTTTTATATCTCACCTGTAGACAAAAGGTTTATGATAAAGAAATTTATGGGGCATTATATACAAATACAAATTTTGAAGAGACAATTGTTGATAATAATACAATATTCACCACATCATTCAAAATTACAGAGGATTCAGATTTTCATATGCAATTCGCGAGCCAGGATATCGATGAAATTGGCTCATCTTCTTCGATAAATGAAGATACAGTATCGGACCTTTTATCCGGCATCCCGAAAACCGGAATGTTCCAAAAACCGGCATTTTTCAAAATTCAAACTAAATTGGAATTTTTTTTTTTTTTTTTTTTTTTTAAATCTTATATTTTTAGCGAATCCCACTTTGAATATGAAATAATAATAATATTAATAATAATACATAAAAAGAAAGAAAATCCTTTAAAACCTCGTTCTCCATAAAGGAAAAATAACTTTAATTACAATTTAAAGAACTCAAAAAGGATATCTCAGAACAGTTTTGATTAAGGCACCCATTGCTATTGCCAATGTACAGCTCACGGAATGAGTCGATACTGCAAACTGCATCACAAACCAGTACTTTTCATCATTACAATACATATAACAAAATATTATCTTTTTAAGTAGAAAAAAAATAATAATAATAAAAGAAAATTATTTTACTTTGGCGCTTCTTTTGAAATTCACTGAAATGAATGAACTTTACTTTTAAGATTAATGAAACAAACATTTAAAATTGTAATAGAAAATTGAGCTGCTTTACTGCATATGAATCCAAAACTGCAGCCAGAAAAGCTTTCGGAGGATCGACAGCTTTAGGAAATAAAACTGAATGTTAATTAAAAATGATTTATAACTAAAATATTTAATATTTTTGCAAAATTATGGCCAGGCATTAATCCAAAAACACATGAAAATCTGTAAACATCAGTCACGGCCACGCAAGTGTCGATACACCGAATCGCATCCCTGTGTAATGAATCAACCCAGTATCAAAACATCTTTCTGCTGCATTCTATGAGCAAAGAAATGGAACAGATAAACAAACGCGATTACTGTCACGTGCTTCAAGGTCAATGGACCTTGTGCTACTGGGTCATTCTTTCAAATGCAGAAAGGGGGGAAAATAGATGTTACTGCAAACGATCAAATGTGAGTCAGTGCGTTGTGTTTATCTTCTTTTCTGCGTTTGTATTATGATAAGAGTTCTGCATCTGTTTTTATTCATGATCTTTGAGCTTCTAATATATATATTTCTTTTATCACTCATTTTTTTTTATTTTGTTCTTGTATGTATTATTTTATCAGTACAATTTATAAGCATGTTATTTTGTTGTTTAATGGGAGGGGGTAATTTTTGCAGATGTAATATTTCCGTTTTTCGTCAGGGACCCGAAATCCGGAAAATTCCAATAACCGGAATCGGATTGGTCCCGCGATTGCCGGATAATGGGTCCTGTACTGTATTTATGAAATGGCTTCATCTTCTACTATGCATTTGGAAATGAGTTCAAATGAGGACACTTATCAAACATCTACGACTTCCGAAGCAAATTTAAATTTGGAAATTACACACATTCCAGTTGCTTCATCTTCTACTATAAATTTAGAAACGAGTATAAACGAGGGCACTTATGAAACATCCGCGACTTCAAATTATACAAATTCGAATATTAATCAAGTCGAACCATCTTCTAGTATGTAACATAAAATGGATCCAATAATAAAAATTAAAAAATTAAAACTGGAGCGCGATTACATCCAAATACGTAATAAAAAAAAGAGAAAAAAAAAAATCTATAATAAAATTGATACAAAAATATCGAAAATAAACGAACTGTTTAATACTACAAATAATGAGATGACGAAAATGGTGAATTTAGACAATGATGATGACATTAAAAAAATATATGTCACATATTTAGGCATACATAAAAGTATGATTTTATTTTATAGAGATTTCAAAAATATTATGTAAATTGCATACATATTATAAATTAGGTGATGCTTCTTCAAATTTGCACCATACACTGAAAAATATTCTTACTGAAAATTATATCTATTTTTATAAACTTTAAAAACATTTTGTAAATTAGGTGATGGTATTCGAAAAATATAAATAAAATAATTATTATTATGTATATATATTGTTATATATTATGTGTATACAAATATATTTATCAATACTTTTTAATTATATATAAATTGGATTATGATATTCGGCATTACGTCGCCACTTAAAATAATTTTGTATATTATATATAAATTGGGTTATGGTATTCGGCGCTGCGTCGCCACAAAATAATCTTGCATAATTAATTTACGAATGGAAAATAAATTAATAATTATTATATATATGTAAATAAATTAATAATTATTGTATATGTATATATATATGTTTACTAATAATTTTTTTATATACAGAGCCTGTTTTATTTTCTAAATTGTTATTTTTTATTAAATTGAATGAATTGAAAATTACAGATTCAATCTTTTGCCAACTTATAAAATAAATATTCGATGAAAAAAATATTTTTATAAAATTGTATTATTAATTAATTTATAGCATTATCTCTTGAAAAACTTACAAAAACAAATATCATTTTTATAATTTTAATAAAATATAATCTATGATTTTGAATACTACTACCAAAGCTTTAAGAACTCATTAATATACAATACACACATTCTGACAATTCATTCCTTTACAAAACAAAAATGAGATTCAAAAAATAAAAAGTGAATAACGTGATTTAAAGGTCACTTCCAGTCTAAAGGCTATTTTCTTACACGCCCAAGTGAAGTGAAAGTAGACTCACTCTACAAGTTATTTTTTCTTCCCAAGTGAAAGTGATTTGTAATAAGTTTTTTTTCTAAAAATACAAAATATTTATATATGAATTTAATTGTTTTTATATATTATTTAATATATCTATATTTGGTAAGAATTATATTTTTCTAAATTATTGCTTTTCATTAAATTTAATCTTTAAATAATTATAGATACAATCTTCTATTAATTTATATAAAATATGTGACCGATGGAAAAAATAATATTTTTCATTAATTATTACCAATTAATTATTTATCTCATTATCTTTTTCAATTTTACAAAACAATATTGTTTTTTTATAATTTCAATAAATCTTGATCCGTGATTTGAACCCAGAACTTCAACTATAATCTTTTGTAGGGGGTCGGATGCTTCGATAAATTTTCGGCCGACTGTAGTTTTCACATTATATGAACGGTTTTTCTTCGGAGAGGGTTTTCTTAACAGTTAAATATTTATTTTTGATAAACTCTCGCGGAAAATCACAAGTCTTCAATTTTTCATTAAATTCTTCAAAGGCATCTGTTTTTTTTTTTGTTTTTTTTTCTGTTTCTTAATAGGAAATTGATTAGTTCAACAATATCGGAATCTCAGCTTGGTTAATGTTTTAGAAATTACTATACAAGATAAAATTAAATATAATAAAACCAGTGTATACAATAAAAAACAGATGTAAAATGGGATGAACATTGTAAAGAATAAAATCAAATGTCGAAATAAAAACCAGCCTCTTTCAAAAAATTTGTCAGGTGATGATGAGAATTTGCACCTAAAAGGCTTGTCAAATTGGGTGAAGATGAATTAAAATAATGTCGATACAAATGACGAAGGCAAGGGCAGTCGGTGAGAATATGGCGAATGGTTAGTGCACTAAAATGACATTTTGGACAATCATGTTGTTGTTCTCCAAGCAATAAGTATTTATGTGTGAGTCTTGAATGCCCACTTCTTAGTCTAGTAATAATGACATCATATTTTGTAGGGGTGAGTGTTGGCCAGATTGAAATTTCAGGATTTATTTCTTGCAATTTGTTATTGTTTTGGTTATTCCACTCCCTTTGCCAAATATTTTTAAAATAGCTTTTAAGTGTGTGCTTCATGTCATCGTATGGTACAGGACAGTTTAAAAGAATAGAAGCCTGCCTTGCGGCTTTGTCTGCTGCTTCATTGCCTTTGATGCCAACATGACCAGGAACCCAGCAAAACAAAATGTTGAATCCCTTTTTAAGAAGGTCGTTGTAAGTTTTGAGAATTGAAATGAAGGACAGGTTACAAGAGATAGAAGAGAGAGAGTCAAGAACACTCTTCGAGTCGGTATAGATAATGAATTTCCTCCTCTGATGAGATGAAATAATGTTAAGAGCAACCTCAACCGCAAAAAACTCTGCAGAGAAAATGGAAAATGAATTAGGGAGTTGATAGCTAAATGTAGAATTATCAATGATGATACCACAACCGACTTTATTAGTTGTCTTGGAGCCGTCAGTAAAAATTTCGACATAGTCCTTATACTCAGAACGATGAGAAGAGAAAAGTGCTTGAAAAATGAAAGCATCTGTGTTAGATTTGTCAAACCCCTTAAATGGATGAAGACAAGAAATAACTTGGAAATTCCAAGGCGTCATGTTTAAAAGTGACCGAGGACGAATTTTGGTATGAATGTGAGAGGTGCCAGCAAGAAAGCTCTTAATTCTAAGAGAGAAATGTGGGATTCAAGATGGGCGATTCACATAAAGATTATGATCGCTACTATTTAAAAGTGAATGATTAGGATGTGAAAGGATGCGAAAGTACAATTCACACGAAAGTCTTTGTCTGATGTCAGTGAGAGAAGGCTCCACACAGTCAGCATATAAACTAAGGACTGGAGTCGTGCGGAAAGCACCTGAGCAAATTCTGAGTGCACTGTGATGTGTTGTGTCAAGTCTTTTAATATAGGAGTGAGGGGCTGAACCATAAACCTGACATGCATAATCAAGTTTGGAGCAAATAGTAGCACGGTACATTTTAAGTAAAGATGGGCAGTCTGCTCCCCAAGAAGTATTAGAAAGCACTTTTAAAATATTAAGTGCTCTGTCACATTTAGTTCTCAAGTGTAAAATATGTGGCAAAAAGTTCAGTTTTCTGTCAAAAATAACACCCAGAAAGCGAGCAGTGTCAACAACTGAAATTGGCCTGTTGTTTATTAAAATCTCTGGATCAGGATGAAGACCTCGTTTACGTCAAAAATGCACACATTGTGTTTTGTCAGTAGAAAATTTAAAACCATTTTTATTTGTCCATTTAATTATGTTTTTTATAGCAAGTTGTAATTGACGTTCAATGAAACGCATGTCATTTCCCTGGCAAGAAATTTGCAGGTCGTCAACATATAAACTCCCATGAACACTTGGAGGCAATTGCTTAAGAATATTGTTTATTTTTAAAGAAAAAAGTGTAACGCTCAAAACACTGCCTTGAGGCACACCTCCTCTTGAAAATAAAAATCTGAATAAACTGATCCTATACGAACTTGAAAGCGTCTGACTCTTAAAAAGTTCTGAATGAAAATGGGGAGATTTCCTCTAAAGTCCAAATTAAAAAGATCTTTTAAAATACCATAGCGCCATGTCTTGTCATAAGCTTTTTCTATATCGAAAAAAATTCAAACCAAATGGTTACGTCTCACATTAGCTTTGCGGATATTTGTCTCTAATAATAAAATATTGTCAACCGTTGAACGGCCTCATCGGAAACCACTTTGCCATGGAGAAATCAAATTACTTCTTTCTAAAATGTAAACAAGCCTAGTATTTACCATCTTTTCTAGCAGCTTACATAGACAGCTTGTAAGAGCAATGGGTCTGTAATTATTGGGGTTAGTAGCATCTTTGCCTGGCTTAGGAAAAGGAATAACAATAGCATCGTGCCAAGCAACAGGGAATATATTTTCAGTCCAGATCCTATTGTAAAGATGAAGGAGATTTTTAAGAAACTGTTTTGATAAATGTTTAATCATAATGTAGGTAACACCATCGGGTCCGGGAGCAGAGTTATGACAATGTTTCAAACTATTTTTTAATTCATTTTCTGTAAAAGGTCTATTGTAGTCTGGTGAAGAGCAGGAGTGAAAGTTGATTGATGATCGTTCAGAATTATTTTTATATGACAAAAAAGGTTCAGAGTAGGAATTAGAGCTGGATATGTCAGATAAAGTTCTACCAATGGTGTTTGCAATATTTTTAATAGATGTTATAGTTTGGCCATTATCCTTTAAAAATGAAATACTTTGATTAGAATGAATTCCCATTGCTCTCTTGACACGATGCCAAAGCTTTTTACTGCTTACATTGGAGGTAATGCTGGAAACATATTTAATCCAAGAATTTTTTTGGGAGTTTCTGCGGATTCTTTGGGCGGCTGCCCTTGCTTTTTTGAACGTGATATAATTAGCAGTAGTTGGATACCTCCTAAAAATTCCCCAGCTTTTTGTTGCTGTCTTTTTGCATTATTGCATTCTTCATTCCACCATGGCTTTGAATTTTTACACAGACGTCCAGAGGATTTTGGAATACTAATACCAGCTGCATTTATAATACACTTTGTGACATCAGTGATTGCTCTGTTGATCACCCTCAGTCATTTCGTATGTGATGGTTGCATTTATAGTGAAAGTAGTCCAGTTGGCCTTGTCATAAATATAATGTGGATTTGTAGGATGATGATCATTAAAATTATAAAAAGATAAAAATAAAGGAAAATGGTCACTATTATAAAGGTCGTTACTAACAAAGAAATTGAAATACGGATACAAAGATGGAGAGCAGATGGCCAGGTCTATTGCATGAAAAGTTCTGGAAGGTTCATGGAAGTAGGTATTGTCACCATTGTTTAAAATACATAAATTATTGTCAGTGATTAAGTCTTCAATATTCTGTCCACGAGGATTAATATCGGGACTACCCCAAAGTGGACTGTGCCCGTTTAAATCACCAAGAATTAAAAAAGGTGTCGGCAGTTGTGAAATAAGCCTATTTAGGTCACTTGGGCGAATGGTCATATTTGGCGGTAAATAGACAGTGCAGAGAGTGATAAATATGTGTTTATGGATCTGAACTGCAATAGCCTGGATATCGGTATTTAAAGTGATACATGAATGTGGAATATTATTAGAGATTAAAATGGGTACACCACCTGTAGCTCTATCAGAATGTGTAAAATCTTTCCTGAAACACTGATAGCCACGGATTTTAACAATATCGTTTTGTCTCAGGTATGTTTCTTGGAAAGGTCGATGATCAGAGATGATCTCTCTGATTTCATCTCGTTTATTAACAAAACCTCGGCAATTCCATGAGATGAAATTAGTCATGATTTTTTTTTTTTTTTTAGATTATAACATCCACGTCATTATCCTCTGATGCAGTAGACATACCGTCTTCTCCATCGGAAGGGTGAAGGCTGATCATATCATCTTGTTTTGTAAGGTTTACTTTATTATTTTCCCCATTCAAGTCGAAGTGGGTAATTTTAATTTCTTTTTCTTAATGATATTGAGACGAGAGGGTGAATTAGAATGTTTTAGAGAGGCAGAGTTAAGACTTTTTCCAGACAATAAGGTTTTAGCAGTTTGTGGAATTTTCTTTAAATTTCTTGATTTTGATGAATAGGACTGTGAAGAGTTAGGAGACTGATTTGGTTTGGATTGTAAGTTTTGGGAATTGTTCATTGTAGTTTCGAGTGGAGAGCTAGTATTGGGTATTTTTGTAGAATTACATGAAACAGTTTCAACTGGGGGGCTGGAATTGATTAGAGAGTCAGTTTGTGTAGCTATTGTTTTACAAATGTTTTTGGTGGAAGTAACAGCAGCATATGATTTACCAACGATGGGTGTTCTAGATTCTACTATTTTTCTGGCTTCTGGGTATGATATATTTTGTTTTGTTTCAATGGTTTGAATCTCTTTTTCTATTTTCCATTTCTCACAAGACTTAGAATATGACGGGTGATCTTTTTTACACTTTACACAACATACTGTGGCTTCGCAATTTTGACTGTCATGACCAATGGCACTGCAACGGGCACATGTCTGTTTTCCACGGCAGGGTGTTTTAGAATGGCCAAAACGTTGGCAGTTGAAGCAGCGTAACGGATTTGATATGTATTGTCTGACGGGGCATTCAAGATACCCAGCCTTTATTGATGTTGGTAGTTTTGGGGAATTTATAGTTAAGATAATGTGTTTAATTGGAATTGGTTTATTGTCGCGAAATATGGATATACGTTTTACTCCGATAACTTTTTGCTCTTTGAGGTTTTCAAGAATTTCGGCTTCTGGTATAAACTGGAGGTCAGGTTCAGATATGACAACACGGCAAGTATTTAATGTTCTATGGACATCAACAGTGACTGGAATATTTGCAAATTGATTACATTTTTTTAAGTTGTTAGCTTGTTTGGCATTTTCGACTTCAATTAAAAGTTCGCCCAATCTCAGTTTTTTTATAGACTTTGGATCGCCCATTATTGATTGACATGCTTCTGTATAAGAAAAGGCGATGTCCTTAGAAAATCACCCTCTTTTCTTTTTATCACAAAAAATCTAGCTTCTGAGGTCATAAATACATTGCTGTCATTCAGAGTGGAAGAAAATTCTTCCATTCTGTCCGCCCATGTTTTCGCCTTTGAATTTTCACTAGTTTGGCCCGAGCCAGACGCATTATTCGTATTTCCTTTGTTTGTCGCCATATTGAGATAAGTAAAAAGGGTCGAGGGTTTCCTTAGTCCCACAAGTCAGCCCGTTTCTTGAACAGACGGAAAAGCAAAGGGTTTTCAGAATCGCTCCCTGGGACACCCATAACCACTCACCAGCTACCAGACCGTCGACCCAGATTGGGACTCACATGTGGTAGTCGTGTTAGTCCGGTTGGTTGGTTGGTTGGTTGGCTTTTATTGGCGCAAAATCCGCAGTGGGATATGCTGCGCCAAACAATTAAATAAAAAACAAGGAACAGCTTCTGGATGGGTTCACCCATCCAGATTGTCTAAAGAACAGCTAAAAGGGAAAATCAAAAAACATAAAATACAGTGTAGATAATAAAAGCAGATGTAAAATATAATGAAAGTGTAGATAATATAACAGATGTAAAATGTGATGAAAGTGTGATAATAAAAACAGATGTAAAATATAATGAAAGGTAGATAATAAAAACAGATGTAAAATGTAAAAAAGAGTGTAAATACTAAAATTAGATGTCGTAATAAAAACCAGCATTTTTTAAAAAATTTGTCAATTGATGATGAGGGGTAATACCTAAAAGGCTCGTCAGGTTTGGTGAGGATGAATTAAAGTGATGTCTGTAAAGATGACGAAGACAAGGGCAGTCGGTGAGCAAATGGCGAATAGTCAGCACAGAGAAATGACACTTCGGACAATCAGGTTCCTCTTCCCCAAGTAGTAAATATTTATGTGTAATCCTTGAATGCCCTATTCTAAGACGAGTAATTATAACATCAGATTTTCGAGTGATAAGGGTAGGCCAGATTGCAATTTGAGGTTTTATTTCTCGTAATTTATTATTATGTTGATTATCCCACTCCCGTTGCCAAATAGTTTTAAAAGTGCTTCTAAGTGTGTGCTTAATGTCATCGTATGGTACAGGACAATTTAGGAGAATAGACGCCTGCCTTGCGGCTCTGTCCGCTGCCTCATTTCCCTTAATGCCAACATGACCGGGAACCCAGCAAAACAAAATGTCAAATCCCTTTTTTAGAAGGTCGTTATAAGTTTTTAAAATTGAGATAAAAGAGAGGTTACAAGAGCTGGATGAAAGAGAATCAAGAACACTCTTTGAGTCAGTATAGATTATGAATTTTCGATTGGAATGAGATGAAATATAGTTAAGGGCAACCTCAATAGCAAAAAACTCTGCAGAGAAAATAGAATAAGAGTTAGGAAGTTCATAGCTAAAAGTAATGTTATCAGAAAAGACACCACAACCAACCTTATCAACAGTCTTAGAGCCATCAGTAAAAATTTCTGTATAATCCATATAGTTGTTAGGATGTGCTGTGAAAAGGGTCTTAAAGATGGAAGCATCTGTGTTAGACTTGTCAAAACCTTTAAAAGGATAAATGCAAGAAATAACTTGGAAATTCCAAGGCGTCATATTTAAAAGATCTCTAGGACGAACTTTGGTGGGAAGATGGGAAATGCTTGGAAGATAGTTTTTTATTCTGAGACCAAAATGTGGGATGCATGATGGACGATTTAAAAAGAGGTTGTCATTATTACTACGGATATGAGGATGAAGCGGGTGATTAGGATGTGAAAGAATTCGATAGTATAGTTGCAAAGATAGCTGTTGTCTAATATTAGTGAGGGATGGCTCTACACAGTCTGCATATAAACTGAGAATTGGAGAAGTTCGAAAAGCCCCTGAGCAAATCCTAAGAGCACTGTGATGCACTGTGTCAATCTTTTTCAGATAAGTAAAAGGAGCTGACCCATAAATTTCACAGGCATAATCTAGCTTTGAGCGAATAACAGAACGGTAGATTTTAAGTAAGGAATTGCGATCTGCACCCCAAGATGTGTTCGAGAGTACTTTTAAAATATTTAAAGTTTTGTCACATTTCGTCCTTAAATATGATATATGTGGCTTAAAATTAAGTTTTTTGTCAAAAATTACACCCAAAAAGCGGGCAGAGTCAACAACCAAAATAGGTCTGTCATTTATAAAAATCTGTGGATCAGGATGGAGACCCCGTTTGCGACAAAAGTGCACACACTGTGTTTTGTCAATAGAAACAGTAAAACCATTCTTATTAGTCCATTTTATTATGTTTTTTACAGCAAGTTGTAGTTGGCGTTCAATGAAGCGCATGTCATTCCCCTGGCAAGAGATT
This sequence comes from Salticus scenicus, assembly GCA_963930645.1. NCBI lineage: Eukaryota > Metazoa > Arthropoda > Arachnida > Araneae > Salticidae > Salticus > Salticus scenicus. The sequence goes on from OZ005658.1 coordinate 262,944,572, forward strand.
TGCAGGTCGTCAACATAAAGACTACCATGGACACTTTGTGGTAGTTGTTCTAGGATATTATTGATTTTTAAAGAGAAAAGTGTGACACTCAGGACACTGCCTTGAGGTACACCTTCTTCCTGAAAGTAAAAATTTGAAAAAACTGAACCAATACGAACTTGGAAGCGTCTGACTCTCAAAAAATTCTCAATAAAAATAGGAAGATTCCCCGAAAGTTCAAATTAAAAAGGTCTTTTAAAATGCCATGGCGCCATGTCTTGTCATAGGCCTTTTCCATATCAAAAAAAATTGACACCAAATGGTTACGTCTTGCAATTGCTTTCCGAATATTTGTCTCCAATAATAAAATATTGTCAACCGTAGAACGGCCCCGTCGAAAACCACTTTGCCAAGGGGAAATTAAATTATGCTTTTCAAGAATATATACCAGTCTAGTATTTACCATTTTCTCAAGCAATTTACATAGGCAGCTAGTTAGAGCAATGGGTCTATAATTTTTTGGATCGGTAGCATCTTTGCCAGGCTTTGGAAAAGGAATAACAATAGCATCGTGCCAAGCAGCAGGAAATATATGCTCAGTCCAGATTCTATTATAGAGAAGAAGCAGGTTATTAAGGGACGCTTTGGATAAATGGTTGATCATAATGTAAGTAATTCCATCAGGCCCAGGAGCAGAGTTATGGCAACGTTTTAAACTGTCTCTCAATTCTCTTCCTGTAAATAAAGTATTGTAATTTGGTGATGAGCGGGACAAGAAGTTTATTGTTGAGCGTTCAGAATTACGTTTGAAAGACAGAAAGGGTTCAAAATAGGAATTTGTACTAGAGATGTTAGATAATGTTCTACCAATAGTATCTGCAATATTTTTGGTTGAGGTAATAGTTTGGCCATTTTCTTTTAAAAAAGAGATGCTATGATTAGTATAAATACCCATTGCTTTCTTGACACGATGCCACAATTTTTTGCTGCTAATATTGGAGGTAATACTTGAAACGAAATTTACCCAGGAATCTTTCTGAGCTTTCCTGCGTATTCTCCGTGCACTGGCCTTCGCTTGTTTGAATGCAATATAGTTTATAGTTGTTGGGTAACGCCTAAAAATGCCCCATGCTTTTTGTTGCTTTCTCTTTGCAATGTTACATTCTTCATTCCACCAAGGCTTTGGGTATTTAGCAAGACGACCAGACGATTTTGGAATTGAGATGTTAGCAGAGTTGATGATGCAGTTTGTGACATCAGCAACTGCTTTGTCAATATCACCTTCAATCATTGATTGCGTAATAGTAGCTTTTATAGTAAAGGAGGTCCAGTCGGCCCTGTCATAAATAAAACGTGGATTACCAGGATGATGGTCGTTAAAATTATAAAAGGATAAAAATAAAGGAAAGTGGTCACTACTATGTAGATCGTTACTCACAAAAAAATTAAAATATGGATATAAATTGGGAGAGCAGATGGCAAGGTCAATTGCATGGAAAGTCCTAGAAGGCTCGTGAAAGTAAGTATTGTCCCCGTTATTTAAGATACACAAGGAGTTGTCAGTAATAATATTTTCAATGATTTGACCACGGGGGTTATTATTAGGGCTTCCCCATAGCGAATTATGTCCATTGAAATCTCCTAGTATTAAGAAGGGAGTTGGAAGTTGAGAAATAAGGCTATTGAGGTCATGCTGGTTTATGGATGCATTTGGTGGAAGATAGAGGGTGCAAACGGTCATTAATAGATGAGAGTGTAATTGAATGGCAACAGCTTGAATGGTCGTATTTAAAGGTATATTGGAGTGTGGTACATTATTAGAAATCAGAAGGGCTACCCCACCTGTAGCTCGGTCAGACTGTGTAAAATCTTTCCTGAAACAGGTATAGCCACGAATTTTGATTTTATCGTGTTGTCTTAAGTATGTTTCTTGGAAAGCGAAGCATATAGGCCGATGATCAGAGATGATATCTCTGATTTCATCACGTTTATTTATAAAACCTCGGCAATTCCATGAAATGAAATTGGTCATTTTTTTTTTTAGATTATAACATCTACGTCATTGTCCTCTGATGCAGTAGACATTCCGTCCTCCCCATCAGAAGGATGGAGGCTGATCGTATCTTCCTGTTTTGGAACGTTGACTTTATTATTTTTATTTGTAGTGAGAGTGGGCAATTTTGTTAGTTTCTTTTTCTTGATATTGAGATGAGAGGGTGAATTCGAATATTTTACAGAGGTAGAGTTAAGACATTTTTCAGACAATAATGTTTTAGTAGTTTGTGGCGTTTTCTTTAAGCTTCTTGATTTGGATGAAGATGACTGTGAAGAGCTAGAAGCCTGATTTGGATTGGATTGTAAGTTTGGGGAATTCTTTAATTCAGTTACAACTGGAGAGCTAGTATTATGAACAGTGTCAGTTTGGATGGCAATAGACTGATATGTTTTTTTGGTAACTATGGCAGCAGCATATGATTTTCCAACAATGGGTGTCCTTGATTCCACAATTTTCCGTGCTTCGGGATATGATATATTTTGTTTTGTTTTAATAGTTTGTATCTCCTTTTCAGTTTTCCATTTTTCACATGATTTTGAGTAAGATGGGTGATCCTTTTTGCAATTAACACAACAGACAGGAGCTTCACAATTTTCACTGTCATGGCCAATTGCACTGCAACGGGCACATGTTAGTTTACCACGGCAAGAGGTCTTTGAGTGGCCAAAACGTTGGCAATTGAAACATCTTAGAGGGTTAGGGATGTATGGCCTCATAGGGCATTCAAGGTATCCAGCTTTGATTGATTGGGGAAGTTTAGGAGAATCTATTGTCAAAATAATGTGTTTGGTGGGAACAGGCTTCTTATCACGAAAGATTGAAATTCGTTTAACGGCAATAACTTTTTGGTCTTTCAAATTATCGAGTATTTCACTTTCTGGAATATACTGTAGATCTGGTTCAGAAATCACACCACGGCAGATATTCAATGTTCTATGTACACTTACTGTGACTGGTATATTGGCAAATTGGGTACATTTTTTTAAGTTATTAGCTTGCTTGTTATTTTCGACCTCAATTAGCAGTTCACCTGATCTAAGCTTTTTAACAGATTTTGGATCACCCATTATCGAATGAATTGATTTCTGAATTAGAAAAGGAGAAGTCTTAAAGAAATCTCCTTCCTTTCTCTTCACTACAAAAAATCGAGCTTTGCAATTTATGAATACATTACTCTCATTAAGGGTGGAAGAAAACTCTTCCATTCTTTCTGCCCAAGATTTCTCATTTGAATTTTGAATAGCTTGGCCCGAGCCAGACACATTAATCGAATTTCCTTTACTTGTAGCCATATTGAGATAAGAAAAAAGGGTCGAGGGTTTCCTTAGTCCCACAAGTCAGCCCATTTCTTGAACGGACGGAAAGCAAAGGGTTTTCAGAATCGCTCCCTGGGACACCCATAACCACTCACCAGCTACCAGACCGTCGACCCAGATTGGGAATCACATGTGGTAGTCGTGTTAGTCCGGTGTTTCCCGTTCGAGTAGTCACCGTTGTCTCACCTTCACCAAGGGCACCAGTCTCCCAGTGTGCTCCCAAGGCTAGACTACCGTGAGACCCTCACCAAATCGCCAACCCAATAACCAGCGCCACATCTACACCGGTCTAAGCTTGGTTAATGTTTTAGAAGAAAAGTATTATTAGTATAACCAACAAGAACAAGGAAAAAAAAAAAAGGTGAGTGGAAAGAAACAAGGTAAGTAGAAACCAAAAAGGTGAGTAAAACAAGGTAAGCAGTTTCATTTTTTTGTAAGTTTTTCAAATTTTTAATTTTTTTTTTTTATATTTTTTTTTTACAAGAACAATAAACAAGAACAAGTGCCAAAACCTGATTGGCAGTAAAAAACAAATACTAACGACAAAAAAGCAAGAAAAAAAGCCAAAAACTTATCAGCGGGAGAAAAAAAAAATGGAAGAAATAAAAGAGAAAGGTAGAAGATAAAAAAATAAAAATAAATAAAAAAATAAATAAATAAATTAAATAAATAAATAAATAAAAGAAGGGAAAAAAAGATCACTCGGGCCCGGGGTGCGTGACTCCCCCTGAATACCTAAAGAAGGTACCCCCTGGGGGCGTGTTAGTCCGGTGTTTCTTGTTCGAGTAGTCACCGTTGTCTCACCTTCACCAAGGGCACCAGTCTCCCAGTGTGCTCCCAAGGCTAGACTACCGTGATACCCTCACCAAATCGCCAACCCAATAACCAGCGCCACATCAAAACCGTTTTCAGTTTGGTTAATGTTTTAGAAGTTAAGTAATTTTAGTATAACTAACAAGATCAAGACCAAGACCAAAAAAGAAAGGTGAGTAAAAATAAATAAGGTAAGTAGAAAACAAAAAAGTGAGTAAAACGAGGTAAGTAGTTTCATTTTTCAAATTTTTAATTTTTTTTTTTTACATTTTTTTTTTTTTTTTTCAAGAACAATGAACAAGAACAAGTACCAAAACCTTATTGGCAGTAAAAACCAAAAAAAACAAACAAGGACGAAAAAGCAAGAAAAATGCCAAAAACTTAGGGGAAAAAAAAATAAATAAATAAAAGAAAATTGAAATAAAAGAAAAGAAGGTAGAAGGTTAAAAAAAAAAAAAAAAAGATAAAAAAAGATCACTCGGGCCCGGGGGGCGTGACTCCCCCTGAATACCTGAAGAAGGTACCCCCCTGGGGGCGTGGGAGAGTAGGTGAATTTATAGTAAGGATTATATGTTTAGTGGGAATTTTATTACTATCTCTGAAAATGTAGATATGTCGAACAGCTGTAACTTTTTGATCTTTTAAGCTTTCTAGGATTTCAGATTCAGGGATATATTGCAAGTCTGGTTCTGAAATTACACCACGGCTACTATTTAGTGTTCTGTGGGTACTCACGGCTACAGGTATATTTGCAAATAAAGTGCTTTTCTTTAAATTAGAACCTTGTTTGGCATTCATAACTTCAATAAGCAGTTCCCCAGATTTCAGTTTTTTGACAGATTTTGCTTCACTAATAGGTGAAGCAAAATCTGTCAAGGATTGTATTGCTTTCTTAATTAAAAAAGTGATGTTTTATTGAAATCACCATCATTCCTTTTAATAACAAAAAACCTAGCATCCGTGTTCTCACTGCTAATGAAAATATTATTTTCGTTCAAAGAAGAAGAAAAGTCTTCCACTCTATCACCCGAAGATTTAGAATTCGGTTGGCCCGCGCCAGACGCATTAATCTCACTTCCTTTAGTTTTAGCCATAATTGAATTAAATAAAAAGGTTCGAGGGTTTCCTTAGTCCCACAAGTCAGCCCATTTCTTGAACGGATGGAAAGCAAAGGGTTTTCAAAATCGCTCCCTGGGACACCCATAACCACTCACCAGCTACCAGACCGTCGACCCAGATTGGGAACCACATGTGGTTGGTTGGTTGGTTGGTTTGATTTTATTGGCGCAAAATCCGCAGTGGGATATGCTGCGCCAAACAATTAAATAAAAACCAAGAAGCAGCTTCTGGATGGGTTCACCCATCCAGATTGTCTAAATAACAGCTAAAAGGGAAAAACAAAAAACATAAAATACAGTGTAGATAATAAAAGCAGATGTAAAATATAATGAAAGGTAGATAATAAAAACAGATGTAAAATGTAAAAAAGAGTGTAAATACTAAAATTAGAGGTCATAATAAAAACCAGCATTTTTTAAAAAATTTGTCAATTGATGATGAGGAGTAATACCTAAAAGGCTCGTCAGGTTTGGTGAGGATGAATTAAAGTGATGTCTGTAGAGATGACGAAGACAAGGGCAGTCGGTGAGCAAATGGCGAATAGTCAGCACAGAGAAATGACACCTCGGACAATCAGGTTCCTCTTCCCCAAGTAGTAAATATTTATGTGTAATCCTTGAATGCCCTATTCTAAGACGAGTAATTATAACGTCAGATTTTCGAGTGATAAGGGTAGGCCAGATTGCAATTTGAGGTTTTATTTCTCGTAATTTATTATTATGCTGATTATCCCACTCCCGTTGCCAAATAGTTTTAAAAGTGCTTCTAAGTGTGTGCTTAATGTCATCCTATGGTACAGGACAATTTAGGAGAATAGACGCCTGCCTTGTGGCTTTGTCCGCTGCCTCATTTCCCTTAATGCCAACATGACCGGGAACCCAGCAAAACAAAATGTCAAATCCCTTTTTTAGAAGGTCGTTATAAGTTTTTAAAATTGAGATAAAAGAGAGGTTACAAGAGCTGGATGAAAGAGAATCAAGAACACTCTTTGAGTCAGTATAGATTATGAATTTTCGATTGGAATGAGATGAAATATAGTTAAGGGCAACCTCAATAGCAAAAAACTCTGCAGAGAAAATAGAATAAGAGTTAGGAAGTTCATAGCTAAAGGTAATATTATCAGAAACGACACCACAACCAACCTTATCAACAGTCTTAGAGCCATCAGTAAAAATTTCTGTATAATCCATATAGTTGTTACGATGTGCTGTGAAAAGGGTCTTAAAGATGGAAGCATCTGTGTTAGCCTTGTCAAAACCTTTAAAAGGATAAATGCAAGAAATAACTTGGAAATTCCAAGGTGTCATATTTAAAAGATCTCTAGGACGAACTTTGGTGGGAAGATGGGAAATGCTTGGAAGATAGTTTTTTATTCTGAGACCAAAATGTGGGATGCATGATGGACGATTTAAAAAGAGGTTGTCATTATTACTACGGATATGAGGATGAAGCGGGTGATTAGGATGTGAAAGAATTCGATAGTATAGTTGCAAAGATAGCTGTTGTCTAATATTAGTAAGGGATGGCTCTACACAGTCTGCATATAAACTGAGAATTGGAGAAGTTCGAAAAGCCCCTGAGCAAATCCTAAGAGCACTGTGATGCACTGTGTCAATCTTTTTCAGATAAGAAAAAGGAGCTGACCCATAAATTTCACAGGCATATTCTAGCTTTGAGCGAATAACAGAACGGTAGATTTTAAGTAAGGAATTGCGATCTGCACCCCAAGATGTGTTTGAGAGTACTTTTAAAATGTTTAAAGTTTTGTCACATTTCGTCCTTAAATATGATATATGTGGCTTAAAATTAAGTTTTTTGTCAAAAATTACACCCAAAAAGCGAGCAGAGTCAACAACCAAAATAGGTCTGTCATTTATAAAAATCTGTGGATCAGGATGGAGACCCCGTTTGCGACAAAAGTGCACACACTGTGTTTTGTCAATAGAAACAGTAAAACCATTCTTATTAGTCCATTTTATTATGTTTTTTACAGCAAGTTGTAGTTGGCGTTCAATAAAGCGCATGTCATTCCCCTGGCAAGAGATTTGCAGGTCGTCAACATAAAGACTACCATGGACACTTTGTGGTAGTTGTTCTAGGATATTATTGATTTTTAAAGAAAAAAGTGTGACACTCAGGACACTGCCTTGAGGTACACCTTCTTCCTGAAAGTAAAAATTTGAAAAAACTGAACCAATACGAACTTGGAAGCGTCTGACTCTCAAAAAATTCTCAATAAAAATAGGAAGATTCCCCCGAAAGTTCAAATTAAAAAGGTCTTTTAAAATGCCATGGCGCCATGTCTTGTCATAGGCCTTTTCCATATCAAAAAAAATTGACACCAAATGGTTACGTCTGGCAATTGCTTTCCGAATATTTGTCTCCAATAATAAAATATTGTCAACCGTAGAACGGCCCCGTCGAAAACCACTTTGCCAAGGGGAAATTAAATTATGCTTTTCAAGAATATAAACCAGTCTAGTATTTACCATTTTCTCAAGCAATTTACATAGGCAGCTAGTTAGAGCAATGGGTCTATAATTTTTTGGATCGGTAGCATCTTTGCCAGGCTTTGGAAAAGGAATAACAATAGCATCGTGCCAAGCAGCAGGAAATATATGCACAGTCCAGATTCTATTATAGAGAAGAAGCAGGTTATTAAGGGACGCTTTGGATAAATGGTTGATCATAATGTAAGTAATTCCATCAGGCCCAGGAGCAGAGTTATGGCAACGTTTTAAACTGTCTCTCAATTCTCTTCCTGTAAATAAAGTATTGTAATTTGGTGATGAGCGGGACAAGAAGTTTATTGTTGAGCGTTCAGAATTACGTTTGAAAGACAGAAAGGGTTCAAAATAGGAATTTGTACTAGAGATGTTAGATAATGTTCTACCAATAGTATCTGCAATATTTTTGGTTGAGGTAATAGTTTGGCCATTTTCTTTTAAAAAAGAGATGCTATGATTAGTATAAATACCCATTGCTTTCTTGACACGATGCCACAATTTTTTGCTGCTAATATTGGAGGTAATACTTGAAACGTAATTTACCCAGGAATCTTTCTGAGCTTTCCTGCGTATTCTCCGTGCACTGGCCTTCGCTTGTTTGAATGCAATATAGTTTATAGTTGTTGGGTAACGCCTAAAAATGCCCCATGCTTTTTGTTGCTTTCTCTTTGCAATGTTACATTCTTCATTCCACCAAGGCTTTGGGTATTTAGCAAGACGACCAGACGATTTTGGAATTGAGATGTTAGCAGAGTTGATGATGCAGTTTGTGACATCAGCAACTGCTTTGTCAATATCACCCTCAATCATTGATTGCGTAATAGTAGCTTTCATAGTAAAGGAGGTCCAGTCGGCCCTGTCATAAATAAAACGTGGATTACCAGGATGATGGTCGTTAAAATTATAAAAGGATAAAAATAAAGGAAAGTGGTCACTACTATGTAGATCGTTACTCACAAAAAAATTAAAATATGGATATAAATTGGGAGAGCAGATGGCAAGGTCAATTGCATGGAAAGTCCTAGAAGGCTCGTGAAAGTAAGTATTGTCCCCGTTATTTAAGATACACAAGGAGTTGTCAGTAATAATATTTTCAATGATTTGACCACGGGGGTTATTATTAGGGCTTCCCCATAGCGAATTATGTCCATTGAAATCTCCTAGTATTAAGAAGGGAGTTGGAAGTTGAGAAATAAGGCTATTGAGGTCATGCTGGTTTATGGATGCATTTGGTGGAAGATAGAGGGTGCAAACGGTCATTAATAGATGAGAGTGTAATTGAATGGCAACAGCTTGAATGTTCGTATTTAAAGGTATATTGGAGTGTGGTACATTATTAGAAATCAGAAGGGCTACCCCACCTGTAGCTCGGTCAGACTGTGTAAAATCTTTCCTGAAACAGGTATAGCCACGAATTTTGACTTTATCGTGTTGTCTTAAGTATGTTTCTTGGAAAGCGAAGCATATAGGTCGATGATCAGAGATAATATCTCTGATTTCGTCACGTTTATTAATAAAACCCCGGCAATTCCATGAAATGAAATTGGTCATTATTATTATTTTTTTTTTTTTTTTTTTTTTAGATTATAACATCCACGTCATTGTCCTCTGATGCAGTAGACATTCCGTCCTCTCCATCAGAAGGATGGAGGCTGATCAAATCATCTTGTTTTGGAAAGTTTACTTTATTATTTTTATTTGTAGTTGGAGTGGGCAATTTTGTTAGTTTCTTTTTCTTGATATTGAGGCGAGAGGGTGAATTTGAATGTTTTAGAGAGATAGAGTTGAGACTTTTTTCAGACAATAAGGTTTTAGGAGTTTGTGGCATTTTCTTTAAGTTTCTTGATTTGGATGAAGATGACTGTGAAGAGTTAGAAGCCTGTTTTGGATTGGATTGTAAGCTTGGGGAATTCTTTAATGCAGTTACAACTGGAGAGCTCGTATTATTAACAGTGTCAGTTTGGATTGCGATAGACTGATATGTTTTTTTGGTAACTATGGCGGCAGCATATGACTTTCCAACAATGGGTGTTCTTGATTCCACAATTTTCCGCGCTTCGGGATATGATATGTTTTGTTTTGTTTTAATGGTTTGTATCTCCTTTTCAGTTTTCCATTTTTCACATGATTTTGAGTAAGATGGGTGATCCTTTTTGCAATTAACACAACAGGCAGGGGCTTCACAATTTTCACTGTCATGGCCAATTGCACTGCAACGGGCACATGTTAGCTTACCACGGCAAGAGGTCTTTGAGTGGCCAAGACGTTGGCAATTAAAACATCTTAGAGGGTTAGGGATGTATGGCCTTATAGGGCATTCAAGGTAACCAGCTTTGATTGATTGGGGAAGTTTAGGTGAGTCTATTGTCAAAATAATGTGTTTGGTGGGAAGAGGCTTATTATCACGGAAGATTGAAATTCGTTTAACTGCAATAACTTTTTGGTCTTTCAAATTATCGAGTATTTCACTTTCTGGAATATATTGTAGATCTGGTTCAGAAATCACACCACGACAGACATTTAATGTTCTATGTATACTTACAGTGACTGGTATATTGGCAAAGTGGGTACATTTTTTTAAGTTATTAGCTTGCTTGTTATTTTTGACCTCAATTAGTAGTTCACCTGATCTAAGTTTTTTAACAGACTTTGGATCACCCATTATCGATTGCAATGATTTCTGAATCAGAAATGGAGAGGTCTTAAAGAAATCTCCTGCATTTCTCTTTACCACAAAAAATCTTGCCTCGCAATTAAGAAATACATTATTTTCGTTAAGAGTGGAAGAAAACTCTTCCATTCTTTCAGCCCAAGATTTCTCATTTGAATTTTTAATAGCTTGGCCCGAGCCAGACGCATTATTCGAATTTCCTTTGTTTGTCGCCATAATTAAATTAAATAAAAAGGGTCGAGGGTTTCCTTAGTCCCACAAGTCAGCCCATTTCTTGAACGGACGGAAAGCAAAGGGTTTTCAGAATCGCTCCCTGGGACACCCATAACCACTCACCAGCTACCAGACCGTCGACCCAGATTGGGAATCACATGTGGTAGTCGTGTTAGTCCGGTGTTTCTCGTTCGAGTAGTCACCGTTGTCTCACCTTCACCAAGGGCACCAGTCTCCCAGTGTGCTCCCAAGGCTAGACTACCGTGAGACCCTCACCAAATCGCCAACCCAATAACCAGCGCCACATCTCCACCGTTTTCAGCTTAGTTAATATTTTAGAAGCTAAGTAATTTTAGTATAATCAACAAGAACAAGACCAAAAAAAAAAAGGTGAGTGAAAACGAAAAAGGTAAGTAGAAAACAAAAAGGTGAGTAAAACATGGTGAGTAGTTTCAATTTTTTTTTTTTTAAGTTTTTCAAATTTTCAAATTTTTTTTTTTTTTTTTACAATTTTTTTTTTTTTTTTTCAAGAACAATGAACAAGAACAAGTACCAAAACCTTATTGGCAGCAAAAACCAAAAAAAAAAAAAAACAAGGACGAAAAAAAAAAAAAAAACCCAAAAGTGAAAAAAAAAGAAAAGAAAAGAAGGTAGATGGTTAAAAAAAAAAAAAAAAAAAAAAAAAGGAAGAGGAGAAAAAAAAGATCACTCGGGCCCGGGGGGCGTGACTCCCCCTGAATACCTGAAGAAGGTACCCCCCTGGGGGGGAACCACATGTAGTAGTCGTGTTAGTCTGGTGTTTCTCGTTCGAGTAGTCACTGTTGTCTCATTTTCACCAAGGGCACCAGTCTCCCAGTGTGATCCCAAGGCTAGACTACCGTGAGACCCTCACCAAATCGCCAACCCAATAGCCAGCGCCACATCTACACCGGACTTAGCTTAATTAATATATTAGTATTTTTATGGTTTTTAGCTTAAGAAATAAAAACAAGACTAACAAAAGGTGAGTAGAAACCAAAAATGTGAGTGAACAAGGTGAGTAGTTTCTTTTTTTTTTTTTCAAATTTTAATTTTTTTTTTTTTTTTTTTTTTTTTTTTCCAAAAACAATACAACAGGAACAAGTACCAAAAACTTATTGGCAACAAAAGCAAAATGAACCAAACCAAAAGTGAAAGAAATAAAAGGAAGGGGAATAAGACAAAAGAAGGAGAGGAAAAAAAGATCACTCAGGCCCGGGGTGCATGACTCCCCCTGAATACCTGAAGAAGGTACCCCCCTGGGGGCTGATTTTCGATGAATTTATATATTTTGAGATGTCTTGAACATGATTTGATCATTTTGAGAAAATGTCCAAACTTTTTGAAATATTGCTTGTAAGACACAAAAGTGACTTTGTTTCAAAATGTATTATATTTTTTGAGAAAAAATTGAATGCACTGCAGAAATAAAAAAAAAGGAGTAAAAAGTTTAGGGGATAACCACAACATGGTTATATATTCTATTTGTCTGATTTATGTTCTTGTAACTCACACTCGCTCTACTTCGAATTTTGACCAGAAACCTTTTTTTTTTTAATTTTTTTTTTTATTACATTATGAAGTTTTGTTCCATTTTACTTGTGTTTTAATTACGATTATATAACTGCAAATTTATTTCAGTTACTTTCTTTTGAATATTTACAAAAAACTGTTGTATAGTTGAAATTTAGAAATATTCTTGTAATTTATTAATATATTTTTTAATAATAATAAAAAAAAAACTGTACATGTAATTTCTGGAATACAGTCTTAAGAAATTATTTATAAAGTAACCCCCCCCCCCCCGTGTTTCCCTTAGGTATATACATATTCATGATTTTTAAAATACGATTGCAAATCAACCCAGTAGTAGTAAATATTTAGAATTAAAAGTGCAATTTCTCATTTCAAAGTATATCCTGGGGTTTTCATGTCACATTTCTGGCTTATGGAATCTAATTATTTCAGAGAATTTTGAAATTCTTAGTCTGTAGCATAATCAAATTTATTCTGGTCCATTCAGTTTGATTCGTTAAGTGATTTGATGATCTGCTTTGATTCACTGAGTAGTATCCTGAGAAAGACACCTTCACACACCACACACACAGAAGGTACTGCCCCCTCAGGCCTATAACCTACAGCAGTCAATTGGCCATATTCCAAAATCTACTCCAATCCAATCCACTGAGTAGTATCATATTTTTGAAATTTTAAAGTGAGGTATGAGACATTTTATGCTGTTACTCCGTTGCCCAATAGCTGTTGTATGTATTATTGAAAAATAATACCTGTTTGCCATTACATTATATTATACGTAGTTAGTTGATGATAACAGAAATCTGCTTAATCATAAATATAGTTCTTGGCCTAAGTTGCTGTCCTCGTATAAAATATCACTCTGGTGGCATAATTAAGCATGGCCAGATGCTTCGCATAGTTAGTTTTTTTTAATGTTTATCTTGTTAAGAGTTTTAGAAAGATTAGTTGTAAATTTTTTAAAGCACTTATTTTAGAAGTATTCTTAATTTGAAAATGTTAAATTTTGAAATAATTGGTCTCTACTCTACTCTACTCATGCTATTATCTTTATTTTTAATACATTTTTATTTTATTTTTTTAACCATTTTAGGTCTGTGTCAGACAGATTCGAAATCAACATTGTGGGCTTTGTTCTTTAAAAGTGGTGAAAGTTCTGTGCAGTTTATCTCCAGAGATTATTAAGTGGCCATCATCTGCAGAGATCAATCAGTTTGCCCTGGTGTAATTGGATGCATTGACGGTTGTCCTATTCCTATTAAAACACCTAATACATATCCTGATGCATACGTTAACAGGAAAGGATTCCACTCAATACTGCTACAAGGTGTTGCAAACAGCAAGTATGATTATATTATGTTTTTCTTTCAAATAATATAAAGTATAATATATTATGTTTGAAAAAATATTTCTTTTTGATTTTTGATATTCTGAATAAGTATCTATGAGAATTGTGTGAACTTTCATAAGTAATCATGAAGATGCACCGAATACCAACTATTTGGCCGAATACTGAATTTCCTTGAAATTGAATAGCGAATATTCGGCTGGCTGATTTATTCTTATATTCAGGTGTCAGTCACCTAATTTTTTGCAAACTTTTTTAGTAATATTTCATTTATTTAATAATAAATGAAAAAATAATATAAAAAAACTACTATTCAGAAACAGTGGTTTATAGAAATGTAGAATAACATTAAGGAATATTACTATACATAAATAGTGGTGTAATGCTGAATTCACAGTCAAAGCAAATTATTAACTGTTAGGCTTCTTAATAAACACATAAAATTTTTTAAATAACGATTTCCTATCACACCCACTTAAAAAAAGAGAGAAATGCAACATTCGAGAAAAATCAATTTAAAAGTAACAACACATATTTAGCTAACCTATATTAAAACTGATGCAAATGCATCATGTGGATATCTATTGTGAAATAGAAAGGTGATTCCCCCCCCCCCCCCCCAATGTTGGGCAGTTTATGTTCATACACATTTTTCAATGACAAGTTCAAAACTGCTATTTTATGACTTGTGTCAATTTTCTTGCAAGATTTGAATGTGATCTTTGTTTGGTCTCTTGAAGTGTCCTAGCTAGCAAAATCGCGTGAATTATGTATGCTCTTTCTTAACTAAACTCTAGATACATTTATCGTTACACTGTTACTGATAAACACAACTTTGGTTAGATTATTGTTATGATTGATGTAACTAATAATTTTTTTTTCGTTTTACTTGAAACTAGATAAAACAATTGGTTTCATTTAAATATAGTCTATTTCTTAATTACTCTTACAAAATCTTAATTTAATGATAATTAAAAATAGCA